>JAGFNQ010005168.1:0-31113 GCA_024364735.1 Boesenbergia rotunda | reverse complement strand
TAATTACTTTTAAACTTTAACCTTAATTTAAACTTTGACTTAATAAATTTCATCTTAATTCAATGTTATTTTTTTTTCAAAATCTTTAAGTAATTTCAAAATCTTAATTAATTTGACTTTACTTCAAACTGTAACTTAAATTAATTTTACCATTAATTAAAAACTCATAATTTTCAAAACTCATTTTTTTTTATATCAAGTTAAAGGGGGAGGATCTACTTTTGAAAAGAAATTCAAAAATTATTTTATTGCCTTTGAAATACACCTTTACACCTATTTTTTTTTTTTCAAAATTACTTTGAAAAATTATCTTGAAAATATTTTTGAAAATATCCTATTTTTGACTTGTCTTAATAATATCTTTGAAACTCCTTTTTTGAAAAATACATCAAAATTTTTTTTAAATGTCTTAAAAATTTTAGCTTGTAAAATGTTCTTCTAGAAATTGTTCTTAATATGCCTTAGAAAATAAGGGAGCGTTTGGTTTGCATTTTCCAGTCTGTTTTTCATTTTCATTTTAGGTAAAAAATGCGATTTTCTGGAAAACATGTTTGGTTTGCATTTTCCAGCTTTGTTTTCCAGAAAAAAATATAGCGTTTTCTGGAAAACTGGAGAATGAAAAAAAGTCATTTTCCAGAAAACTAGAAAATGCGATTTTTTGGAAAATGAAAATGGAAAATGGAACAAACCAAACGCCCCCTAATTTTTTTAAAAATCTATTTTAAGAATGTCTTGAAAAATATTTTGAAAATTCTTAAGCATGCTTTGGAAAATACTTTTGAAAAATGCTTTGAAAAATATTCTGAATAGAAATTACTTATTGTCTCTTTTAGTTCTGGATCTATCCCTAAGATACAATAAGAAGTCTACCTTGTGGCTCACAAGGAGTCCTAAGGGTGTGTCAGGTTAAAGGGGAGTCCTAATTGAAAGATCAAAATCCATTTTGGACTTTCTTTGAAAAATATTGATTAAGCAATATTAAAAGTTCATTTTTTTAAACATAAAGTGTTTCAAACTTTCAATTTTTAAAATGCCTGAATTTTTTTTTGAAAATATCTTTTTAGCATCAAAAAGCTCATTTTTGAAATATCATTTGAAAGGATGTTGATTATATTGAAAATATTTGTTTTTGAATACTATTGTTGAAAATGTTTGAAAAATTATCTTTGAAAAATCATTTCTAAATTGCATGGAAAATCATTTTTTTTGAAAATTATGTTTGAAAAATTATCTTTTAAAATGCTAGGAAAAGTGAATTGAAAATACCTATATTTTTCTTTAAACTCTTATGGTTAGTTAAGTGCAATTACCAGCTCTGTTTTCAAAATGATATATTCTTTTAAAATAAATATTATCACTACGAAAACCCCTAGGCACTTAGAGCCCCTTGTAGCTAACAAAGGTAACCAAAAGGTGTCGGGTTAAGGGGTATGGTTCTAATATTTTTGAAAATATCTTTTGTGAAATTACTTTGATAATATTTTAAAAATATTTTTCTAAAAATGACTTAATAGTTGTTAAATTCTTTTAAGGTTATTCCTATCTTCAAAAATGCTTAAAAAATCTAAACTTGATCTCTGAAAATGTTTCGACTTCGAAATACTTATTTTTCAAAAGATCTTCGAAAATGCAAAATAGTTCAGCTTGAAAATGTTTATCTTTCAAAAGATCTTTTAGAAAAGTCATCTTTGAAAATACTTAGAAAGATTATAGTTATTTTGATACCTTAGAAATTTTCGAAAGTAGGTTTTTAACTTAGAAATTTATTTTTCCATTTGAAAAATGATTGATATAGTTTGCCAATTTTTGAAAAAATCTTTTTAACTGTTTGAGAACTCACTCTAGAAAATCATTTTCGCTTAAAAAATCCTTTGGAAATTTATTTTAAAAACTTATTCCTATATATTTTTTTTCTGAAAATGTCTTAAAATTTATGTTTCCAAAACTTAGTTCTAAAAAGTCATAGAAAAATCTAAGATTTCATTACATGATACTTTTGGAAGAAGACTTTTTCGAAAATAGAGTTTTCTAAAAATGCCTTAGAAGTTTCTGAAGATATTTTGAAAATATATTTTAAAGCTTATTCTTAAAAATTATTCCTATAAATCTTTGACTTAGAATAGACTTAAGACTTGGCCTTAGATATTTCCCTTGAAAATTTATTGAATAATTGATCTTGGAAAATTATGTTGATTAAGTTACTCCCCAAAAATAGATCCAATTTTATTTTGTTCACTATGTCTATTTTACAATGCTGCTAATCATGATTTATTATTATTTACTGTTATTTTTGATGAATGACTAAGGGGGAGGGTAAGGGTTAAAGACTAGACAAGGTAAAACTCAGTAATCCAAACAATATTTACTTGCATACACAACATTTACTTGCATCATCATGTTTACTCATTATACTGTTATCTTGTTTTTTTCTAACTTTAACCTAGGGTTGCCATTATATAAAAAAGAGAGAGATTATTGGTGCAGTTTGCATCAATGGTTAAACTCGTATTTTGATGAATGACAAATAGATTAAAGTTAGATTTGTTATTTTCTAACCTTGTTACTGATTGTGTAGGATTGAAAGACTTAGGACTTGACACCAGGCTGAAGTATAGGGTGGTTGAGTCCTGGCAGAAAGTTCAGTTGGGTCTGCGGGGCCTAACAACTGACTGAAACCTAAGTTGGTGGAGACTTGGCATGAAGTTCAGCTGGGTCCACGGGACCTGACAGTTGGATGAAGACCTGGCGGGTTAAGAAGCTAAGTAAATCTACACAAGGTAAGTGAGGTAAGTCATTGGAGGAGCGAATTTCGGTAAGGACGAGTCCCGAGTAAGGACTTTAGGCGCGATCCAGCTTAGAACCACTTCGAACTCTAAGCTGAGACGGTGACTAGATCCTAATCTTCGGAAGACAGAGTCTATTTAATACTGAGTTTATTTAGTCCATGTTGTACTTGTATTAACCTTGGTTTGCAGGGTATATTTTATTTTGGACTAACATAATTTTGTAGGGTTTAAATTACAAAAATAGCCTCGAATGAACAATACCCGAGGTGCCTCAGGTGGGACCTGAGGCGCCTTCATGGAAGTGAAGGCGCCTCCACGAAGCTGCGCGGTGGATAGAGTTTCAGCCATTCGAGGTGCCTCAGTTGGAAACTTAGGCGCCTCACTTGGAGACTGAGGTGTCTTCCATAGGTTAAGCAACGAGAACGCAGACTTCAGATCAAGATGAAATTTGCTTAATCTGAGGCGTCTTAGATGCCCTTTATAAGAAACTCCGTGTCGAGAGCTGAAGAAAGCATTTCTTACGGCTGCGATTGAGCTCCTGCGATCTTCTGTATTCTTGTCTTCCTGCTATGACTCGACTACGACCGACTGTTGTCAGAAGACTGCCACCAACATACGAACGCATTTAGACTACTACTTCTTGTTTATAACGAAGTGAATTTGTTCATACTTATTTCTTGTACTTACAAAATAAAAAGTGTAGGGTGTTACACTTTTTACTCATTGTACTCGATTACTCTATCGGGAGTGTACCAATAGAGAAGATTAGTGGATTGCCCGTCGGAAAGGTCCAAAGGGCCTTAGCCTTACAGTAGAAGTCGTCGAAGGATCCAAAGCAAGTAAAATTCTTGGTGTTTGTGTGCTTGTTTTTTATCGCTTTAATTTCCGCTGCGCACTAAATTTTCAAAAAGCATTTGTTTTTAAAAAGTCACATGATTCACCCTCCTCTCACGTGCATTGATCCTACAGTAAAGAGTCTTGTTAACTTCCGTACTAGTCTCCGAAATGGCTGTAGGCTTCTGTTCCATTACCGATGCCATATCAAGGCCCATAACAACCAGTTGAAACAAGATTTATTTTGACCAATCAATATAATTCAACCTATTGAACTTACTCATTCCATTTCCTAAGGTAAACATATTATCGAAAGCTACAAACATTTCACAAACTCAGACATTAATACATTCGCTACAAGAAAAACGATCTTTAACAACGCCATGGTTACAGCGGGTTTTGAGCTAAACCGTTGTTAATTTTGCAAAATATAACAGTTTTTGACAAAATCATTGTCTATTAGCAGACACATAACACCAACGACAATGATTTTACACTATCTGTTGTCGTTAACACAATGATTTTTATAAATAACAACACATTTCCAAACGGTTTTCCAAATTATTGTCTTTTAGAGAGTTTTTTTTAATCTTTATAACAGTTGGGACAATGGTTACCTGAACCGTTGTCAATGAGAATATTTTTACAATGCCTGGGACAATGGTGCATAAACCGTTATCGTTGTGATAACAACACAATGGTTTTAAACTGTTGTAAATGAAATTATAACTGTTGTATTTTTTCCCACCTCAAAATTCACGCATTGGAATACACAAAAAATAAAAAAAATAAAAAACATTAACCCTATATATATTCAACGTTTTGTGCACAATGATCACCCTCCACCTCCATCGATTGCTTGCTCTCCCGCTCTCAGATGGTACTTCCCCTGCTACGCATGCAATTAGGGGGCAAGGAAGGGTGTGTTGTGAAGCAAGAGAGTAAGGAGGTAGCGATCCCTCAAGATTTGATGATTGGTGGTTCAGATTCAAGTTCAGTGTTCGTTCTGTTCTTTCTTCCGGTGAGATTATGTTTGGGTTCCAATCTGATTCGATTGTTGTTCCTGGCTTTATTATGTTTCTGGGAACTATTTGATTTTATTGCTTCAGCTTTAGCATAGTTTGTTTATTTCTAGGAAAACATTAGCTGTCACGTGACACCATTGAGCTCTCTTTCCTCCCATTGGCATCCATCCCTCTCCTCTTGTAACCCTAAACGGAGAGCGGCAATGTCATAGTGGAGTGGAGGGTAACAATAGTTAGGTATCGTCCGATCATCCGTTTTTGCACTTGTCTGATGTCGGTTTTACGACCTATCCATTTGACAAGTTATGATGTGTTTTGGCTTAATCTCCAGCAAGAGGATATTATGTGTGCTTAATTTTCTGAAAATAGAGTTAATAATTGTCTAATTTTGTTTACAAAGAACATTTGGGTAACAATAGTTTGAATAGATTATCAACCACATCTTAGGATTGTTTTTTTTTTCCCATTCATCCTTTGAATTGCTAGCTATAATTGCAATTACTCAAATAAAATCTGTCCAAATTCTAGGACAAGATGATTTAAATTTTTTGTTTATCCCCGGAGATCTAAGTCGCACGAATAGGACTATTTAGATGATACTCATGATAAAAATTCAACGCAATATCACTCGATGCTGTTGTTTTATCGTTCAATTTTCTAGGATACCCATAGCTGCATCTTGTACTTTGGTTGCTCATCATTTTCTAGGATACTTGCTATAGTGTGGTACAAATGAATAATTCTGAAATGATTTCATCAAACACGTCACTTAGAAATTTCAACACTGAAGGCAGGAAGATCACATGAGACAAAGTTGCTAGTTTGATATGTAGAGCAAATACTGAAGACACTGCCTCTGATTATATGGTCAAGGGTTTTCGGTGATTCACCATGAACCAAGTGAAAAACGAAAAGAGATTTAGATAAATGAGAATTCTGCTGCCCCTAAAAGATGATCGAATCAACTTATAAGCTCCAATACTCGGGCTTTCAATTTACGCCCTCCGTACTTTTGTGTTAGATTTCAACACTTGGACATATTGCCATTCTGAGTGAGCTTTGGATTTATTTATTGGTTCTGTGTAATAGTTGTTTTTAATCCCTTGTATCTGCACCTGAGTTAGATGCTCATACTCGAGTCTGAGTAGCATAGCATATAAGCGATTGTTGAGATTGCATCTTGAAGATTGTGAAACTTGCTGGCTTTAGTTTGATCACCACAAAGCATGTTTTATGTTTATATCAGTTGAGTCCTTGTAATAATAATATGTTTATTTATTAACAAATGTATCTTCTTGTCATGCATGCTTTTACCTATGCTCAGATGAATAGCGTCCTATGTTGCTGCATTCATTGTATGAGCTAACAGATTCAATTTTTCAAGCCTTGAGGGATACGTGCTGTTGATGTAATTTCTTAAGCTACTCATTAGTCATAGTTATCTTATCTCAATAAACCTTCTAACACATTTATTGACGGAAAGTTGGCAACTTTAAGTTAATTTCATGAAAAAATTTAGTGGGTTTTTTCCTTCTATTATTCTTTTTCTGGGGCGGACCTAAAGTTTTATTATATTCATTTTAATTTTATTATTATATTTATATTTATATTTATATTATCTTTATTTTATTTTTATATTATGTTATATATTTATTTTTATATTATTATTATTATTATTATTATATTATCTTTATTTTTTTTATTAATATATTTATATTTATATTATATTTATAATATTATATTATATTTACTATATTATATTATATTATCTTTATTTTATTTTTATTTTTATTTTTATTCTTATATTATATTATATATTTATTTTTAATATTTTTATTATATTATATATTTATATTTATATTATTATATTTATTATTATTATATTATTATCTTTATATTATTCAACTTTATCAAAAGTTATATTATTTGTAAAGTATTGAAAAATTAATACAAGTTTTGTTGTGATATTCTTTTAGCTAGGTTGAATCTGGCGGCCATTATAAAGTTATATACTTATTAATGATTTAGATACTAGCTAGATATTGAAATTATAAAACATGTCAATTGATGTCTATGTTTGTGATGCTAATTTATTAGTAATGATATTTATTGTTCTTAATAGTGAAGGTAACTAAAATGGTGAGCATTTATCAGTAATGATATTATTTTTCTTAATAGCTAAGGTAACTAAAATGGTGTTGGTAGTTTCTAGGTTATCATAGAATTTTTTTAGAGAAAATATTTAAGTTTATTGGTTGAAAATTGGAATCTGGGAGAGTGTTGCTAGTTATATATGTAGTAAGTTCACTTGAGTTTATTTTGTTATTTTTGCAACTCAAATTCCTGATGCAAATGCAAGTATATTAGATATTCTATAATATGGCCTCATATTTTTAGTGTGCACATGGAATTTGTTATGCATAAATAGATTTTCGAACTGTAGATATTATAATTAATGTGCTAACTATATGATTTTGTTTAGGCAATCATAGAACTTTAGATTCTTGGTCCGCATAGATAAAAGAACAAGTTTGTTAGGCTCAACTATTGCTCCAAAATGCTTTAGCTAACTTAAAACTAGCTCACTCACCTAAGCTTATAAAATCATTTAACGAGTTCACAACTCTTTGTTGGGGCAATTTATAGTCCGGAGTAACTATGTATTTTGATGTTTAGGTAAGAGGTTTAAGTTAGATTCACACTTGTATTTTGATATGTGTATTTGAGTGTACAGGCTTACATGATACACATGAACTTAGCTGGACGGTTTCGGGTACGGTGAAGGGTGGCATGGAGGTAAGCCGTGGGCTTGTGTGGGCATCCGAGAGACCATAGATATAGCAGGGATGATGAGCCGAGGGAAGCGAACTTCGAGGCGTACATAAAAGATGACATGGATGCAAGACGAGGGCTTGTGTGCGCATCTGAGGGACGAGGGCCAAAGTCGAAGAGGGCTTGAAGGCAACAGATCGAGGTTGCTGGTGAAGAGCCAGCTGAGTCATGAGCGTTTGAGTGCTGAGTGAATTGTACTCGGGAAATCCTAGGGTTCGAGTGCTGAGGGAAATGTACTCGGGAAGGGGAAACTTTAGGTGGGGAAGTGGACTAGTCGACTGGTGTCTGGGCAGTCGACTGGTATATGCCACAGAAAGATCAGTCGACTGGTAATGGGGCAGTCGACTGGTGGTGGCTGGAAATTCGAACGTTGGGCTTGCAACGGTCGAATTTAGGTGGGACCAGTCGACTGGTAGCGGGTTTCTCAGCCTTGAGCACTATTTAAAGGGGCTTGGTTTTGATTGAGAGGTTTTGACGAAATGAGCTTGGTTAGAACTCATTAGTAGTCTTTGTTGCTCAGAAGTGTTGTCTGGGTTGTAGTGAAGTTTCTCCACCCACAAGGAGTTACATAAGCTAGCCGGAGGTCATCCGGAAAGTCATTCACTGACGGATCGGGATCGTCCACCTTACGGGCAGCCGTGGAGTAGGAGCATCATTTCCGAACCACGTAAACGGTAACGTGTTAGCGATTGTTTGTTTTCATATTTAGTATTTCCGCTTGCGCACACTAACATTGTAGGAAGACGAAAAGAAAAAATATTATTCACCCCCTCTAGCACACGGTAAGATCCTCACACTCTTGTTATGAGACTACATTAGCATGTAATAATCCTCACTACTTAGACTTAATGTGTTAAATCCACACAATTTTGAAGGCTGAAATGTGTTAAAAAAACCTTAAATTTAAGGGTGAGGTTTGAATTTTCTAATTTAGAGGGGTTATTTGTAAAATACCACAACTAATATATATAAATATATATTTTGTTTTGTTTTCTTAAATAGCCCTAAATTCCTCCTCTCTCTCTCTTTCTCCCCGACACTGCACATGAGTCCCTTGCGGTTGCCTTTCCTCATGTGATTCTCGTCACCACGTGATATAGTTGGCAATTTTCCCCCTCTCCAGCCATGAGTTAGGGTGCCACCGTCCAACGTGCTACTGCCCTTCTCCCTCACTCCTAGCATCTGAGTGATGCCGACAAGATCTGCTACCACCATCACGAGACACCATAGGCCTCTCGATCCTCTTTCCTCCGGCTACAAGGCGATCTTGGGTCTCTGTCACTGAGCGGGTGCGGCAATTATTTCCAACCACTGCTCATCATTGATCTTCAGCAAGAAAGGGTTTTCTCGGGCTTCAAGAACAGATCTGGGATCTGTGCCCTGTCGGCGCCCTTCGTTCTTGATGTGGTTGTTCTCGCTAGTTTCTGAACAGGAACTTTGCCTAACACTAATTCAGGTAAGGTCTACTTGGTTTAGAGTTATTTTGGATGAATGAATGTTGTTTTGTGCTAGATCAGTGGAATTGGATTACGCTTTGGTTTGATTTGTGAGTTCGGGATAGAATTTGGTTTGAATTAGATGTTTACTGTGCTATTTGTGCAGATCTATTTGTGGTAGTGAATCTGTGATGGGATTTTTTACGTTGAACTTTGTTTTGGATTGGATTTTGGTTAGCTTAGTTGTTTTTGGAGTTTGAGATGTATGTGGGAATTGATATTAAGATTGTTGGTTTCAGCTTTTGGGTTGATGTTCCTGTCGTTAGTTATTGGTATGGTTCTGAATTGGAATTTAGATTAAATGGTAGGGATTAAGGTTGACTTTGATTTGGAATTAAGTGCTAGCTTGATTGTGTTTAGTTTTTGCTCTTGCTATATGATACTCTGCTAGATCGTTTAAGATGGGTAGGTTGATGTTGCTGTGAAGCTGATCAACATGAGTGAATTTGTTTTCCTTGATCAAATTCTCTATTTTTGATCACAACTTTGCTGTTGGATTGGTTAGGTTGTAGTTGGATATTGTGAGCTTGCAAAGCTCATTTCCGAGAGTTATGTTTCGGATTTAATTGCGGTTGGATTTGGTTCCATTTAGTTGTGGCATGCTCATACTGAGAGCTATGATATGGGTAAAGAGTTCATTTAGATTTACATGGAGTTACACTAAGTGATCGCAATAAATTAAAATAGATGGAGCATAATCATTAATTAAGGTTAATTAATGAATTACCCTTAGGATATTCCTAATTCAGTTTGATATTTAGTTTAACTAATTATTATTTATATAAATAACTAAACTATATATCTTTATACAGGTGGTTGAATGATACAAGTTTCTTGATATAAGAGTCTTTCTGCACAGACTTCATTTTGAGGCCATTACTTTTTACTTGTATTTTGTAGTCATTGATTTTAAATGCATGACTATTTTATTATTTGAGTAGGCTTATTTACCTTAACTCTATTGTGTTTGTTGTCCTGCTTGGTACTTTTCTTTGTTTGACATTTGAGTTATAATCAAAATTTTCAATTATACAGTGTCAGCTCTTGTTTTCTAATTCAAAGAGTATCGCTTGTACGCGAGTACTCTAGAATTATCATATAACCTATTTAGCGTGTGGTTGATATTAGATATACTCTACCTAGTAGATTAGTTGCATGTTTATTTATTATGGTATTTGTTTGGATACTTGTGTGACTTATTGATTGTGTACTAGTTAACCTGATTGATTGAGTTTATGTACATTCATATCATGTATCATGTTGCATTATTGCATGCTGGTGGTTGTTGGCTTCCTTGTGATTAAGTCGTCGTCAATCATATAGTGGTCTGCTCACTTAACTACTCGGCGTAGTAGTAGTTGTTAGAATCCTGTTGTGCTTCACTCAACCACTTAGGATTGTGGTTGTTGTTGGAGTGGTAGCTGGCAGTGACACCCCTCCATTGTTTACGAGGGTGTTAAAATATAAAAAATTGAGGGGCTAAATATAAAAATCCCTAAAAATTGATGGCTTAGATTGGATTATCTATATTAGTAGGGTCTTTTTTTTTTTTCTAAAATGTCAATACTAATATATTTGCCCTAAATTTCTTTTTTGTAGAATTTCTCTCATTTTCTCCCGGATGTCACATGCTCACATGTGTTTCTCATCCTCCTCGAAACCGCTCAATGTTACAACCTTATAGTTCCCATCTTCACGCGAGCATCGAGACACTTGCTTCTCCTTTGTGATTCCCCCTTCTCTGCGCTTCTTCCCGATCGGCTTCCAAATCTCCACCCGACGCGGGATCACCCTTCCTCCCTCAAGCTCAGATCAAGGTTCCCTCTCTTTCCCACTCAATCAGCGCAGGAGGATCTTCCCTTCTTCTCTGGGGTGTTGTTAATCGGAGGGGTTTTCTTAGGGCAAAGCGGTTGAATCTGGGCAGTAGTTGGGTGTCAGCACAAATCGAGGTAAGGAGTTATTAGCATAGACATCTCCTATTTTTGGATCTGTGATGGAATTCTTGGTGGGGATTTGTTGATTGACCTAGCTTTTGGATGAATTGTGGAGTGGTTTTGTCTTTTTCGGATCGATGGATTCTTGTTGTTTCGTTTTGAATAGAATTGCCGTGATTCAATTCTATTTTGGGACTATTCTTGGATTTGTAGAAATTAGAATGAATAGCCTCAGATCGATATGGGATGCTATAGTTTTGTTTCTGTTCAAGCTGGATTTTTGCGAGCACTGCTTGTTGGTGCAGAAAGCACCCAAGTCGAACCTGTATTTTGATAATGGCAACGGGGTTCAAAAGTTAAGGTATAATATTTGTCTAACATATTACTCAAGTGTGCAGGCAAAGCCCTAGCGAAGGACAGCTAGGCACCTGGCAAAGGAATGCCAGGATACAAAGACCTAGCGAAGGACTGCTAGGCACCAAGCGAAGGGCAACTTGGTATTGAAGACCTGGCAAAGGACAGCTAGGCACCTGGCGAAGGACTGCTGGGCAAAAGTCCAACCGGAGGAGCCGGTTGGCATCAGGTACATTCTCCCGAGAGGAGTAGGCGAGGACGCGTTCCCCGTTGAGGGAACAGTAGGCGTCGGTTCGACCTAGGGCTCCATTTTGGAGGCCCAAAGTCAGAACCAAGACAGCTAAGGCTGTATAAAATTAATATAATATTGCTCTGTGTTGTTTTGGACTAACCCTGGATGCAGGACCGAAGGAACGAGTGTCTGCAGCTTAGAGAGCCTCAAGGAGTGAGGCAGAAGCTGAGTAGGGCGCCCGGAGTGTCTCGGGCGCCCACAAGGTTAACACAAAAAAAGCAAAGCAAGTGAACGCTTCAGCGGCTTACTGGTCGGGGCGCCCCCGTGCTCCCGAGCGCCCCCATGCTCCCGGGCGCCCCCAGCGTCCCGGGCGCCCCCAGGTCAAGCAATCGAAGCAGACTCTAGCGAAGCCAACGGATAAGAGTTGACCCGGTCAATCCGGGCGCCCCCAGCGTCCCGGGCGCCCCCGTCAAGATCTGATCCTGAGTTTGAAGGGATCAGAGCTGACCGAGAAGAACTCGGATCGGCTGACACGTGGGGGGGCGCCCCCGACGTTCCGGACGCCCCCAGGGACTATAAAAAGGCCCTCGACCCCAAGGCTTCTGCAACTGAATTCATTCAACGCATCCACGCTCTTCTGCTCCCGCGCTCTGCTCCAGAAACCTCCCGACTCGAGACACAAGCGCCGACGACGTCCCTCTGCTCCGAGAAACATTCCACACCGGACGTCGGTAATGAAGAGCCGTTTTCTTTTTGTGTTTACTATATTGCAATTGTAACATCTATTTGTAAACCGTTTTGCGCACATATAGAATTGCCCGCAGTAAACGGTCAACGACCGTGGGCCTTGGAGTAGGAGCCGACCGCGACTCCGAACCAAGTAAAAAACTTGGTGTTTGCGTGTGTTTGATTTACATTTCCGCTGCGTAAATTCTCTTATTTTTAATCCGAAAGTTTTACGATATTCACCCCCCTCTATCGTCTCTCTCGATCCAACAAGTGGTATCAGAGCGGGGAAGCTCAAATTTGGTGCAGCCACCAATTTTTTGAATTTTTTCTTTTTAATATTTTTTTCAAAATTTTTTTTAATCGAGGTTGGTGCAACACCCCTCAACAAATATTTTTTTCATTATCCCGCACTACTAATCCAAGACCAAGTCTTGGGATATTTCTCTCTTTTTTTCTTAGTTTCAGACTAATGGCCATCCAAGAAGGCTTCAGCACTGCAAGACCACCTCTCTTCAGTGGGGAGGACTTCTCCTACTGGAAGAGCAGAAGGGAGGTCCACCTGAAAACTCTGGTGGACATGTGGATAATCATCCAGTCCGGATTGGAGATTCCGAAAAATACTGAAGGAGTACCTCAAACCTACACGGAGTGGGACACCGCCCTAAAACGGAAAATTGAAGCTGATGCAAAGGCGACCCAGACCTTTCAATGCGGCTTAACAAAAGAAGAGCTGAACCGGGTGGGTCCTTTCAACAGTGCCAAGGAGCTGTGTGGGAAACTGATCGAGCTGCACGAAGGAACATTAGACACACGGATCAGTAAGAGAAATCTGCTCCTGAACAAGCTATGTACGATCAAAATGACCGACAACGAAACAACAGCTCAACTTCACGCCCGAATTCAAGAATTAATGAATGGACTACACACCATCGGTCACAAGGTAGAAAACCGTGACCTAATAAGGTATGCTTTAAATGCTTTCCCGAGAAATACCTTGTGGGCATCTATGGTAGATGCATACAAGGTTTCAAGGGACCTTTCAAAAATTAAATTAGATGAATTATTCTCTGAATTAGAATTACATGAGCAGACTAACTGCACCCTGGCCGAGAAAGGCATTGCTTTTATTGCAGGTAAATTTGAAAAGAAATCCAAGAAGAAACCTCAACCAACACCTGAATCTGAATCAGACTCAGATTCTGAAGACGAAGGAGATCGACCAAAGCTGGTCCGACTGGCAAGAAACTACTACAAGGAGTTAAAGAACCAAACCAACAGAAGGAAAGCCAGCCGAAGAAAGGATGAACCAGCTGAACCCGCAAATGAAAAGAGCAAGTCCAACATGACCTGCTACGAGTGCAAGAAGAAGAGCCACTACAAGACCGAATGCCCTAACTTGAAGGAAGCAAAGAAGACAAGGAAGAAGAAAGCACTTCAAGCAACGTGGGACGAGTCCTCCTCCTCCGAAGAAGAAGAGGTCCCACAATCGAACCTACTCGCACTAACTGCCTCAGAAGAAGTCGAGACCGAGTCAGTGTCAGAACAAGACGACGGCAGACTGACATTTTCAGAGGAAGGCGAAATCAAGGTAAGTGGTTTTACTAGAAGTCAATTAAATGAATTAATCTCTTATCTTTCTCGAGATTTGGCGAAAGCTAAACTCCGAATCGAATCCCTCCGACAGGAAGTAAAACTCCTGAAAGAGGGAGCTGACCCTAAACCCTTAACTGAGAAGGTTCAAGAAGGAACCTCTACTCAAGTTGAAAAACTTGAGAAAGAGAACTCCTCCCTGAAAACTCAGGTTAAGGATATTAGATCAGCGTTAGAACGATTTACCTCTGGTTCCAAGGGTCTTGACATAATCCTTGGAAAACAGAAATCGATTCTAAATCGATCCGGACTAGGTTATAGAACCAAGTCTCGACAATGATTCTACATGGTGTACTGAACCAGTCCAGACCTAAAGTTCAGGCATGAGTACCAAAACTATGCATGAACAAACAAACTGGATCAAACCAATATTGGATCCCCAAGGACAAGATTCACATCTTGCCAAACCATTATCGTGGCTATAGTCCAGAGGGGGCCAAGTTAAAAACTATAGTTATTATTAGATAAAATTCAATTCTTGATTGCAATTTGCTTGTTTGCTTGTTTATTTAATTTCTGCAATTTATCATGCTTAGACTTAGGAATGGTTAGTTTAAGGACCAAACCAACTTAACTGAAAATTGACAACATAGTATTGGGAGGAGGTGAGATGATAGTACGTTAGGGAAACCAATTCTAATAAGGTCAAGTATACTTGGTCTCTTTAGACTGGTGAAACTAGCCGAAGCTACCGATCCAAGACCCAAACTAGTTAGACCAGAATTTTTCAAAGAATAATCTTGAAAATGAAATTTCATTGAAAGACTTTGTCAAGGAAAGGGTTGATGATCCAATAAGGCTACGGCCAAAGAAGGCCTAGTGCCTCGCCAAGACCTGGAAGCCAATCTCTGAAATTCAAATTCAAATTAGTCTTTGTAAAATTTAAATCTAACACAAATTTTCAGTTATGTATAGATTCAAACAATTTTTAAAATAAATTCAATTATTTCCAAAATTAATTAAGTTTTTCAAAATAAATCATGTTTTTCAAAAATTCTTTTATCAAAACCTGTCTCACAAAACCTATAAGGCTAACGTGATTGAAAACCCTAGATTTGGGTGAGACAGACTAGGCTGTGAAAATCAATTTAGGCTATTCCTGATTCTAATTGGATCCAAATCAACAAAACTCTTTATGTGTAGGAACATAAAGATTTGGACCAATGGATGTTGGATAGCGGTTGCTCCAGACACATGACTGGAGATAAATTGAAATTCACCAAACTCAAGTTCAAGAACCTAGGCTCTGTGGCATTTGGCAACAATGCTACACTCAAGGTAATTGGGTCAGGTAATATTGAACTCAAATCTAACTTTATTATTAAGAAAGTACTCTTGGTTGAACAATTCAATTTTAACTTGCTTAGCATAAGTCAGTTGTGTGATTCAGGTTATATAGTTACCTTTAACAATTCTAACTGCCTGATTAGAAACGTACAAGACTCAAAAAACATGCTTAAGGACATTAGAAAAAATAATGTTCACACTATAATCCTTCCCCTAGTACCTAAATGCATGTTAACCCAGTTAGAACAATCAAACCTCTGACACAGGAGACTAGGTCACACCAACCTAAGAACTATTTCAAAAATCATCCAACTTGGCTTAATTAAAGGTATTCCCAAGATTAAAAATCAGGAAAACCTAATCTGTGAATCTTGCAATCAAGGTAAACAAACCAGATCTAATCATAAACTAATTCAATCTGATCTAACTCAAACCACACTTGAGCTCCTGCACATTGACCTATTTGATTCACACGGAGCCAAGTCACTAAGCGGAAGCCGGTACTGCTTAGTAATAGTTGATGATTATTCTAGGTTCACCTGGGTTAGGTTTCTAAAGACCAAAAATGAAACCCTAATCTTAATTAATGAATTCTGTAAGTTAATTGAAAATCAAAACGATACTAAAATCAAAAGACTTAGGAGTGACCACGGGGGAGAATTTGAAAATCAACGGTTCGAGGAATTCTGTAAGGTAAATGGATACATACATGAATTTTCGTGTCCTAGAACCCCCCAGCAAAATGGGATAGTCGAAAGGAGAAATAGAACACTACAGGAAGCCGCTAGGGCTATGCTCAATGAATTTAACTTAGCAAACCAATATTGGGCAGAAGCAATTAGTACGGCTTGCTACATCCAAAATAGGGTCCTGATTAACAAGCGACACAACAAAACACCCTATGAACTATATTACCATAGACTCCCAAATCTACACTACCTAAGGGTCTTTGGATGCAAAGTCCATATCCTAAACACCAAAGACTACTTAGGAAAATTCCAGTCTAAGTCAACCCCAGGCATCTTCTTAGGATATTCAACAACAAGTAGAGCCTATAGGGTTTACAACAACCAAACCAAGAAAATCGAAGAAACAACCAACCTAATATTTGATGAAGAAAGTAATTCAAATCCAAATCTAACTTCATCAAACACTGATCAAGAAGATAATCAACAAATTGGTGAATCCTTAATTGAACCTATAAACGAACTAACCATTGAACCAACTAGTGAATCAAATGAACCAATTATTGAACCAATAATTGAACCAGCTCAAAGAGTTGAATCAAATAGTGAACCAAACCGACCAGCCGGACCTGAGGCTGAACCAAGTTCTAGAAAATCCAAGAAACCCAGACTTAGTCACCCAACCGATCAAATTGTGGGTGATCCAACTCTAGGAGTCAGGACTAGATCCTCCTATAGAAACCTTAGTCAAATAGCAATGATCTCAAAAATAGAACCTAAGACTATAGATGAAGCCCTACCTGATCCTGATTGGATCATAGCTATGCAAGAAGAATTAGCCCAATTTGAGAGAAACCAAGTCTGGGAACTAGTACCTAAACCTGAAGGCAAATCCATCATTGACACTAAGTGGGTCTTTAGGAATAAGCTAAATGATCAAGGAGAAATAGTCAGAAACAAAGCCCGCTTAGTAGCGAAAGGATTCAGCCAAGTAGAAGGGTTAGACTACGACGAAACATATGCCCCAGTAGCTAGACTTAAGTCCATTAGGATGTTATTAGCCTTTACATCTCATAAAGGATTTAAGCTATACCAAATGGATGTAAAGTCAGCCTTTTTAAATGGATTCATTAAAGAAGAAGTTTATGTAGGACAACCCCCTGGGTTTGAAGACTTAGAAAGACCTAACCATGTTTACAAATTTACTAAAGCACTTTATGGACTAAAACAAGCACCTAGGGCCTGGTATGAACGCCTGTCAACCTACCTAACTTCAAAAGAGTTTAAACAAGGTCAAATTGACTCAACCTTATTTATTAAGACACTAGGAAAAGATATATTTATTGCCCAAATCAACGTAGATGACATAATCTTTGGGTCCACCAACTCAAACTTTCTAAAAGAATTTGTTAAAATAATGGAAAATGAATTTGAAATGAGCTTAGTTGGTGAGCTTAACTTTTTCCTAGGATTACAAATTAAACAAACTAGGGATGAAAATTATGTCCATCAATCCAAATATGCTAAAGAGTTAATAAAGAAATTTAAAATGGATAACTCTAAAAGCATAAGTACTCCCATGGCCACTAATATAAAGATAGACAGTAACCCTGATGGTAAATCAGTAGACCTTAAACTCTATAGAAGTATGATAGGAAGTCTACTGTACCTTACAGCCAGCAGACCTGATATTCTTTTTGCTGTAGGGATGTGCGCTAGATACCAAACCTGTGCTAAGGAAACGCACTTAGCAGCCCTAAAAAGAATACTTAGATATATTAAGGGCACCCTAAATGTAGGGATTTGGTATCCTAGGACCTCAACCTTTGATTTGTCAGGATACTCGGATTCTGACTATGCTGGTTGTAAATTAGATAGAAAGAGCACAAGTGGAAGCTGCCAACTGTTAGGAAATAGTCTAGTAAGTTGGTGCAGCAGAAAACAACACTGTGTAGCTCTATCCACAACTGAAGCTGAGTATGTTGCCTTAGGAGAGTGTGTAGCACAACTTTTATGGATGATGCACACTCTTAAGGACTTCCAGCTCAATTACACCCAAACCCAAGTTTTTATTGACAATATAAGCTCAATTAATCTAACTAAAAACCCAGTCCAACATTCCAGAACTAAACACATAGAAGTTAAGCACCATTTTGTAAGAGATCATGTAGCCAGGGGTGAGATAGTCCTTAAGCATGTAGACTCTAAATCTAACTTAGCTGACATATTCACCAAACCCCTACCTGAGTCTGAGTTCAGTTCACTAAGAAGGCAGTTAGGATTATGCTTGGTAGAATAGGTTTACTTTGCTTTTTGGTTTTTCTACTACTTTACTCATTTTAAAATCAGCTTTTAAATTTTTTAAATGTTTTCAAAATCAGCTTTTACTTAGTTTTGAAAATTTTAAATATTTTTCGACTTAGTTTTATTTAAAAATACCCCCTTTCAAAACTAGGGCTTTTTCGCAAATGGACTTAGCCTAGGCCCTAACCCTAGAACTGCATGCACCTATAGATTTAGAAGCCAGCATCTCACAAGCACCTTAGGGTTCTTTTGATTGATAACCTAGAATGGGTTGAGATGCTTAGGTCTTTGCCTTAATTCAAGATGCTTTAAGTCAGTGCATCTGCAGTAATTGGGGCACTAAATACAACCTACACAGTAATCAAGTTAAGTGTCAAGTTTAGAAAATCTAACTTGAACAGAACACTTAACTTGACTAACCCTAGCGAAAATTACTGCTTATAGCAGTTAGTAAGTAGCTAATGGGTTAGACAGGACCCTAAAAGAAACTGATTTGGTTTAGTTCATATCCTGAATTGGGTCAGTACAGCAAAATAATGCAATTTATTATTCGCTTTTATGCAATTTAATTATCCTGTTTCTGCTATATTTATTTGTTTTTGATATATGGCAAAGGGGGAGAGATAGGAAAGGAGAGTTTAAAATAGGAAAGGAGGGTTTAAAATTTTTTCAAAATCCAAAAATTTCTAACTCTATCCGCTATTCAAAAAGTACTTAATTCATCTTCAAAAATACTAAGTTTTTCTAAGTACTTCAAAACTTAAGTTTGCAAATTTTTTCAAAGTACTTCAAAACTTAAGTTTGCAAAATTTTTCAAAGTACTTCAAAACTTAAGTTTGCAAAATTTTTCTAAGTACTTCAAAACTTAAGTTTGTAAAATTTTCTAAGTACTTCAAAACTTAAGTTTGCAAAATTTTTCTAAGTACTCAAAGTTTTAATGCTCAACTTAAGTTTTTCAAATTTATCTAAGTATTTAAACATAAATTTTCCAAAGTGCACAACGAAACTTGTTTTGGAAAATATATCTTTAGAGTTCTATTGAAAAAATTGTTCTAAGTAAAAATTAAATCCATCTTTAGACTTAGAACTTAATTTTCAAAAACCCCACGAACTTTTGAAAAATCTAGGGGGAGATTCCTTCCAGGGGGAGGGAACAAAAATTCATTTTTTTGATTAACTTAACTTTTTGAACCAGGGTTGCCATAAATCAAAAAGGGGGAGATTGTTGGTGCAGAAAGCACCCAAGTCGAACCTGTATTTTGATAATGGCAACAGGGTTCAAAAGTTAAGGTATAATGTTTGTCTAACATGTTACTCAAGTGTGCAGGCAAAGCCCTAGCGAAGGACAGCTAGGCACCTGGCGAAGGAATGCCAGGATACAAAGACCTAGCGAAGGACTGCTAGGCACCAAGCGAAGGGCAGCTTGGTACTGAAGACCTGGCAAAGGACAGCTAGGCACCTGGCGAAGGACTGCTGGGCAAAAGTCCAACCGGAGGAGCCGGTTGGCATCAGGTACATTCTCCCGAGAGGAGTAGGTGAGGACGCGTTCCCCGTTGAGGGAACAGTAGGCGTCGGTTCGACCTAGGGCTCCATTTTGGAGGCCCAAAGTCAGAACCAAGACAGCTAAGGCTGTATAAAATTAATATAATATTGCTCTATGTTGTTTTGGACTAACCCTGGATGCAGGACCGAAGGAACGAGTGTCTGCAGCTCAGAGAGCCTCAAAGAAGTGAGGCAAAAGCTGAGTAGGGCGCCCGGAGTGTCTCGGGCGCCCCCAAGGTGAACACAAAACAAGAAGCAAAGTGAAGCTTCAGCAGCTTATGGCGGGGCGCCCCTTGCTCCCGGGCGCCCCCCATGCTCCCGGGTGCCCCCAGCGTCCCGGGCCCCCCTGCCGGCGCGCACCCCCAGGTCAAGCAATCGAAGCAGACTCCAGCGAAGCCAACGGATAAGAGTTGACCCGGTCAATCCGGGCGCTCCCGTCAAGATCTGATCCCGAGTTTGAAGGGATCAGAGCTGATCGAGAAGAACTCGGATCGGCTGACACGTGGGGGCGCCCCCGACGTTCCGGGCGCCCCCAGGGACTATAAAAAGGCTCTCGGCCCCAAGGCTTCTGCAACTGAATTCATTCAACGCATTCACGCTCTTCTGCTCCTGCGCTCTGCTCCAGAAACCTCCCGACTCAAGACACAAGCGCCGACGACGTCCCTCTGCTCCGAGAAACATTCCACACCGGACGTCGGTAACGAAGAGTCGTTTTCTTTTTGTGTTTACTATACTGCAATTGTAACATCTATTTGTAAACCGTTTTGCGCACATATAGAATTGCCCGCAGTACACGGTCAACGACCGTGGGCCTTAGAGTAGGAGCCGACCGCGACTCCGAACCAAGTAAAAAACTTGGTGTTTGCGTGTGTTTGATTTACATTTCCGCTGCGTAAATTCTCTTATTTTTAATCCGAAAGTTTTATGATATTCACCCCCCCTCTATCGTCTCTCTCGATCCAACACTGCTGTTATTGCCGAGAGTTGTGTTTTGGTGCTTGTTTGAGTTCAGTTGATGAAGCCGTGAGTGTGTTTTTTCCTATGGTGGATAGTTGGGGCTCATGTGAGGAATCCTTTGAAATTTCAAAATGTTGCCATGAGTTGCCCATTTGGTTTAGGTTTATTGTTTTTGTTGTGTCTTGGAACATAATGGGAATGTGGATTTGAAGTAATCACAAGCGGTTGATTTCTTGTGCCTAGATGTCGTGAGATGATTTTTGAAATTGATGTTATAAGTTTAGCCGTGAATTCCATGTTTTGGATTTGAGTTATGGTATTGTGGAATTAAGTGGTATTTTGAATGAGTTTGGGCTTTGGTCGTGAGCCCCATAGTTGGGGTTAGCTAGATTATGTTTGGGGTTGCATCTTGTGGCTGTGGGCTTTTTGTGCCATTTTGGGGTTAGGTTTTACTTGAGATGATCTCTTGGTTTGGGCTTAGGTCAAACTTAAGTGGAACCTAACTTTAATAGATAGGAGTAATATATTATTAATTTTTCAATTTAGGTTAATTAAATGATTGCGATAATTAGGAATGCTACTAATATGGATTAGTAGTTAATTAGCTATTTACTATGGTAGAAATAGCTAAATTAAGTCATGCCTATGATACAGGATTTTGATCGGTTATTTCGTTGCAGATATATTTTGGATGGAGGGTTCTCGTCATTTACATACTACACTTTGTAGACGGATACTTCTTACTTGTATTCTGTAGTTATTGATCTTAAATGCATGGTTGTTTCCTTCTTTTAGTATATTAATTTACCTTAACTCTATTCTATTTGTTTTTCCTGCTTGATACTTATTCTTGCTTGATCCTTGAGTAATAATCCAAAATATTTAGTTATATAGTCTCAATTCTTGTTTTCTGATCTAGAGAGTACCGCTTATACGCGTGTACTTTAGAACTCTCATGTGCTTTATTTAGGGTGTGGTTGACATTAGATATACCCTTCTTGGTAGATTAGTGCATGTTTATTTATGATGGTATTGATTGAGTACATGTGAATCATATTGATTGTATTATTTTGGTCTAATTGAGGTTGTGTATAGTGACATGCACCATAACATTGTTTGCATGCTGATGACCACTGGTTCACTTCTAGTTGAGATGGGTCGTCGGTCATATTTTTTGTTGTGCCATGCTCGACTAGAGTTGTGTGTAGACAGTTGATACCCCCAAGTGTTAAGAGTCCCCATAGATATTTTTAGGATTTTATAGCTACAGGTATTATGACTTTTCATGAATGGCCACAGGTATTATGACTTTTCTGCATAACCACAAGTTTTTTACGCTTCTATCTTGTCCACCCGACCTACCCAGTGTAGTGGTAGTTGGAATGTGTACAGATTAGATCATTGCATCATGTGCATTTATTACATCTTGCTTTTTCTTGTGTTTGTTGTATTTGTTTGAGCTTTTATTGTTGCATTTGATTGACATACATGTATGAGTTACAGTCATTGCCTGATCGTTCTGGAGATCGGTCTGTGCTTCTTCTGCTCGGATTGAGTCGCTGCTGATCGGTCAGAGTGACCGATCAGACACCTCCCTGATCGGTCACGGGACCGATCAGGGTATGATCAGTAGCCAAAAAACTATTTTTGCCTGAATTCTGAAACTGCCTTATGTCAAGTTTTTCTTCTTTTCAATCAATAACACCATCATCTAGCATCATATTATTCTCTTCAAAATCAGTAAACTAACCCAACTCTTGACTTCCACTTAATGCTCTTTTCTATTTTTCTTTTCTTTTGTTGACTGTTCTGTTTTTGTTTTTCTCTTTTTTTTTCTGCCATCCAATGCTTTTGTTTTTTTCCTTCTTCATCTGCAATTCAGATTTCATACTTCACAACTTCACAAGTTGGAGCTTTTCATGATAATAGAAAACTAAGTGCTTCACTTGGTACAACTTTTAGCATTGATACACCACATTCAAATTCAATAATAGCTCCTAAATTTCAACTTACACTCAAGAGCTTAAAACACCAAATCATAATCAAAAACTTAAGTGTTCCACATGTAGCTTTCACTAACCCATTTCTTGCAACTCATTCTTGATTCAAGGCTTCATTTAAGTTGGCACACTTTTCTACTCTCCCACACTTAAACTTTTGTCCGTCTCGGGCAAAGTAACATTAAGAAACATCAAAGTACCCAAGTCCATGGAAATGATTATGATGAGCATGAAGATTAGGGAAGGAAAATGATATATAGAGTAGATCAACAAGCAAAATTGCAAAAATGATATGAGAAAGGAAACAAGATGATTCACCTCTATAAATGTGGTCCAATCATAGAAATATAGCTTTGAAAGAACCTAAGCAAGTTTTAGAGTACAATCACATGTGTGTATCACAAAAATTAGGCCAATCCTCACTAGGTAAAAAGAATTCATCTCAAGTCATCAATCTAGATTCCATAGCTAAGTAGTACTCAAGCATCCAAGAATTTTCATCCATTGGCTCAAATCCTAAGTTTTAACAACCAAATTTAATTTGCTTTCATGGGACTCTAAAATGATATAGAAAAAATTTAGAAGAATACATTTATTCCTAACCATGCAAGAAACAAGGTACCAAAAAGGTGAAAAATGGTATCTACAATGAATCTTTATTAATTCTATGCTACCTAAGTATTTATTAGCGGAATTCATTGTAAAAGAAAAACTTACTGCATAGAAAACATAAAATGGAATTTACAGTGAAATGAGAGTGTAAGAAGAAACAACTCCCCTTCAAATTGGGTAAAGAGCACGGAGCATCCATCTAGGGAGAGCTATCCTTACATGATCAAAATCATAATACACTGCTCTCTCCTTTATCAACTTTGCATAAATATGTTCCGGTGGTCGGAGACGATTAAGGTTCAGAATCCATTCTTGGGGTAAATAACTGCAAGTCAAAGTAAATTCAACCCCTCCCACTATATGCTCTTTCGAAGTCCTTCCGGGGGGTTGGAGACTATTTAATTGGAGTACCCACTCCAGAAGCTTACGGGATCCTGCAAAACCATGAAAAGAAAATACCTCCTGCATGCATGCAGGGTAAGGAAGAAGTGAAATACAAACAATCTCCACATAAAATGTATCAAGAAATGCATCACATCCAATAAAATCAACTTTGGGTACCTCTATGAAATTTGCACAAACAGTCTCTACATAAGAAATCAATTTTAGGTACCTCTACGAATTTTTCACAACCAGTTTCTACATAAGATGTATTAAGCAATTTATCACAGCCAACAAAATCAACTTGAGGTTCCTCTATGGGTTTTTCACAATCAATCTCTACACAAGATGTATCAATAAATGAATCACAGCCAACAAAATCAACCTTGGGTACATCTATGAATTTTTCTAAACAATCAGGAGAAATACTTACCTCGTCGTGCTAAAGAATACCTAGAGGTTCTACAAGAGTAGATGCAACTATGGCCTCCTCCTGGTCATGTAAAGACTCCACTTCAATCTCAGGTTATGATGGACATTCAACTAAGATAGGTGATTCTTGGGTTTTTGCTTCCACATGCAAGTCCCTACACTTTCATACTTATCTTCTGAATCTTCTGATATATCAATCAATGTTGGTGGTCCCTGGGGTTCAGTGCAATCCCCTACACCTATAGCATCATCTCCAACGCATGCTTCATCAAAAATATCTGCAACAAACATATTAGAAAAGTTAGGATCAACAACAACTATATCATCATAAAATAAAAGACTAGAAGGGTCCTGTAGAGCTTCAGAATTGAATTCGAGACTGTCACAAGCTTTACTATCAATCTCCTCCAATGCCTCTGTAGCTAATGATTGCCCAATAGGTATGGGTGGTCCCTGGGATTCAGTGCAATCCCCTACACTCTCACCCTATCCTCTGAATCTTCTGATATCTCAATCAATTTAGGTGATCCCTGGGGCTTAGTGCAATCCCCTACACCTATAGAATCATCTTCAACTGGAAATGAATCAGATACAACCTCCAACTCAGCTGCCTCTGTGAAGGATCGTCTAGGCGTGCAGAGGGGGGGGGGTGAATGCACTTTTTCGGATTTTGGATCTCTACAGAATTGTTAGCACAGCGGAAATAATATGCAAAGGAATAAAAAACAATGCTAACACTTATCGTTTAGTTGATATCCACCCAGATGGGTGACTAGTCTAAGGTTCCACGCCGCTAGCACGACCTTTCACTATCGAAAAGTCTTCTTGATGTGGAGAAACCTTTACAACAAGATCTTCCTCTTTACAGATGCAGAAATACGAGAGAGGAAGCAAGAATCACTCTACAGACGAGCAGCACTTCGACACTGTACGGAATTGTACTGTGCACGTGCAAAAAGGTGCTCCTTTTATAGGTGAAAAGGACAGACTCACAGTTTGTCCAGCTTCGTACCAGTCGACTGCCCTAAGGACAGTCGACTGGCCCAGCATTAATTGCTGGCCAACGGCTAGTTTCGGGGTATACCAGTCGACTGCCCCTGGGCCAGTCGACTGGTCTGATGCCGCAAACTTTCTGTGGGTTTTGGCAGTCGACTGCCTCAAGGTCAGTCTGAAGGATCGTCTAGGCGTGCAGAGGGGGGGGGGGGTGAATGCACTTTTTCGGATCGTTCCGATCTCTACAGAGTTGTTAGCGCAGCGGAAATAATATGTAAAAGAAATAAACAATGCTAACACTTATCAGTTACTTGGTATCCACCCAGATGGGTGACTAGTCCAAGGATCCACGCCGCGAGCACCACTTTTCACTATCGAAAAGTCTCCTTGAGGTGGAGAAACCTTTACAGCAAAATCTTCCTCTTTACAGATGCAGAAATATGATGGAGGAAGCAAAAGTCACTCTACAATTTGGCAGCACTTCGTTACTGTACGGAACCGTACATGCACGTGTAACGAGGAGCTCCTTTTATATGTGAAAAGGACAGATTCGCAGTCTGTCCAGCCCCGCACCAGTCGACTGCCCCGAGGGCAGTCGACTGGCCCAGCAATAAATGCTGGCCAACGGCCAGCCAACGACTAGCAAACAGCTAGCCAACGGCTAGTTTTGGGGTATACCAGTCGACTGCCCCAATGCCAATCGACTGATCCGAAGCTGCGAACTTTCTGTGGGTTTTGGCAGTCGACTGCCTATGGGCCAGTCGACTGCCCTGCCTCCCAGCTCAGCTACAGCCACTCCGTGTTGGAGCAATCGGCCCTAGATGGTCCGGAGTGACCATAGGTTTTGATGTTTAGGAAAAGGGTTTAAGTTAGGTTTTCCCTTGTGTATTTGATATGCGTATGTTGAGTGTGCAGGTTGTACAGGTATGCATACGGACTTGACTGGACGGCCTCAGTATAATGAAGGATGGCATGGAGGCAAGTTGGAGGCTTGCACGCGCATCCGAGGGACTTTGGAAAGCAGGGACGATGAGCTGATGGCCGCGGACTTCGAGGCATACGTGAAGGATGTCATGGAGGCAAGCTAGAGGCTTGCGTGCATCCGAGGGACGGGAGCCGAAGATGAAGAGGGCACGAAAGTAACAGTCGAGGCTGCGGAGGAGGAGTCAGTCAAGTCGTGAGGGTCGAGTGCTGTGTGAATGTACTCGGGAAGGGATTCAGCTAGGGACCAGTCGACTGCCCTGGGGGTAGTCGACTGGTAGGTGGCTGGTGAGCTGGCAAATTCGAACGTTGGGAGTGTCAACGGTCGAATTTGGCTGGCACCAGTTGTCGACTGCCCCCAGGGCAGTCGACTGGTAGCGAGAAATCAGCCCCGAGTCCTATTTAAAGAGGACTTCGTGGTGGCTGAGTTTCTTGACTAAATATGTCTTAGTTAAGGGCAAGTTAGTAGTCTTCGTGTCCAGTGTTTTGTTTGGTGTTGTGGTGAGGTTTCTCCACCCACAAGGAGCGACACGTGATAGACGGAGGTTATCCCGGGTTTGATCCGCCGAAGGATTGTTGGATTAGTCACCCGACCGGGGTGGATACCAACTAAATCAGGTTGTTAGCGTTGTTTTGTTTGTTTTTGTATATTCCGCTGTGCTACTAACAACGCAGGAGTAAGGGGGTTCGGAAAATCGCTATTCACCCCCCTCTAGCATACGGAACGATCCCAACACTCCGAACCTTCTCCTTCGCGTGTGCCTTCAGGTCTGCTCCCTTGGCTCGCCCCTTGAAGTCCTCTTCCTTTGGCTATCGTCCCTCGGATGCGCATGCAAGCCTTCCCTTGGCTTGCCTCCATGCCACCCTTCATGTGTGCGCTTTGAAGTCCACTTCCCGGCTTGCCCTTAGAGCTCTCCTCCCTCAGCTCTCGTCCCTTGGATAGGTCCACCAAGTGTGATTCTCCAAGTCCTGCAAACTCAATCACACAAATCAAATACTACATAACACTCTAACTTTAAACCTATTCGCCCATGCATCAAAACCATGATCTTCCAATCATTTAAGGGCCGATTGCCTCAACAATCTCCCCCTTTTTGATGCGTGACAATATATTTAAGTTAGAGATAAATAGCAGTAGCAAAAGCAACAACAATAGATAACAATTGAAAAAGTATAAGACATAGTAACCCTAAGAGGCAACCTCCCCCTTAATCTATGTCTTCTCCCCATCTTCAGTTCTAATCTAAATCCAAGTTAAGTTTCCACTTAACAACAGCAATGTTAAAATATAAGACATATCATAACCAAAGAGATACCTCCCCTTTAATCCATGTCTTCTCTATTTTGACATTCAAATTCTAAGTTAGAAAGAAACCTTAAACCATCTATTTCAAGTTAAAATTCTAACTTAAATCACCCTTTCTCCCCCTTTGGCACCATCAAAAAGATTGCCTCAAGCAACCCAAACCTATGTCATCATATGTGAGAATAATTTATTTCTGAAATTTCTCACAGCAGCTGAAAATAGCTGTGCCAGTTATGGGCAGTCGACTGATACGCTATCAGTTTGAAATTTCAGCTTTTCTGTCGAATTTCAGAAACTCCCAAAAAATTCCAGAAAATTCCAAAAATTGTAAAATTTTGCATACATGTTTGAAATGTTATACTCTATCAGGGAAAAATATTAAACCATATAAAATTTTAAACATGCATGACTTTTGATAAAAATCCAAAAGTTTTGAAAACAACTACATTTTGTATCAAACTTTAAAACCAATTTTGCAAATATAAGACTTTTAAAAACATGACACAGTATGTAGAATATAAAATGGTTTTCAAAGTTTTAAAATGTCCAACTATGATTTTTAACAAGGTGTCTATTGATTAAACACTTGCCTCCCCCATAGTTGGTTTAGTTTTGATATTTTGGTACTTTTAATGGATCAACAATGTGCCCCAAGCACAAGTGAGCCAAATGTATCACCCTAATGGATCAAGCACTCTTTTTCAAAACTAATGTTTCCAAGTTCATCCTATACTTTCACAAAACACATTCCAAGGCCTCTTCTTAAGGATGTAAACTCCGATTCGGGAAGAGGCTTGGTAAAAATATCGGCTAGGTTCGACTTTGATTCACCATAGTGTAATTCTATGTCTCCCCTTGCCACATGGTCTCTAATGAAGTGATGTTTCACTTCAATGTGTTTTGTCCTAGAATGGTGAACCGGATTTTTAGTTAAATTTATTGTGCTTACATTATCACACAAGACTTTGACCTTTGTGTAATGTAGCTCATAATCTTCTAGGGTGTGCATGATCCAAAGGAGTTGGGAAACACATCCACCCATTGCCACATATTCTGCTTCCGTTATTGATAGGGCAACGTATGGTTGTTTCCTACTACTCCAACTAACTAAGAAAGATCCAAGAAATTAACACCCTCCACTTGTACTCTTCCTATCTAGCTTACACCCCGCATAGTCTGAATCGGTGTATCCAATTAGATCAACACTAGGGGTTCTAGGATACCAAAGTCCGACATTGAGGGTACCTTTCAAATACCTTAGGATCCTCTTGACTACTACCAAATATGACTCTTTGGCACAAGATTGGTATTTTGCACACATACCTTGTCACGCCCTGAGACCCAGGAGCCGCTGTTCCAATATAAAATCGGACAGCACCTCCCCTGTCCGGCGGACAATTTACACATACACACCACAATATAACAATAATAGACATCACCACGCAGTTTAATTGGCCTCAGGCCTCAAAATATATATATAGACCCAACATAAAAGCACCCGATAACTAAGTAAATCATACCTGACTGCGGACCGGTCCGACTTACGATGAAACAACTAATACAAAAACCCCTTAGGGCACACGACAACACTCCCAAGACATATACAAGTCCAATAAATAAATATAAAAATAGACGCTACTAAGTACAAAACGAAACTATGCCGTCGCGATGGGTAGGGACTAGCTACTGGGCTCTTCTGGCGACTCCAAGTATCTCAATCTGAAATAAAAACATATATGGCAACGGGGTGAGTCCATAACTCAGCGAATACCCAGCAGATATGCATAGTATGTTATAATAACAATAAGCATCTACGTTAGTACAATCTCATATCAATAATATGGAAAAACTAGTACTGGAAATACTGAGGTAGATACATACCAGAATCCAGCTAACCTGAAAAGAGGATAATAAGTACCAAGGGAATATCATTAGACATAAAATCTCAAATAACAAGTCTCCAGAATATGCATGTCAAACAAGTACAAGAATCAAGTGCAGCAAACAATGCACGATGCAAAATATGCACATGGTGCAATGACATGTGTCACCCCCTAGTCCCAGTCAGGATATCGTCCACGACGTCCGTGTGGGTAGAGCTGTGACAAACTGTACGCACCCTGCCATCACTGCTCCTGAGTGACCGGGTGGACAGGATGCTGGCGGAGGACCACCCCCCTACCCCATGTATATATGAGGGAGCTCCGCTCTCATCTCCTTGTGGCTCAGTACGAGAAGGGACCCCTGGCTGCTACCACGCCCGCGCTCACCCTCCTCATAGTGGCCGAACGGAGCAATACAGGACAAATGCACACATCTACGGTATCCACTAACCCATGAGTGGCCGTGCGTGCATATCATGTATCGGAAAACGATTAGGCTCAACCACAAGGGAGTCGCTGATCGCCGGCATGCAACAGTGCAAGGATGGTGTATGATAGATACACATACCTAATAACTCAGGGATAACTAACATGTATCCAGAACATGCATAATAACTCAGGGATAACTAACATGTATCCAGAACATGCATAATAAACCAGGGATAACTAACAAGTATCCAGAACAGGTATAATAACTCAGGGATAACTAACAAGTATCCAGAACAGGTATAATAACTCAGGGATAACTAACGAGTATCCAGAACATGCATAATAACTCAGGGATAACTAACATGTATCCAGAACATGCATAATAAACCAGGGATAACTAACAAGTATCCAGAACAGGGATAATAACTCAGGGATAACTAACAAGTATCCAGAACAGGTATAATAACTCAGGGATAACTAACGAGTATCCAGAACATGCATAATAACTCAGGGATAACTAACATGTATCCAGAACATGCATAATAAACCAGGCTAGCGTATAATCTTACTGCTATCTATAACCAACCATGCATAGCAATATGACAATATCTAAAAGATAAGTCAAAGGATACCCGCCTCCAAATAGAGTCCGTATCGAGGGAGAACCTCCCGTCCAAAAATCAGTACCGAGAAATCCAAATCAATGCCCTGTATCAAAGGACATAATTTTAGCTATCTTAACAATTATCAAGTAGCTAAACAGATCCCTAAACCATATCAGGGTTAACCTAATTATCGTAATCATTTAATTATCCCAAATTAGATGATTAGCATAAGTTTTCGTGATTGGGTTCAAACTTAGATTTAGTCCAACCCTAAACAAGATCCAATCCAACTCAACATTAGAACCAAACCAAAATCACAATACCATAGACTATAGCTAAGAGATATATCAGGATCAACAATTAACCCCAACTCAAAGTAAAACTCAATCCCAAACAAAATCCATATCATTTCATCATCCCTGTACCACTCAGCACAATCACAAACAAGAAAATCTTAATCCAATTAACCTATTACCTATTCAAGCTCACGGCACAATTGAAAACCAAGGAGATTAGGCTGTTCATTCAAACTCCAAGATCCTAGAACTGAATTAATCTCCTAATTGCAGCTCATGGTTGAAACAATTGGTAAAACTATTCCAATTATCAATCATTGATCCATTACCTAATCCTTTTAATTTATCATTCCTTGTTATAATCCAAACCACCAGGTATTACCAGACAAGAAAACACCACTTGATCAATATACAGAAACTGGATTACAACCAAAAACCCACGCATGGCATTGGCTTGAATCCCATAACAACACAATTCTAAATCCAACACAGCAAGGAAACCCAAAGGAAACCCAATCTGAAGAACTAAATAAACCATCACATTTAT
>JAGFNQ010005167.1:1053483-1120983 GCA_024364735.1 Boesenbergia rotunda | reverse complement strand
CCAGCTAAGCCCAGAAAGCTGCGCACCTCGTGAACTGACTTAGGTTGCTCCCAACCAGTGACAGCCTCAATCTTCTGTGGGTCGACAGCAATGCCCCTGCTGGACACAATATGGCCGAGAAAACCCACGGAAGATAACCAGAAAGCACACTTACTGTACTTCGCATACAGTCGCTCCCGCCGGAGCGTCTCCAAGACGATGCGAAGGTGTTGAGCGTGCTCCTCTGACGAACGGGAATAGATCAAAATGTCGTCGATAAATACAATGACGAACCGATCTAAGTACTCCAAGAATACCCGGTTCATGAGATCCATGAACACTGCAGGCGCGTTGGTGAGCCCAAATGGCATCACCACAAACTCATAGTGCCTGTATCGGGTACGAAACGTTGTCTTCTGGATATCAGAATCTCTGACCCTCAGTTGATGATAGCCTGATCGCAGATCTATCTTTGAGTACACTGATGTATCTCTCAATTGGTCAAACAGATCATCAATCCGTGGTAAGGGGTACTTGTTCTTAATAGTGACAGCATTCAACTGCCGATAATCGATGCAAAGTCTCAGAGAGCCATCTTTCTTCTTCACAAATAATACCGGAGAGCCCCATGGAGAGACACTGGGTCAGATGAAACCCCTATCCAATAGCTCCTGGAGCTGAACCTTCAGCTCATCCAGTTCCTTCGGTGCCATCCGATACGGAGCCTTTGATGCCGGCGCTGTCCCCGGAATCAGCTCAATAGAAAACTCCACTTGCCTCTTGGGAGGCAACCCTGGTAGCTCATCTGGGAAGACGTCAAAAAACTCTCGGACCACAGGAACCTCTGAGATCTGAGGACTGCTGCTGACATCTGTACTGATCAACGAGATCAGAAATCCCCGGCATCCCTGTGACAGAAGCCTCTGCGCCTGAAGAGCGGTGATGACCGATATACCATCATCCCGAATGCCAAGGAAATCCCACGAGAGTTGGCCAGGAGGTCGGAAAGTGACCACCCTCGAATGGCAATCGACGGTAGCATGGGAGGCCATCAGCCAATCCATGCCAAGGATGATGTCAAACTCGATCATATCCAATACGGAGAGATCCACGGTAAGTATGACATCACCAAAATCTAGAGGACACCCCTTGGCCTCCTGGGTGACCTCCAATACCTCTCCGGAAGGTAGGGACACAGACAAAGGCTGTGCCCTAATCGTCGGTAACCTACAGACTTTGCTCAAGAACAGCCGTGATATAAAGGAATAGGTACTACCAGTATCAATAAGTAACTCCGCAGAATGCGTATAAAGGAAAATAGTACCTCGGAAAACAGAACCGTCAGCTCGCTGAGCCTCCTCTCGGGTGAGTGCATACACTCGACCCATCTCAGATGGCGGTGGGGGTAAAGCAGGTACCGGTGGAGGCTGTGGTGTAGAAACTCTGGACGACTGATGAGGCAGATACACCGCAGACTGATGTCCGGTATAAGACTGCTGCTGCGGTTCCACAACGGGGTGCTGAGGGATCGCTGATGAATGAGTATGCTCGGGGCCCTGCCCGAACATATAATACACATACACGGGCGGAGGGGCGGTCGGCTAAGTCCGCGAAGAAGTCCGTGACCCCCGTCCCCCGCGCTGTGCTCGTGCCGGACCAGCACGCTCTCCCTGTGATGTGACTCCGGATGCCGTATCTTGTGCCTTCCGGGCACAATCACGGATCATATGTCCCGACAACTGACAATAGTAGCACACTACCTGCGCCAGGGTGCACTCCGATCTGTCGTGGCTCCTGGAACCACACTGCGTGCAACGGTGTCTAGCGGGGGTCCTCTGGTCGTGCTGAGAACTCTGGGAGGAGTCCGTCGTCGTACGTCCGGATTTCTGAGGCCCGGAGGTAGCCCCAGAAATATCCTGCCCTGGCTGCCTCTGCCTACCTCGCTTCCGCGAGGTCTGCTGTGGCTGAGGCTGTGCTGCATCAGAAACTGGTCGCTTATCCTTTTTCTTGTCCCCGAACAATCGCTGTCGAGTAGACTCGATGATAAGGGCTCGCTCTAGCGCCTGTCGGTACGATGTAATATCGCAGGTGGATAGCTGAAGCTGAATGTTCGAGGCCAGCCCTCGCATAAAATGCATCCTCCGCTCTCCATCGTCTGCGACTAACAGGGGGCAATAGTCCGCCAAGCGGTTAAACTCCGCATCGTACTCTAATACCGTCCGATCCCCCTGCTGGAGATGCAGAAACTGCTCACGATGAGTCATCTGATACGCCGCGGGAAGGTACTTCTGTCGAAAGGCCTCTCTGAACATGTCCCAGGTAATCGGCTGCTCGCCAAAGATGGTCTGCTGAGCCGTCCACCATGTCGTGGCCCGCTCTCGCATGTGGTAGGCCGCCAAGCCAACCTTCTCCCAGTCGGAGCAAGACATATATAAGAAGGTATCCTCCACAGTGCTAAGCCATGATTGGGCTATGCCCGGATCGGTCCCTCCGTGGAACAGTGTGAACCTGCCCTTCACGGATGCAGCCAATGCTGGAATCCGTGATCTGTCCATGATTCGGCCCACAGGGGCCGCTGGTACCGCAGGTGGTACGGGTGAGGCGACTGGTTGCACTGCCGGGGGTACTGACTGCGCTGCCTGTCCCGACGCTCCGAAGGTCTGCCCCTCCAGAGGTATTGTCTGAGCCGGCAGAGGTGTCGGATGAGTAGAAGCCAACACCGGCTACAAAGTCTGAATCAACTGCTGTAGCATCTGAAGTACCAAGTGGATCGGCTGCGATGCTGACTGCTCTGCTGACGATACCGTAGCGGGTACCACCGGGGGTGCTACGGAAGGAACTATTGGGGGTGCGACAGAAGGCACTATCGGGGGCGCGACTGAGGGCACTATCGGTGGTGCGACTGGAACCGCTGTCAGAAACGGTGAAGGGATCCTCGGTGATGGAAGCCTCTGGCCCGGAGATGTCTGTCTACGGTGTCCAACATCAACCACAGGTCATCTCTCAGGAGACTCCGCCTCTGCTCCGATAGTCGCATCTCCAGTAGGCTCCCGAGTCAACCGACGTGGTGGTCGCCGAGGGCCACCACGAGGCCGAGGCGGGGTCAGCTCGATACGACGGGGCATACCTGCACAGATATGACCCAATCATTATTACAGTTATTCTCAAAACCACCAACAAGATCTTACCATTACATAGGGATCGTCTGGAGAGGTTCCGTCGCCGCCATGTCCCAATCACGTCTATCGAGAAAACGTCTCCGACAAAAATTCGAAAAAAAAACACCCACAAGACCACAAGGCATCTCGAGAAACTTGGCTCTGATACCAAATAAATTGTCACGCCCCGTGGAGCCGCTCGTCCGATACCGACCGGACAGCTACTCCCTCGTCCCGGCGGACAATCCAAAAACCAGATTACCACGACTACCTCAGTCTGCTTGTACCGCAGCCTATAGGGCTGGAACAAGCGACTGTATAAATCTAAAATGAAAACGGCAACAAAGCTGCGTACCGGTATGACTTACGACAAACGCAAAGCACAAGGCCTCCATGGCTCACAAAAGTACAACTATACCGCCGTATAAAATGACAAAACCAAACACGAATACAGCAGCGGAAAAGTAAAGTAAAAGAAACAGAAAACGGGTACCAACATGTACCACCAACAAAGTAAAAGAGACATCCCGGAATCATCTCGAAGAAATACGCGAACTGGGACAGGCTGCCGGGCACTCCAGACAATCATCCTGAAATAAAAAAAGGGAGCTAACGGGGTGAGTCCTAAGAACTCAGCGAATACAGTCTGATATGCACAGGAAGAAAATAATAGCAGTAAGTCACCGTCTATCTATCTACCACAATACTGAAGATAACTACAGTAAAAAGAAATGCAGAACTGAACCATAAGCAATAAAGGAACTACATACCTACCTGCGTCGATCCAAACCCGGTAGTATGCATGTCAACCAAGTGCAACAATCAAGTGCAGCAAACAAACCAAGTGCAGAGATGCAGAGCATGCTCATGATGCAACATGGGTCACCCCTGACACCAATTGGTATAGGTCGCGGAAGCACGCGAACTGAGTGGGTAGGGCTCTGACCTGGTCTTCCCTGCACGAACAGACGGTCTATAAGGCGGTACACGCGAGACCGAATGGGTAGGGTCGGAGACCATAAACGTACCCCACCATCGGGTGGAGTAACGCTCTAAACGTCCCTCGCTATCATCGGATAGGTAGGGGACCTGCTGCAGCGTCGGGTCCGCCAACGAGGCTGCACGACAGGTCATGTGGCAGGTCTGACGGCCCATCTCAACCACTATGGGAGTCAAAGGTCGCCTACATATGCCCCTACACGAGTAGCAAGTACGACGACCCATCTCAACCTCCAGGGAGTCAAAGGTCGTCCCCTATGCTACGTACAATAATGATGCATGTCACTATCCCATGCATCATCCACTATCTATCCCTGCGATCATCTATATGATATGCAGTAGTCTAGATAACCGGTATGCACCAATACCTAAATCCTATCGTAAGGTATAAGGTAAACTGTGCATCACTAATCCATACAGATATAGTAAGCAGTAAAGCTAACGGATACAACTACCGAAGCATAAACACAGAGATAAAGATATCAGATATCCCTACTGCTAACTATGTCTAGCTATGCATAAACAGAGGTATCCGCATCGATATGAAGAAGTCCAGGCGTCGAGAACCACCCGTGCAAATATAATATCCGTCACAAGCCACCAAATATCCGAGTCAAAGACCTGTAGCAAATAAGATTATCATTTAGCTATAATTTCATACAATACCTAGCTAAATGTACCATCTTATTTAATTAGGATTAAACCCAAATTACCGAAATCATTTGGTTAATCACGTCCCCATTCATGATCAATTTCCAAAATAGAAGTAGATCAACAACAAAGCCTAAACTTGCTGACTAATCCATCAACACCACCTCTGACCTACAACCAACCCAAATCACAGCAACAAGCCTAATCGTTAATCAACACCCTAAGAACTGAGCTAATCAGAAGACAACCGAAGCCCAAACTCCCAACTCCAAAGCTGATCCAAGATAGCATACCACCAAGACAGAGACAAGAATCGAATGAAGGGTAATCACTACAACAGATCTAATTGTATCAACCCAATTCACAACCAAACGATTCCAATTCCAACAAAGAACAGAGATAGACTTCGAATTGATCACCTAACGCATCCACAGAGTTAACAATCCCAAATCCACTCAAGAACAACGCTACAGATCGGAAATGGAAACCCAGAATCCAATCAAGGCGAAAACAGATATTGAAATCCCAACATCAATGCACTGGATCGCAGACACAAGCTAAATCAGGATGACCACAAGAAATCATACCTTTGAAAACCCTAGATCCCTGCTCGAATCGCACAATCTGGGAGAAACGGAGCTCGTCGAAGGAAATATGCTCTCCCACAGTTTCCCCTGCTTGGAAACGACGACTCCCTCTACTCCGCAGTCCTCCGAAAACCCTAGATTTCAAGAATCGATCTCAAAACCCATTCGAATCATAATCCATTGAGAGAATGGAACCTAGAGATTACAACTAGGTTAAAGGCGCACGACTCACCTTCTCGTGTTTTCCGACAGTGGCGTGACCAACGCTCCCTCGAGAGAAAACCGACAGATCGAGATCGGAACCCACGATCTGCTCGCCTGAGAAGATGCCCGGCATAGGTCCGTGAAACCCCGTCAACCAGCCGGAGCGGAGGCGACGCAGTAGGCTAGCAGCGCGATGAACGGAAGAGGGAAGATGAAGAAGGCGAAGAAGAAGCCGGTGAGCTGAGATAGCTTGGCTGCGATTTAGGGCTTGCGAGGAAGAAGAAGGGATGGTTCGGTCTCTCTCCTGGCTGCGGCGGGAGGCGAAGAGGAGAGGAGGGATCGAGGAGTTTTGCTGCGGCTAGGTCACGCAGAATGGGGGAAAAGAAGAGTTTATAAGGGGTGGCTTTTTTTTGGAGAAAAAACCCTTCAACTTTTCGAAATCCAAATCATGCCCTTAAATTCGAAAATTTTGCCTTTTAGCCCCCGTAAACTTTCAGTATTTTAACACGAGGCTATCTCGGGAGTACGGATGATGTCCCCGAGGTCAGCTCGGGAGATGAGACCCCGAGACTTACTCGGGAGAGTAGAGCCCAAAGATCAACATAAGGATTAGAAAGTCCAACTTCAAGTATCTGTTCCTGCTTCCAGAACAGGAAAGTCATTAGGTAATTATGGATCGCAACGTACGGTAATTAAGGCCTTAATGATCGCAGTGGTCGTTAACAAAAGAGAGAATATCTATCAAGTAACCGATGATTAAGGAACGTGGAGGAAAACGTGGGGATACATGTGATAAAGACCTCAGGTATATAAGATGTCTTGGCATCTAAGTAAAATGGGTAAGATTTCCAAAATTATAGCAATTTGATTTCTTGTTGTCCTCCGAAAAAATAGAGTTCTGACTTGAGCGTCGGATAGGGCTTTTTCGGAAAATTGTATAGTGTATCCCCTCTAACGCTCATGTCATCATGGGCTACGCTTTAGTGACTCGTCATCCCTGTCGTTCGCTTCCGAAACAAGTTTGGCGCCGTCTGTGAGAAACATCAAAGCACCAGAAAGAACACCGTGATGGCAGATTCAAAGGGACAACCCATCATTCTAACGCGGGAGAAGTTGGATCGTTTAGTCGCCAACGCCGTTAGAGGAGCGCTGGAGCAGTACCAGATCAAGCAAGCCGCTTCACTTTGCAACGAACGGCTCCGTTGCAGTCCGAACTCCCAAGAATGTCGGTCTCACACCACGTAAATCAAAGATCCGTCTTGCAACCGGCGGGACCGGTAATGACAGCCCCAGTACCCTGGCAAGATTCTATGAGAGAAATGGAGAGGGCACATTCTGTCGCCTCCAACATTTTACGACAGGAGGAGGGACCGTGAAAGATCGAGGCCTCCAAAGCTCTCTTGAAGTCTCTCTCTACACCTTTTTCTCTTGACATCGTAACGGATCTCATGCCCAAGTAATTTTACGGTCCGAGAATTGCTGATTACTATGGGAAGACGGATCCGGAGGACCACATTTGTAAATTCGAGAACGCGACTCTGTTACACCAATATACAAATGGCGTGAAGTGTCAGTTATTCTTGAACACCTTATAAGGGGCTGCCCGGAGATGGTTTTAGAGGTTGTCCCAAAATTCGATAAACTCTTTTCTAGAGTTTAAGACCGTCTTCGTACACCACTTCGCCAACAACCGACGATACCAGAAGATGGCTCTGAACCTGTTCGCCCTCAAGCATAAGATTAAAGAACCGCTGAAGGACTATCCCCAGCAGTTCAATCAGGTGGCTTAGGACGTGCCAACCGCCACTTCAGAGATCCTCATCAACGTCTTCACGCAAGGACTCTCTGAAGGTGATTTCTTTTGGTTGCTGGTGAAGAAGCCGCCGGCCAACTTCGATGGCTTATTGGTGCGGTCGGTGAAGCACGTCAACGTCGAGGAGGTGTAGCACGCTCGTCATAAAGATTCGACGACAGTCCCTATCCAAATCTCGGTACGATCCGAGAGGAGAGAACCACCCGCTCCAACTCAAGCAAAAAATCCTCCCTCTAGGAAGGATCACTGGTTCAGCAAGAAGAGGTCGATGGAGACGGTCGACACAGAGGGACCTGAGCCACCAAAGAAGTACTGCAACTTCCACGATAGCACAATGCACTCTACAGAAGAGTGTTACACCTTGAAGAAGAGGAGATTTAAGGACACGGACGTTAAGCCCCGCAAGCGGTGGAACAAAGCGGGGTATCGACGGCGATCTCCTCGCCGAAGCCCTTCCCCTCATCGACGACAATTGGGGCTGGACAAATCCAGGCGTCGGTCCTGGTCACCTTCGAGAGGAACAAGTCGGGAGATAGTACCCCACCAGTCTATCTCCCCTAAAAGGGACCCCAAGAAAGGCAAAGCTCCGGCTCGCGGACCTCTATCGGGTCATGTGGGAGTAATCTGAAGAGGTCCGACTAGAGGAGACTCTCATCGGGCAAGGAAGGCCCATACCCGCCGACTGAAAAATTACACCATCGGGACGGACAAGGAAAAGTGTCAGGGCCCTATCATTTCCTTCGACCCTGACGATCTAGAGGACGTGGAAGCCCCCCACGAAGATACACTGGTAATCCTCGCTTGAATAGCTAATTACGAAGTTAAACGCATCTTTGTGGATACTGGTAGCTCCGTCATCATCCTGTACAAGGCGGCTCTGGACCAGATGCAAGTCGACGAGGATGAGTTGCATCCTATCTATACCCCGCTCTTCGGCTTCACCGGATATTGAGTATAGCCGATGGGATAGATCTCTCTGTCTCTGTCGTTGGGGGATGACACACTACAGAGGACAAGAAGGACCTTCTTCATGATCATGGATGCCGCATTGTCCTACAATGCCATCCTGGGGCGATCGACGCTCAGCCTATTTTAGGCGGTGATCTCAGTCTACCACTAGAAGATCAAATTTTCGGTGGGGGAGCAGGTGGCTGAAGTCAAAGGAGACCAACTGGCTTCCCGACGATGATACAGTGGGGAGGTTTGAACATAACCCCGCAAGAACCCGAGGACGCATGAAGCGTTGCAAATTGACCTAGCCAATCCTCGAGAAGAAGAAAGAGTTAAAGAGGAGCGTAGGGACGTCGAAAGCAAAGAGGTCCAAATTCATCCTCAACAAGCTGGAGGAATCACAAGAATTACTGCTGATCTTGTGCCAGAACTTAGAAGTCGGCTGATCAACTGCTTAATGGACCATCGGGACGTGTTTGCATGGGCTACTGAAGAAATCAAGGGAGTCTCCCCTGCCTTGGCCACACATCGGTTACATATAACCTCAGGAGCCCGGTCGGTGAGGCAGAGGCGAAGACACTTTGCACCCGAGCAAGACAAGATAATCAGGCAGGAGGTTGCAAAGTTATTGAAGGTCGGACATATCAGAGAAGTTCAATTCTCGACCTGGCTAGCAAATGTTGTACTAGTCCCTAAGTCTGGGGGTAAATGGCAGGTCTATATTGATTTCCATGATTTAAATAAAGTCTGCCCTAAAGACTGTTATCCTTTGCCTCGTATCGATCAGCTGGTAGATTCGACATCCGGTTGTGAATTTATTTCAATGGTAGATGCATATCAAGGATACCACCAGGATCCCCTTACTCGAGAAGACCAAGAGAAGGTCAGTTTCGTGACGGTAGATGACACTTACTGCTACAATGTCATGCCGTTCAGGTTGCTCAATGCAGGGGCAACCTATTAGTGAATAATGGATAAGGTCTTCCACCATCAGATTGGGAGGAACATTGATGTATATGTAGATGATATCCAGGTCAAGATGGAGAAGGGGAATGACATGATAGATGACCTAGAGGAATCATTCGCCACCTTGAGAGCCAATAGACTGAAATTGAACCCCGCTAAATGTATGTTTGGAGTGAAGAGTGGTTGGTTCCTCGGTACATGGTGACGGAAAGAGGAATTGAGGCTAATTCGGAGAATGTGCAAGTCATTCTCAACATGTCATCCCCTCGCAATTTCTAAGACGTATAGTGGTTGAATGGCAGAATTATAGCTCTGTCCCGGTTCATCTCCAGATTTGCTGACAGAACTTTTTCATTCTTCAAAATCCTGAGGAAAGTTGTTAGGTTCGATTGGGATGATCAATACGAGAAGACTTTTACAGATTTAAAAGCATATCTCTCTGAACTCCCTATCCTATATAAGCCGCTGGAGGGAGAAACGCTATTTGTCTACTTATCTGTAGCTGAGCAAGCTGTGGGTTTTGCGCTTATTCGGGAGGAAGGTACTACTCAGTATCCCATCTATTTCTTTGGGCACCTCCTGAAAGACACAGAAAGTCGATATACTACCCTGGAAAAGCTGACCTATACCATAGTACTGATGGCCCGAAGATTGAGACCGTATTTTTTGGCGCACCTTATTGTGGTGCTCACTAATAGTTCACTCGGGCGCATCCTCACAAATCCAGAGGCCTCTGACGACTGATCAAGTGGACGGCAGAGTTGAGTGAATATGAGATTGAGTACCACCCGCGCACTGCTATCAAGACTGAAGCTCTCGCTGACTTTATGTTCGAAGCTGACCCAGGACCTAAAGCAGATGAGGTGTGGAAAATTTATGTTGATGGCTCCTCCAACAACAACCATAGTGGGGTCGGAGTTCTGATGATTTCTCCCAAAGGAGATGTACTACAACTATCTATCCGACTCAACTTCCGAGCCACCAATAATGAAGTCGAATATGAGACGATCCTAGTAGGGCTCCAAGCTGCCAAGCAAGTGGGAGCCGCTCGGGTTATCTTGCAGTCGGATTCTCAGCTCGTAGCTCACCAACTAAAAGGAGAGTTCGAAGTTAAGAATGAGCGCCTACAGAGGTATGTGACCATATATATAAGCAACTGAGGTCTTCTTTCACTGATGTTGTTCTGCAGGAAATAGCCCGAGCTGATAATGTCAAGGCAGATGAGCTAGCCAAATTGGCTAGCTCTATTACATTATGGACGCTGGAAGAGCCCAGCGCTCTGGGAGGAGTCGTGGCCCTGATCGAAGAGGAAGCTGCTGACACTGTATTGACCAACTGGAGAGAACCCTATGTGGAGTTCTTACACAGTGGAGCCATGTCGGTAGGTGATAAGGAAGCTCGGCTTTTCTGTCACAGGGCTATCAAGTTTACGCTGGTCGGGGAAAAGTTATATAAAAGAGTCTTTGCCCGACCTTTGCTCGTATTGGTCCAGGAGAGGTCGACTACATCATGTGGGAGGTTCATGAAGGCATATGTGGAAGTCATATTGGGGGAAGATCCATGGCTAGAAAGATTATTCTGACTGGGTATTTTTGGCCCACTGTCTCATGCCCCTTCGATCAGTGGGAAATGGATATTGTGGGCCTTTTCCTGATCGGGCTTCAGCAGAAGAAGTTTCTTTTAGTATTGGTTGACTACTTCTCCAAATGGGTTGAGGCTGAGCCGCTGGTTGGTTGACTACTTCTCCAAATGACTACTTCACCAAACAAGATAAAGCAAAAATGTTAGTGATTCTTACAGCCGTAGCTGTCTTGGTTCTGACTTTGGGTCTCCAAAATGGAGCCCTAGGTCGAACCGACGCCTACTGTTCCCTCGACGGGGAACGCGTCCTCACCTACTCCTCTCAAGAGAATTTACTTGATGCCAACCGGCTCCTCCGGTTGGACTTTTGCCCAGCAGTCCTTCGCCAGGTGCCTAGCTGTCCTTCGCCAAGTCTTCAGTACCAAGCAGTCCTTCGCCTGGTGCCTAGCAGTCCTTCGCTAGGTCTTTGACTCCTAGAAGCCCTTCGCTAGGTGCCCAGCAGCCCTTCACTGGGTCTTAGGGTTCCGATACCTAGCAGTCCTTCGCTAGGTGCCTAGCAGTCCTTCGCTAGGACTTTAATCTGTACACTCAAGTAGCATGTTAGATAAACATAACATCTTAACTTTTGAACCCTTTTGCCATTATCAAAACACAGGTTCGACTTGGGTGCTGTCTGCACCAACAATCTCCCCCTTTTTGATTTATGGCAACCCGGTTCAAAAAGTTAAGTTAATCAGAACAGATGATATAAAAGTTTAGTTTCCTCCCCCTGAAAGGAATCTCCCCTAGGTTTTTCAAAAGTTTGTGGGGTTTGAAAATTTTTCTAAGTCTAAAGATGGAATTAATTTTTCTTAGAACAATTTTCAAAAGAAACTTTGGAAACATATTTTCCAAAAAAATTGGTTGTACACTTTTGAAAATTTACACTTAAAAATTTCAAGTCATTAGAAAAGAAACATCTTCTGAAGTTTTAAGTTCTTAGAACCATAGCTCAAGTTTAAGATAAGTACTTAGCAAATTTTACAACAGCTTAAGTTTTAGGTACTTAAAAAATTTGCAAAACAACTTGAGTTTAAGTACTTCCAAAGATTTTGAGCACAGCTTAAGTTTAAGAACTGAAAAAGTTTTGAAAGCAGCTTAACTTAGAAAACCTTTGAAGAAAATCTTAGTACTTTTGAAAATAGATTAAGTACTTTTGAAACAGTTAAAAATAAATAGATTAAGTGCTTTTTGAAGAAAGGATAAAGTTTTGAAATTTTGAATTTTGAAAAAATTTTAAAGCTTTGATAAAGTTTTAAAATTTTGAATTTTGAAAAAAAATTTTAAAGCTTCTCTCCTTTCCTATCTCTCCCCCTTTGCCATATATCAAAAACAAAGCAATATAGTAGAAAGAAGATAAATAAATTGCATAATGTGCTGTACTGAACCAATTCAAGACCAAACTAATTTCAATTATTTCTTTTAGGGTCCTGTCTAACCCAATTAGCTACTTACTAACTGTTATAAACAGTAGTTTTCGCTAGGGTTAGTCAAGTTAGGTGTTCTGTTCAAGTTAGATTTTCTAAACTTGACACTTAACTTGATTACTGTTTAAGTTGTATTTAGTGCCCCAATTACTGCAGATGCACTGATCTACATCTTGAATTAAGGCAAAGACCTAAGCATCTCAACCCATTCTAGGTTATCAATCAAAAGTACCCTAAGGTGCTTGTGAGATGCTGGCTTCTAGATCTATAGGTGCATGCAGTTCTAGGGTTAGGGCCTAGGCTAAGTCCATTTGCGAAAAAGTCCTAGTTTTGAAGGGGGTAGCTTTTTTAAAAAAAACTAAGTCCAAAAAAAAATTATTAAAAAGAAAAAGCTAAAAAGATTTTTCAAACTAATTAAAAGTTGATTTTGAAATCAAGTAAAAATTCTTTTATAAACTGATTTTCAATTCAAGTAAAGTAGTAAGAAACTCTATTCTACTAAGCATAATCCTAATGAAGATCAGATAGTCATGAAAAGCAAATAGTCAACTCCATAAGTCAGCTGGTATGAAAGAGAACCAGCACAGTCATACAAGTCAAACATCAGTCAACCCTACTGAGTAGGGGCAGTCAAACAGTCACTAGTACAATGCTAATCAAATCTAGGAGGAGGGACCTGTAACGACCCGGAAAATCTCCTCAATATTTTCTTTAAAATATTGATCATGTCTAGATAGTTGTGAAGGAATTTAGAGATACTAGTACGAACCTTAGCCTAATTATCCATAATTTCTCATTTAAATTGAGAAGCTAAGTACTAATGGGTTTTTCTAAGACCATGGTTATTAGTGGATTTTAGGTGAAATTTAATATAAATATAAATGGGTTTTAATTAGGAATATTAACCGGATCATGGGGGAATTTTTGGGGAATTTTCGAAAATAATATAAAAATAAAATAAAATAGAATAGAAAAATAAAGTGCATGCACAAAGGATTGAACCTTGGACCTATGGTACCATCATGCATGTACTAACCAATTCACCTAGCAAGGGAGTGCTAGTAGAGGATGAAGTGGATTTTGGTTAAGGCTTAGGGGGGAATGAAGAGTCATCAAAGGAAGAGACACCATGACTCTTCACTTGCCCTCCTTAATGTGGTATAAAGGTGGCATGAGAGTTACAATTTCCCTTCTCTTCTTCCCAAGTCATTCTTTCCTCTTCCTCCTTGCTCTAGCCGAAAACTACTAGGGCTCTCCCCTTAGGAAAAAATTCCACCAAGGACTCCATCTTGAAGACTCAAGGCTCTCTACTAGGCTACAAGGGCTAAGGAAAAGTTTGGAGTCAAGAAGGTTCTTTCTATTTCTTTATTCAAGGATTAAATCCAAGATAAGGGAAGGTAAGACCCCCTCACCTGTGGTATGATAGCTTCCAAGTTATTTATCATGATCTAAGTTTTATTTAGCATGCTATGTTGAAAATCCATGGTTAGGGCTTGTAAAGATTTCGGCCAAGCAAGGTTTTGGGCTAAAAATCATGTTAAAAACCTCTCTTATGTTTTCAAATGTTTACTCATGATAGGTTAAGCAATAAAGTATGATGTTTGAAGTTTTTGTAGCACCCTAGAACCCCACTAGGGTTTCGGCCACATCAAGGCTAAAGGGCTAGGGTAAACTCCAACCTTTCCAAGCATGATTAGTATGTTTCTTATGATATCTTATGGGTAGTAATGGTGATTCATATGAATTTTCCTACGGGCTTATTACCCTTCTAGGGTTTCGGCCAACTCATGGTTTGGGACTAGGACTTAGGGTTAAATCCAACCAAGGGTTCAAATGGTTTTCCATGGCATGATATGTAAGGTATGAGATGTTAATCATGACCTAGGTAAATTTTCTATGGCTTTATGGTCCCTTAGGGTTTTCGGCCAAGACCCAAAACTAGGGTTTGAATTGGGCTAGGGTCTCAAGGATACATGTTTATAAGTTACCATGATGTAAGTACATAGTTAAGCACGATGTAAGGATCTTTATATTACTAAAATCTTAGTTTATGTATTATGTAACATGACCTTGTATGTTAGGTTCTATGTTGTGCTTACTCATGAATATCTAGATCATATATCATGATATGTAATTAATGTAGGGGTATGTTATGTTAAATAGAATGATGCATGTAGAAGGTTAAATGCTTATAATAGATGTATGTGTATGAAGGATATGTATGTATGCCATGTTTTATGAATGATATGTATGTATGCCATGCTTTATGGATGACATGTATGTATACCATGTTTTATGAACAATATGTATGTAAGCCATGTTTATGAATGCTATGTATGTATGTCATGCTTTATGAATGATATGTACGTATGTCATGTTAAGAATGAAGATGATGAACGAAAATGATAACCTGACCCTAAGACAAAATGATGTAAGCATGACATACCTTATGAATGAAAATAAGGAATGATGATGAATGTTCATGCCTTTAAGGCATCATGATGTTAAGTATGAATGATGAAATGTAAGTATGTTTATGTCATGCTAAGGGATGGACACCTTAAGAATGCCTCGGTTCTGGACTATTGTAGCTGTCCACGATTCTGGAACTACCGCAGCTGTTCCTACTCTTAAGTTATGTTTCATGAAACAAGATTATGTTTATGTCATGAATGTCTATGAATGATGAAGCATGCAAAGTTATTTTACTTTATGAATGGGCTTGTACCGGACCGAAGTAAGGGTCCAAGGGATGGGCACCATAAGAACGCCCCGGTTCTGGACTACCGAAGCTGTCCACGGTTCTGGGACTACCGCAGCTGTCCAACAGGGATGGGCACCTTAAGAATGCCCTGGTGTTTGGAACTACCGTAGCTGTTCCTACCCTAGTAGGTCGGGGCTCGCTACCTCGTATCTACTTAGGGATGTGCGCTTATGATGTATGTATGTGGTATAAGCCGGGGACCCCACTGATGTTATGTTTATGTTTAAGTATTTAAAAGTACGATTTTAAATTAAGCATCCCTATGTATACGCATTTCGACTCATGCATTCATTCATGTTATGCATCACGCCAGGGTAAGTATGTTTTATGCTTATGCTTATGATAAGATTGTGCTTATGCTCATGTATGTTAAGAATTATGCTATGCTAAGTATGTTTCATGCTCATGTATGTTAAGAATTATGCTAGGCTAAGTATGTTTTATGCTCATGTATGTTAAGAATTATGCTAGGCTAAGTATGTTTTATGCTCATGTATGTTAAGAATTATGCTATGCTAAGTATGTTTCATGCTCATGTATGTTAAGAATTATGCTATGCTAAGTATGTTCATGCTCATGTACGTTAAGAATTGTGTCATGCTAGGTATGTGTTAAGTTTATGTTTATGTTAAGAATCATGTCATATGCTTATGATTTACGCTAAGACTATGCTTATGTTTCATGTTCAGAATTATGTTATGTCAGATGCTTGATATGTTTATGTTTAAGCGACGTATGGTTTTAGTGAGTAGGAAAGGGTCTTACTAAGCCTGTGTGCTTATAGTCTTATTTTCCTCGTACCGCAGATCAAGCAAGAAGTTACTAAGGGAAGCAGCAGGAGGGGCAAGAGCATGTGTGTGTGTGGCAGTGACTTGGCAAAGGATTCTTTTATTTACACATATCGCATGTCTTGGATTTTGGAAATGCCTCCTTAGATTTTATGCTATGTTTCAATGGTTATGCCTAATGAATGATTATGCTACTTATGTTTCAATGCTACTTATGCTATGTTTTGGTTATGCTACTTATGATGATTATGAATAAGCTATGAAATGGTTATATCATGATGTCATGCATGTTGTTAATATGCTAAGTCCAATGACCCTAGGTTCAGGGTTGACAAGTTTATGCATGTATAGATGTTTCATGTATTAGTTGCATGGTTAAAATCATGTGTAGAAGAAAAAAATTATTCCGCTGCATTAAGATGTTTTATATGTACATGTATGTTTAGCGTAACAACGCCTTTCTCGCCACACCATAAGGTGTGGGAAAAAGGCGGGCGTTACAGGACCGGGATGATCAGAAGAGCCTGGCTGCCAGGATCGAAATAGTGCCATCATCTCGTGATATCGTGCGTCGCTGGTCTCCCTCTCGGCTCTAAGGGCATTCATATACTCAGTGTAATAGCCCTGATTTGCCTCCATTTCTTCAGCATGATTTGCCTCCACTTCCTCTCGGAGGCTCTAGACCTGTGTCTCGAGCCGTGTCACTCTCTCGTACAGTGTCGGTGGTGGAGGCTCGTCTATGTGCTCTCGAACCTCGGCTGCCAGATCTCCGACGTCGACCTCAACATCCTCGTCAGAGTCGATCGGTGGTCCGGCTTGCTGGCGTCTCCACGACAAAACCCTGGTAGCCGAGACCTCTATACCAGCTAGGGAAAAGTTCCTAAATCCTATCTCGTCGAAATCGGTCATCGCGGTCATTTCACCTACGGTAATGTTACGACCGTGGTGATGAAGGATAGAAGTGATGATGTGGCAGAAGGGGGTGCGTACCCGACCCTGAGTGGTAACACTGGAGGCATGTAGGATGGCGTGGAACATGTGAAAGTCAATGTCAATGTCTAGGTGGTGGATTAACGCATACAATAAGAATGTGTGAAATGGTCGCATGGTCGCACGTCCCTGGTGGATAAAGGTAGGATGCAACGGACCAGAACTCTATACAGGGCGTAGTCCTGGACCTGAAGGTCAATGGACTGAAATCGTCTAGCTACGGGATTTCTAGCTTCCCTATAGAAGTAGGAATGGAGAGTGTCTAGGGTAATGTGAGAGTAGGGAGCATCCAATGGAGGATCCCTAGGAGGATAGCAACAAAAGGTGGACTGAGAGAATCGTAGTCCAAGAAATCAGTTAAACAAGGAGGGTGATGGTTAGAGGCATCCCTTGGACTGCGGTGACAAAGCTGAGCTGATCTTGTCTGACTATATTATTATAGAATTATGCACATAAGGTTGTATTAATAGGATGAGTGCAGAATACGAGGTTATCGAGTTGGTAAAAGTTTATAACATTCATTGCCAAGGGACAAGATTGGGTGAAGAATTGTCTATTTAAGTAGCTCATTTTTATAGGCTTATATGTCGTTCGAGCAAACTTATTACAAAGTTCTAAAGTTGGGAACCTAGGATCAGGACTAGGTTCGGTACCGGGGTTTGCTTGGTTTGCTCGACGTTTTCTAACATTATGAAGGAATTGCATTAAGGAAAATTAAAATTAATTTAAATGCAAATAAACTATACCGGGTGGCAGCTCGGGGAGGCATTGTCAAGGATGAGAGCTCGAGAAGGTTGCAAGGTCACTTTGGAAGGAAGGGAGTTGGAGAGGAGAAGAATTTTGGGTGTAGAGAGAAGAATGGGGGGATGGAGCCCTTTTATAGGCCATTCCCAGGCGCCCTGGAGGGTGAGGGCGCTGTTGATGCAGTCTGACCCTGATTGTTATTTTGGTGTTGACATCGATTTTAATTTAGGTTGATGATTATGATGATTATGATTAAGTCCTGATCGGGGATCAGACATGGTATGGAAAATCCTAGCCTGGAGGGCTAGGTGTTGGAAAATCCTAACATGGAGGGTTAGGTGTGGAAAATCCTAGCTTGGAGGGCTAGGTGTTGAAAAAGTCCTAATTCGGAAGGGTTGGGTGAAAAGTCCTAGCTTGGAGGGCTAGGTGAAAAGTCCTAACTTGGAGGGTTAGGTGAAAAGTCCCAACTTGGAGAATTAGGTGAAAAGTCCTGGCTTGGAGGGTCAGGTGCCTAGCTTGGAGGGCTAGGTTGGATGAAGGTCTAACTCGGAGGGGTTGGGTGAAAAGTCCTAGCTTGGAGGGCTAGGTGAAAAGTCCTAACTTGGAGGGTTAGGTGTAAATTCCCAACTTGGAGAGTTAGATTGAAAAATCCTAGCTTGGAAGGCTAGGTCTGCGTCCCTGGATCGGTCTGGTGACCAATCAGGGAGTTGGCACGGTGCTCCTTCGTGGATCGGTCTGGTGACCGATCCAGCGATGACTGATCGATCTGGTGACCGATCAGGGAGTATGCGTTTCACCCATTGCTTGGCTTCTGATCGATCTGGTGACCGATCAGGGAGCAAACAGTGAGGTTGAGTTCCCTTGCTGATCTGCTCCTGATCGGTCTGGTGACCGATCAGAATCACTGTGCAGATCGTTCTGGAGAACGATCCAGCGTCGCAGGTTCCTCTCTATGATCGATCAGGACGGAGCCTGATCGATCTGGCCATAACTTGATCAGTCTGGTGACCGATCAGGAGGCTCCCTGATCGGTCCGGTGACCGATCAGGAGGTTTGGACTGCGAAGCTCAGAAATCGCCCGATAAAGGGGTGGATCGGTCTGGTGATCGATCCACGACCTGGGATCGGTCTGGTGATCGATCCAGGAGAGTCCCAAAGAAATCGCAATTTCTGATTAAGCGTTGGGGACCGATCAGGATGAAGCCTGATTGGTCTGGACCCAGCCTGATCGGTCTGGTGACCGATCAGGAGGCTCTCTGATCGGTCCGGTGACCGATCACTTTAATTCAAAATGCACTGTCAGATGCTCTGATCGCGTCTGAACGTATTCGATTCTCTGCGCTTAACATCTGATACATGATTTTCTGCTTGATATGTTGTGCTAACACTCTGATTAAGCTGCAGGTGGCAGGGAAGGATTCAAACACTCAAGGAGAGTCAATGGAGATCATTCCTTGGAGCAGGTTTGTCTGTTTTTCCATCTCAGGTTGCAACGAGCACTAGCGATGGCTGGAGCTGCTGTCTGGGGCTGGTCTGAGGGAGGTTCAGGGAGTCCAGAGGAGCTCAGTGGTAGCTGGTGGTTTTAGGTGAGCAGCTGGAGGCTACAGGGAGATGGTGTCACCTGATACTCAGTGGAGGAACAAAAGGAGCGAAGAAGAGTTGGCTCGATAGAAGTTCTGTTGCTTGAATTCTTGCCGCGCCTTTGTGTTCTCCACAACCTGCTTGCGTGTTCTGAAGTTCCATCACTTTGAGCAAGCTACTGCAATCTTGAAGCAACCATCCCTTGCTTGAGCACTTGGTGGAAAGAACAAGAGGCTTCGAGTCCAACAGCGAGAAGACATGGGGAAAGGGTTCTTGCGTGAGATCATCGCTGGGTGGAGCTCAGGAGGGAGTTTGCTGTGTTCTTGTCTTTGCTAGTGCTAAGTAAGATCTTTCTCGTGTTTCATTGTGCTTAAACCTATATCTGTGATTGAAACGCTGTGGAGAGGTTTCTCCATCGAGAAGGAGGTTGCTATCTATCCGATTTTCATCGGGGCTTGATCTGCCGACGATCAAGGGATCGCCCACCTTAAGGGCACGCCAAGGAGTAGGGGCAAGTTATCCCTGAACCTTGTAAACCCTCCTTGTTAGCGATCTTGCTAGTTGTGTTAGTTTGCTTTCGTTTTCTGCTTACTCTGTGATTGTTTCTTCCGCTGTGCTACTGATAAGTTTGAGTGCAGAATTTGTTAAAAGACTAAATTCCAAGTGTTTGGCTATATTCACCCCCCCTCTCTAGCCATCCGGGTTCCAACAAGTGGTATCAGAGCTTGGGGCTCTGTTTTTGCGGATTAACAACCGAGAGCTACATCCATGGCTTTGAGAGAAGGCTTTTCCACCACCCGACCTCCATTCTTCGATGGCGCATATTTCCAATATTGGAGATCGAAGATGGAATATTATTTGAAGATGGACATCAATACTTGGTTCCCGGTGAAGGAGGGATTCACCCCTCCTAAGGATGATGAAGGCAAAGAACATGAGTCATGACGGTGGACTGCCGAACAAACTCGAAAGAGTGAAGCCGACGCAAAGGCGGTTGTCACTCTACAATGCGGCATGAACAAAGACCAACTCATCAAGGTTGGTCCTTTCACAAGTGCAAAGGACTTGTGGAACAAGCTCATCGAACTCCATGAGGGCACCCGAGACTCAAGAATCGCCAAGAGGGACTTGTTCCTCAACCAATTACAAAATCTCTCCATGAAGGAGAATGAAACGGTAAGTGAGCTTCATAGCCGGTTCAAGGAAGTCCTCAATGGGCTTCATTCGATTGATGAAAAGGTCGAGAATCGCGACCTTGTGAGGTATGTGCTAAAAGCATTTCCAAGGAATGCTTTGTGGTCATCCATGGTGGATGCCTACAAAGTATCCAAGGACTTATCAATTGTTAAATTAGATGATTTGTTTTGTGAGATGGAATTGCATGAAATGGCTAACAAAGGCCCCAAGGAGAAGGGGATTGCCTTAGTTGCAGGGGACCGATCCAACAAGAAGAAGAAGGAGAAAAAGAAGGAGAAGGAAATCTCTTCATCTTCATCCTCTTCTGAATCCGAGTCCGATTCCGAGGAAGATGGAAGCGGCTCCTCATCCTCCGAGATGGCGAACTTTGTAAGAAGAATGATGAGAAGGGGTCGACGCTTTAAGAGTAGAGGTAACTCTAGTGAAGCTAAACTTGATAAGACTAATGCTTCTTGCTTTGAGTGTGGTAGGAAAGGGCATTTCAAGAATGAGTGTCCAAAGCTAAAGAAGAAGGAGGAGAAATTCAAAAAGAAAGAAGAAAAAGCCAAGAAGAAGAAGAAGGCTTTGAAGGCCACTTGGGATGAATCCTCCTCAAGCTCATTCGATAAAGAGAAGGAGGAGAAGAGCACAAGGCATGTGGCACTCATGGCTCTTAGAGAGGAAAACAGTGATGAATCCTCCGACTCCTCAAACGCGGCTTCATCATCTTCGGATGATGAAGAGGTAACTTCTCCCGAGCTAGAAAAATGTTATAGAGCAATTGCATGTTTAACTAGTATGTTGAAAAAGTCAAAGAACAAGGTTAAATCATTGCAATTAGAGATTGACCAATTGAAAGCATCTAGGGATGATAACATAGATGACTTGCATGTTGAAATGTTAGAAGATGAGATTAAGTCATTGAAACTTGAGGTTGAAAGTTTGAAATCCTCTAAAATTGAGGATGTAAATGATCTGCATGATGATTTGCTAGTAGAAGAAAACCAATCATTGAAGAGTGAAGTTGAGAAACTCAAGAATATTCTTGAGAAGTTCTCAACTAGCTCTAAGACCCTAGACATGATCTTGAATGCCCAAAGGGCAGTCTACAATAGGGCCGGTATTGGTTACCATCCCAAAGAACCCTCATTTGTGTCTCTTATGTCTAGGACTGATATGAGACAAACTAAGACACCTAGGGTTCAAAAGAAAGTTGTCAAGGCATGGGTGCCTAAGTCTTGTTTAGTTGATGCTTTAGGTCCCAAGGTTTGGGTACCTAAAACCTCTATTTTTAGAATTGTGTAGGTTATGATTGAGGGGGAGCATCTATCAACTTGGTTCGTTGATAGTGGACGCTCCAAACACATGACCGGGGATAGATCATTGTTTACCACACTTCACAAGAAAAGTAGAGGTAATGTTTCATTTGGTAACAATGGTAGTCTTAAGGTCATAGGAATAGAAGACATTCAAATATCCGAATGTCTTAGAATTTCAAATGTCCTTCTAGTCAAGGGGATGAAATTTAATCTCCTAAGTGTCAGTCAATTGTGTGACACGGGTTACACAATTGATTTTCAACCAAGTCAATGTCTAGTTAGACAACATGACACCTTAGACACGGTACTAGTAGGAACAAGAGTAGACAATATTTATCAAGTTTTATTTAAAAGTGCTACTAATGTTTCTGCTAAGTGTTTCATGTCAAAAGAAGAAGAGTCCACCCTTTGGCACCGGAGACTTGCACATGTGAACATGAAAAACATCCGGAAGTTGGCCAACAAGGGGTTAGTTCATGGCTTACCAAGCATCAAGTACGAAAAGGACACTCTTTGTGATGCATGTCAAATGGGTAAGCAAACAAAATTTGCACATAAAGGTAAAAGCGCTGTAAGTACTTCTACCGCTTTAGATTTGCTCCACATGGATTTGTTTGACTGTAGTACCATCATATCGTTGAATGAAAGTAGGTATTGCTTTGTTATCATTGATGATTTTACTAGATATACATGGACTTTTTAAAATATAAGGACCAAACCTTAGATGTTTTCATTTCTTTTTGTAGAAGAGTTGAGAATGAAAAATCATCAACAATTAAGACAATTAGAAGTGATCATGGAGGTGAATTTCAAAATCAAAGGTTTTTAGAATTTTGTCAAGATAAAGGGTATAGACATGAGTTTTCTACTCCTAGAACACCACAAGAAAATGGTGTTGTAGAGAGGAAGAACCGTGTTCTACAAGAGGCTGCACGAATCATGCTTAATGAGTACTCATTACCGTGTTACTTATGGGCTGAAGCTATAAATACAGCTTGCTATGTGCAAAACCGAGTCCTCATCCATAGGTTTTTAGGAAAGACTCCCCTGAGCTTTGGTTTGGGAAACCGCCTACGGTTAAACACCTTAGAGTGTTTGGTTGTAAGGTGTTCATCCTAAACACCAAGGATCATCTTGGAAAGTTCACGACAAAGGCTAATGAAGGGATACTAGTCGGGTATTCCCTCGTTAGCAAAGCCTACCGAGTCTACAACAAGAAGTCTAGATTAGTTAAAGAATCTTCTGATGTGGTCTTTGAAGAAATTCCAAAATCAAATGACCAATCAGAAAATGTAGAAGGAGTCCAACTCGAGCTTAGGAGACTAAGTTTGAATGAAACCCCAAGTGTTGTTGATGGTGATGAATCCGATGATGGTGAGCCTAGACAATCCATAGATCAGCCGGATCCTGAGGTAGACCTTATGTCTAGTGAACCCATTCAAGAAGCACCACCAACACCTAGGCAAACTAGATTAGCCTCTAGTCATCCCCAAGACCAAATTGTCGGTGATATTCACCATGGGGTTAGAACTAGATCATTCTTCCGGAATGAGGCTAATGAAGTTGCCTTAATTTCTGAAATTGAGCCTAGAAAAATTGATGAAGCATTAAGTGATCCCGATTGGATCATTGCAATGCAAGATGAACTAGGTCAATTCGAAAGAAGTCAAGTTTGGGACTTAGTCCCTAGACCTAAGAAGACCACCATCATTGGAACCAAATGGGTCTTCAAGAACAAATTGAACCATAAGGGAGAAATCATTAGAAACAAGGCACGCTTAGTAGCCAAGGGCTATAGTCAAGTTGAAGGCCTTGATTATGATGAGACCTATGCTCCCGTGGCACGATTAGAATCCATCCGGTTGATACTTGCATTTGCAGCACATCGGGGTTTCAAATTATATCAAATGGATGTCAAATCAGCCTTCCTAAATGATTTGATTAGAGAAGAGGTCTATGTTGAACAACCTCCGGGGTTTGAGAATTTTGAATTTCCAAACCACGTGTTCAAGCTCAAAAAGACACTATATGGCCTTAAACAAGCACCCCAGGCTTGGTATGAGCGATTGTCTACATTCCTAATCGAGAAAGGCTTCGTTAGAGGCCAAATAGACCCTACACTATTTCTACGTAGAAATGGTGACAATATTTTTGTAGCCCAAGTATATGTCGATGACATAATTTGTGGCTCAAATAAGAAGGGTTATTTAAATGAATTCATTGGGCACATGGAGAGTGAATTTGAAATGAGTCTAGTGGGAGAGTTGACTTTCTTCCTTGGACTTGAGATCAAACAAACTCGCGATGGCATTCATGTGCATCAATCGAAGTACACACAAGAAATGCTTCAAAAATTCAATATGAGTGATTCAAAAGAGGTAACCACTCCCATGGCTACAAATACAAGATTAGATAATGATGAGAGTGGTAAACCCGTTGATTTGACTCAATATAGAAGCATGATAGGAAGTTTGCTATACCTCACAGCTAGTCGACCTGATATTCTTTTCGCTGTGGGTATGTGCGCGAGGTATCAAGTTTGTGCCAAGGAATCTCATTTAATCGCCGTTAAGAGGATTTTGAGATATCTTAAAGGCACAATTGGAGTCGGTCTTTGGTACCCTCGTACCGAATCTTTTGATTTAATTGGCTATACCGATTCCGACTACGTTGGATGTAAGTTGAATCGGAAAAGCACAAGTGAGGGCTGCCAATTTCTAGGATCATCTTTAGTTAGTTGGTCAAGTCGGAAGCAACATTGTGTTGCTCTCTCCACGACCGAGGCAGAATATATTGCCATGGGAGAGAGTGTATCACAATTGTTGTGGATGATTCACACTCTAGAGGGCTATGGATTGACTTACAAGAGTGTGCAAGTGTTGTGTGACAACATTAGCACAATTAATCTAACCAAGAATCCAGTCCATCATTCTAGGACCAAACATATAGAAGTGCGTCACCACTTCATTAAGGATCATGTTGTTAGGGGAGATATTGTGCTCTCACATGTAGAGTCCAAGTCAAACCTCGCTGACATTTTCACTAAACCACTCCCCGAAAATGAGTTTAGTTTTCTAAGAAGGGAGTTGGGAATGTGTCATACTTCATAAACTTCAAAATGCATTCAAAACCCTTCATGATCATTTCGAAATTGTTGGGATACAATTGGGTAACTTTGGGGACATCTCACACAAACTATAAGGGTTACCAAAATATTTTTGTTTGCTAGAAATGGGGTGAGATATTAGGATCAACTCAATTTCTCAAAATGTCATTGCATCCCTTGAGAAATTAAGTTGACGAGATAAAAATCACTTCGGTGACCAAGTATGGGAAAACCAATGCATAACACATGTGTATTTGGCTCCATGATCATACTTGGACATTCCAATCAAGGAAACTTGATTGGAAACATGAATTTGGTACAAAACTTGATTGAATTTGCTTGGATGATTGTTGATTGAGTTTGACTCCACTTAGGTGGAGCAAAGTGATTATTGAACCTATAAGGATCTTTGATTCTTGTTTAGGGATCAATTTTAGTCATGAGATCATGTCCAAGTTCGATAAACTTCATCAGATCTCATTGGAAAGATTTTGAAAATCTGAAACAGAATGTTTCAGGTCGTATCAGGGAGTATCAGGAACCCTGATCGGTCACCGGACCGATCAGGCCTAGGGCTAATCGGTCCCCGGACCGATCTGGCTCTATCCTGTAACGATCGGTCCACAGACCGATCAGAGGGGCAGCAGTGACCTTACGAAATTCTTACCAAACTTACTGAGCTAGCCTAGATCGGTCCCCGGACCGATCTGGCACCCTATGGTGATCGGTCCACAGACCGATCAGGGGGCTCACAGGTTTCTCTCCGAACCCTACTGTTCGTGTCCTGATCGATCAGTCGATCGATCAGGAGCGCGCCTGATCGGTCACCCGACCGATCAGGCCCGGGTCAATCCGATCAGGCTATAGCCTGATCGGTCTGGGCGCTATCAGATCGAACGGTGATCCGTTCAATCGCATTAAAGACTGGTTGGTGGACCGATCCACCAACCGATTAAATCCTTCGAAACCTCTCATTGCCAAACCCTAGCGCCGAAACCTCCCACTTGCGCGACCTTCAGTGTGTGCGAGAGCTCTCCCAGTGCCTTCGTCTTCCTCTCGTGCGAGTGCTCGCGTGCGGTTCTAAGAGGGTTCTTACGAGCTCTGTCTTCATCCTGCGAGTTTCTCTCTCACTGAACGACTTTGCGATCATCTCTTGCGCCGAAAGCTTCTCCTGCGCAAGTCTTTTCCCTTTCAGACTTCAAGAACTTCACCAATGGCACCAAAGTGAGTTTTTGGCTTGTTTTTCTTGCAAATCAATTCATAGTATATGTACTTGCGCTTCTTGTTTTGGCCGTAACCCATATGTGTCATATCTTACCCTTGATCAATTCTACCTTATGCTTAAATTGTGTTCTTATGATCATGTCTACTTCGTGTCTCTGGTTAAACTGTGGTCTTTTAATCGCTGTGTCTTGATCACGTTCTCTGATTGGGTCTTACCTTGTCTTGATCAATTTGATCGAATCTTATTCTTGTGATTGGTGTCTTGATTTGGTTTACCTATCTTGATCAAATTTGTTAATTCAAACCTTTAGAAAATCATCTAAGAGTAAAGAAGCTGCGGAGGGCAGCTCGAAGGGGAAAACCCCTTCTTCATCTGCGCCCTCCAAAAGGCCTCAGCCTTCTTCGAGCTCCCGCTTTCCAAATGCAGCCTGTGAACAGACTTTCCAATCAAGGACCTTTAAATTGCTACCCTACCGATCCATTGATGTCCCCTTTCTGACGGAGCACTGTCCTTCGATCATGGAGATAGTCACGTTTTATAACCTTGGCTTTCTCCTCTCCTTAGAGAGACTTATCAACTACGACCTCGTCTCCGAATTTTACAACAATCTTCAGCAGGGTCCTCAGGGGGGCTTCGAGTTCACCACTCGAGTCGCCAAGAGGAACCTTGACTTCTCTTACGAGATTTTAGCAGAGTATCTGGGTGGTCGACGATCACCAAACTTGTATTCGATCTACCCCGAGCTTCCTGATCCTTTATTGGCACCTTTTGCTGATGTTACTCCCGATGGTATCTATCAGTATTTCTTTGGTCATCCCCGCCCAGCCAGTCTCGATGAGCTGGGTCCTGATTTTCCGACCTTTGCAGCTCTACGTCTATCTCCTGTTGATTACGTCTTATTCAAGATTATCACAAACTGTATCCTTCCAATCACTTCCAAGCCCTTAGCTGAGATTCGACCCTATCACTACCTTATGCTCTACGGCATGCACCGTCGCTTGGACTTTGATATTATGGAGAGTATCTTCCAGTCTATTTTATCCTATCGTGAGCCGAGCCGTCGCACGGTCTACATGCCATTTGGTCATGTCATCACCGATTGGCTTATGTCAGTCGGTGTTGCTGTCACCAAAGGCAGGATAGTGCCTATGGTTCGACAGGATTGTTGGATTGGTCGGCGGGCATGTGCAAAATCCGGCATTATTATTCGAGAGCATGATCGAGCCTTGGCCTGGAAGGATGGGAGAGGACTCGGTGACCTACCTAGGGGTGCACCTCATTTTTAGGCACCACCCGAGGCGGCTGCACCTCATGAGGCTCCTGCTGCTGCTGACTACTACGATGAGCCCGAGCCAGATCTGCGCTGGCAGATTTCAGAGCTGGATCAGACCTTCCAGCATGATTTTCAGTTGCGAGAGATTTACCGCGAGGAGGTTTGATCACAGTTCCGATCCATTGATCGCAGATTGACCGGCGTAGAGTCCACTCTCTCTGGGGTCCAGACATTGCAGCAGACTTGGTACGCAGAGTGGCGCCAACATACGTTTCCGGGGGATGCCCCTTCAGGCAGTGCTGCACCAAGATCTGCTGATGCACGATGGATGATCTCATGCAGGATGACGACCCCCCCCCCCCCCCGCTGACAGTTGAGCTTAGATGTCTCTTACCTCTCCTTGTGATCTGGGTGTTTGACTGTTTGGTTTGTGTGACTTTCGGGCTGTATGCCCTATAACTTGTCAGTTGTGGCCTTGAGCCGCACGTATTTTGACTGTGATGCATCTGTCTTGCATCTTGTTATTTGTCTGGATGTTTCCTGCCTTGACTTTGCTTTACATGTTTATCCTACTTTAGTTTGGTTATTGTTGATGTTATGCTGTTTACATGAGTACTATCCGCATGTTTGCTACGTTGCCATGATTATGCTTATAATGTCATGTTCATATGATACATATGCTTGCTTTGCCATGACCTATTTTTGTCATATGTGATCATATGTTTTATCGAAAATCAATCAAATCTTTATTGTTTTGGGATACCCTAGGATTGAGGGGGAGTATGGTTAAACTTAACAGCCCCTCTAGACCCTTTCCGGTGTTCGACAAAGGGGGAGAGTGTTGGTTGGTTAAGTTTAGGATGATTATATTGTTGGGGGAGGATCTTGATTCCCCTATGATTCTGGAAGTTGAGTAATTGATTAAAAATCCCTAAACTTAAAATCGGGTTGTCAAACAACATAAAGGGGGAGATTGTTGATGCAGTCTGGCCCTGATTGTTATTTTGGTGTTGACACCGATTTTAGTTTAGGTTGATGATTATGATGATTATGATTAAGTCCTGATCGGGGATCAGACATGGTATGGAAAATCCTAGCTTGGAGGGCTAGGTGTTGGAAAATCCTAACCTGGAGGGTTAGGTGTGGAAAATCCTAGCTTGGAGGGCTAGGTGTGAAAAAGTCCTAATTCGGAAGGGTTGGGTGAAAAAGTCCTAGCTTGGAGGGCTAGGTGAAAAGTCCTAACTTGGAGGGTTAGGTGAAAAGTCCCAACTTGGAGATTAGGTGAAAAGTCCTGGCTTGGAGGGTCAGGTCCTAGCTTGGAGGGCTAGGTATGGAAAGTTCTAACTCGGAAGGTTGGGTGAAAAGTCCTAGCTTGGAGGGCTAGGTGAAAAGTCCTAACTTGGAGGGTTAGGTGAAAAGTCCCAACTGGAGGGTTAGGTGGAAAACCCACTTGGAGGTCAGGTCCTAGCTTGGAGGGCTAGGTTGACCCCTGGATCGGTCTGGTGACCGATCAGGGAGTTGGCACGGTGCTCCTTCGTGGATCGGTCTGGTGACCGATCCAGCGATGACTGATCGGTCTGGTGACCGATCAGGGAGTATGCGTTTCACCCATTGCTTGGCTCCTGATCGGTCTGGACCGATCAGGGAGAAACAGTAGGTTGAGTTCCCTTGCTGATCTGCTCCTGATCGGTCTGGTGACCGATCAGGATCACTGTGCAGATCGTTCTGGAGAACGATCCAGCGTCGCAGGTTCCTCTCTATGATCGATCAGGACGGAGCCTGATCGATCTGGCCATGACCTGATCGGTCTGGTGACCGATCAGGAGGCTCCCTGATCGTTCCGGTGACTAATCAGGAAGTTTGGACTGCGAAGCTCAGAAATCATCCGATAAAGGGGTGGATCGGTCTGGTGATCGATCCACGACCTGGGATCGGTCTGGTGATCGATCCAGGAGAATCCCAAAAAAATCGTGATTTCTAATTAAGCGTTGGGGACCGATCAGGACGGAGCCTGATCGAATCTGGACCCAGCCTGATCGGTCTGGTGACCGATCAGGAGGCTCTCTGATCGGTCTGGTGACCGATCACTTTAATTCAAAATGCACTGTCAGACGCTCTGATCGCGTCTGAACGTATCAGATTCTCTGCGCTTAACATCTGATATATGATTTGTTGCTTGATATGCTGTCCTAATACTCTGATTAAGCTGCAGGTGACAGGGAAGGATTCAAACACTCAAGGAGAGTCAATGGAGACCTTTCCTTGGAGCAGGTTTGTCTGTTTTTCCATCTCAGGTTGCAACGGGCACTGGCGATGGCTGGAGCTGCTGTCTGGGGCTAGTCTGAGGGAGGCTTAGGGAGTCCAGAGGAGCTCAGTGGTAGCTGGTGGTTGTAGGTGAGCAACTGGAGGCTGCAGGGAGATGGTGTCACCTAATACTCAGTGGAGGAACAAAAGGAGCGGAGAAGAGTTGGCTCGGTAGAGTTCGGCTGCTTGAGTTCTTGATGCGACTTTGTGTTCTCCACATCTTGCTTGCGTTTTCTGAAGCTCCATCACTTTGAGCAAGCTACTGCAATCTTGAAGCATCTATCCCTTGCTTGAGCACTTGGAGGAAAGAACAAGAGGCTTCGAGTCCAACAGCAAGAAGACACGGGGAAAGGGTTCTTGCGTGAGATCATCGCTGGGTGGAGGTCAGGAGGGAGCTTGCTGTGTTCTTGTCTTTGCTAGTGCTAAGTAAGATCTTTCTCGTGTTTCATTGTGCTTAAACCTATATCTGTGATTGAAACGCTGTGGAGAGGTTTCTCCACCGAGAAGGAGGTTGCTATCTATCCGGTGTTCACCAGGGCTTGATCTGCCGACGATCAAGGGATCACCCACCTTAAGGGCACGCCAAGGAGTAGGGGCAAGTTATCCCCGAACCTTATAAACCCTCCTTGTTAGCGATCTTGCTAGTTGTGTTAGTTTGCTTTCGTTTTCTGTTTTCTGCTTACTCTGTTATTGTTTCTTCCGCTGTGCTACTGATAAGTTTGAGTGCAGAATTTGTTAAAAGCCTAAAGTCCAAGTGTTTGACTATATTCACCCCCCCTCTCTAGCCATCCGGTTCCAACAAAAACAACACCACTTCTTCGTAGGTCTGATAGGACACACAATATTCCAGAGAGATACGAATTTCTCATAAGTAAATCGAACGACGTGTTACTCGTTAACAATGACGAACCTATCAGTTATGAAGATGTTCTGATAAATTCAGAAAGGGATAAATGGCTTGAAGCTATGAAGTCGGAAATGGATTCCATGTACGAAAATCAAGTATGGGACTTGGTTAACCCGCCTGAAGGGTTTAAGCCCATAGGGTGCAAGTGACTTTTCAAGAAGAAAACCGACATGGAAGGTAATGTTGTTACCTTTAAGGCTAGATTAGTGGCAAAAGGATATCATCAGAAACAAGGAATTGATTATGATGAAACCTATTCGCCAGTAGCTATGCTCAAATCCATTCGGATGCTCCTGGTCATAGCTGCTCATTATGATTATGAGATATGACAAATGGATGTGAAAATAGCTTTCCTTAATGGAAACCTGCTTGAGGATGTATACATGATACAACCTGAAGGTTTCACATCGGTTAATAAAACCAAAGTATGTAAGCTTCGACGATCCATATATGGACTAAAGCAAGCATCCAGGAGCTGGAACATCCGTTTTGATGAGACAATCAAAGAGTTTGATTTCTCACAAAATCCTGACGAACCTTGTGTATACAAGAAGGTTAGTGGGAGTGTAGTCGTATTCCAAGTGTTATATGTCGATGACATTTTACTTATAGGAAACGATATATCAGTCTTACAGTTAGTTAAAATTTGGTTGTCCAAAACTTTCTCCATGAAAGACCTGGGAGAAGCAACCTATATCCTTGGGATTAGAATCTATAGAGATAGATCAAAACGGTTGCTTGGTCTTTCACAGTCTACATATATAGACCGAGTGCTAGAAAGGTTTAGCATGTCGGAATCCAAGAAAGGTTACCTTCCCATCAGGCATGGGATCAACCTTTCAAAGTCTATGTGTCCGCGCACAGAAGACGAGAGGATTTGCATGAATAAGATTCCTTATGCATCCGCGATAGGATCTATCATGTATGCTATGTTATGTACTAGGCCCGATGTATCATATGCTCTGAGCGTCACAGCAGATACCAGTCTGATCTAGGAATGGATCATTGGGCGGCTGTCAAGACAATCCTCAAGTACTTAAGAAGAACTAAGGATGTGTTCCTAATATATGGAGAAGGTGATATGATAATACGTGGGTATACAGATGTCAGTTTCCAGACAGATAAGGATGACTCCAAATTTCAGTCCAGATACGTATTTATTTTGAATGGAGGCACAGTAAGCTGGAAAAGTTCCAAGCAAGACACCGTAGCGGATTCTACCACGGAAGCGGAATATATTGCAGCTTCGGAAGCAGCAAAGGAAGCAGTCTGGATCAAGAAGTTTGTCTCAGAACTTGGTGTGGTTCCAACCATTGATGAAGCAATACCGGTTTACTGCGACAACAATGGAGCTATTGCACAAGCAAAGGAACCAAGGTCTCATCAGCGATCCAAACATGTGCTTCGCCGCTATCATCTGATCAGAGAGATTATAAGTAGGAATAATATACAAATTGAGAAAATTCCCACTGAAAGGAATTTAGCAGATCCTTTAACTAAGGCCTTGCCTCAAAGTAAGTTTGAGGTTCATGTTAGAGCCTGTGGTATTGGGTACCGTAGCGATTGACATTAGGCCAAGTGGGAGTTTGTTAGTGATATGAGAGAAGTGTCCTAAGGCAATCGCCTTATGATTGTAATCATTTATTTTAATAAATGAATATTCACTATTTGAGTATACATGATTATTTGATTAAGAACTTAAGCTCATTTACTGAATGTCCGCAATATAATTCACAGCATGAGAGAATTTGTGATGAATTCACAACTAGTGATTATCTCTACATGTGCAATTGTGAAGTATTGAAATTGTCCCTAGTCGATGAATTGATAAATACGGACACTATCAATTCTGTTGAGACTAGCATGAGTTATTCTCCAATCAGCTGATTCTCACTGGCTGGTGACATTGAGATGTCCGGAGATAAACATGAATGCTAGTTAAGGGAACTAGTTTATTGGAGTGACTGGCTGTAAAACTTCATATGATAGTCTACATATAGATATGTCAATGAAGTTCTTACTGTAGCTTAAGTGCGATGTTCCTTTGACTTGTGGTGTTCAAGTCATCTTGGTCATGGAGACTTATACTTTGACATCTTAAGCAAGCATCTCCAAGGAGGTGTTGACCCAGGATGATTGGGTATAAGCCGAAGTGTCCGAAGATGTTTGAACAGCCTACAAAGGATTCACCACTCCTTGTAAGGAGATGTATACCCGAGGCCTATCGTCGGATTGTTACTCGAAGCCTCTGGCCAGAGCATGACATGTTCAGAGTATGAATTTCTTAAATACATGAGAGTAATTAGAATCCATAGGACGAGGAAACGTTACTTGGGCTAGGTGTGACGTAGTCAGCCTAGTGGGGACTGACACACATAGACCATGTCCTAAACCAAGTGGGTATAAGATGGTGAAGGGAATGGGGCACAATTCATTATAGCTGCTAAAGGGGTTCAGAATCATTTCTGAGGTCAACCGTTGATCTTTCAATTAATTGGGGATCATGATGTACTACTAGGTGCCACTCATGATCGTTCTATAATTAATTAGTTAATTATGGACGGCCAACATAAATTGAAAGCCTATTTGGTCACACGCATAACGAGTAATTCGAAAGATTTAAAACGAGTTGAGAATTGGATTCTTCAATCGAGATAGACTATGTTTGGTAAGTCCAAACAATAGTCAAAACTGAATTTATTTCAGACGCATCGGAAGCATAGAATGGCTAAGTCTTTTAAAGACTTAATGGGTGAATTAAATATGTTTAATTCATTAAGGGATTTGATCCAATTGGGGTTAGATGGGCCGGCCAAGGAGGGGGCCTCCTCTCTTCTTGTCATGGCCGACCACCACCATAAGAGGATAAGGCTATTTTGGTTTGTTTTATAAAATAGACCAAAGGTTGGTTTATTTAATAAAAGGTTATATAAATTTTATATATATATAAATTTTTATAATGAACCAATGGTTGGTTTGCTTTATAAATTTTTATATAATGAACCAATGGTTGATTTGTTTTATAAATTTTATATAATCATGCCAAAAGAAAGAGAACCTTGATTATGGATTGATAGAGAAATTATTCCATAATCAAGAAGAAGAAGCTTGATCATGAGAGCCTTGATTATCGATTGATTGAAAAATTATTCCATAATCAAGGAGAGGTTTGCTTGGGAATTAAAAAACCTCTCCCTATATAAAGGACCCAAGGGGTGCCATGGAAGAGGATCCATCCAAGAATTGTTTGGGCTCTCTCCTCTTCTTCTCTCCCTCTCGCTTGGCCGGCCATAGGCCTCCCCTCTTTCTTCTTGCCGTGAGCACAAGGAGAAGCATCAAGGCGACGAAGTTCTTCCTTGCGACGATCTTCCTCTTCGGCCAACCTTGGTGGTGAGTCTTTCGATTTGATTACTCTCTCGGTTTTCGTCGTGTTCACGGAGAATCTAGTAGTTCTCGTGAACACGAAACTCGTGGCTTAGCGAAGTCATCCCGACGATACTCGGCGTGGATACGAATAGAGGCGGAGCTTTCAAGGGACGCTAACGGTTGGATCTTGTCCCTTCTTCCAAGTTACGCAAGGTAATTCGTAGAGTAATTTCCTTTTCTGCAAAAATTTTATATTACGATTATGTGAACACATTGCATGCTTAGGATATGTGTTAGAATAATTTAGGAAATTATTCATGCTTTTGTTTCCACTGCATGTAATTACGTAACAATTACAATACGTGTCCGCGTCGGCATGCACCCGGTCCCAACAACACCCACGACACTGAGGAATGCCGATAGCTTGGCAAGAGTCGGACTCCCGGCGCCCGGGGACAAGCCGCCCCAAGGCAGGACATCGGCCGGGGAGGACAAGCCCGTGCTCCAGTCGAGAGACAAGGACCCGAGCCCCCAATAGCTCGTGATCTGCTCCCATCAACGCCCCCTTGTGAGCTCGAAAGAATGGACGAGTAGCAGGCCACTCAGCAGAACGCTGATTGAGCAAGGAGTGCGTAGGGTTTCAAGCAAGTCAGCCCGGGGAGGCTCTCACCCTCAAGGATAGTGAAAAAGATGTATTTTGCAGCCCTCACGCATCTAGTGAAAGTCCAACCTTCTCAAGAATCGGCTAACAGCACGCTCCGTGCGAGTTATAAGTGGGCTTGCTCCCACGACCATCGAATTGGCTCTCAACTGGGCGCGTGGCGGCCTACGCTCCCTGAGATGTCCCCGACCGAAAAGTCAGACTCTCGCTCCGCGCGAGTTATAAGTGGGCATGCTCCCACGACCCTCAAATCGGCTCTCAGCCAGACGCGTGGCAGCCCACGCTCCCTGAGATGTCCCTGACCGAGGGCCAGACTCTCGCTCCGCGCGAGTTATAAGTGGGCATGCTCCCACGACCCTCGGATCGGCACTCAGCCGGACGCGGCGGCCCACGCTCCCTGAGATGTCCCCGACCGAGAAGTCAGACTCTCGCTCCGCATGAGTTATAAGTGGGCATGCTCCCACAACCCTCGGATCAGCTCTCGGCCGGACGCGTGGCGGCCCACGCTTCCTGAGATGTCCCCGACCGAGAAGCCAGACTCTCGCTCCGCGCGAGTTATTAGTGGGCATGCTCCCACGACCCTTGGATCGGCTCTCAGCCGGACGCGTGGCGGCCCAGACTCCCTGAGATGTCCCCGACCGAGAAGCCAGACTCTCGCTCCGCGCGAGTTATAAGTGGGCATGCTCCCACGACCCTCGGATCAGCTCTCAGTCAGACGCGTGGTGATCCACGCTCCCTGAGAAGTCCCTGACCGAGAGGCCAGACTCTAGCTCCGCGCGAGCTATAAGTGGGCATGCTCCCACGACCCTCAGATCGGCTCTTAGCCGGACGCGTGGCGGCCCCACGCTCCCTGAGATGTCCCCGACCGAGAGGCCAGACTCTCGCTCCGCGCAAGTTATAAGTGGGCATGCTCCCACGACCCTCGGATCGGCTCTCAGCCGGACGCGTGGCGCCCCACGCTCCCTGAGATGACCCCGACTGAGACGCCATACTCTCGCTCAGCGCGAGTTATAAGTGGGCCTGCTCCCACGACCCTCGGATCGGCTCTTAGCCAAACGCGTGGTGGCCCACGCACCCTGAGATGTCCCTGACCGAGAGGCTAGACTCTTGCTCCGCGCGAGTTATAAGTGGGCATGCTCCCACGACCATCGGATCGGCTCTCAGCCCAGCGTGTGGCGGCCCACGCTCCCTGAGATGTCCCTGACCAAGTGGCCAGACTCTCGCTCCACGCGAGTTATAAGTGGGCATGCTCTCACAACTCTCGGATCGGCTGTCAGCGGGACGCATGGCGGCCCACACTTCCTGAGATGTCCCCAACCGAGAGGCCAGACTCTAGCTCCGCGCGAGTTATAAGTGAGCATGCTCCCACGACCCTTGGATCGGCTCACAGTCGGACGCGTGGAGGCCCACTCTCCCTGAGATGTCCCCGACCGAGAGGCTAGACTCTCGCTTCACGCGAGTTATAAGTGGGCACGCTCCTACGACCCTCGAATCGGCTCTCAGTCGGACGCGTGGCGACCCACGCTCCCTGAGATGTCCCCGACCGAGAGGTCAGACTCTCGCTCCGCGCGAGTTATAAGTGAGCATGATCCCACGACCCTCGGATCGGCTCTCAGCCGGACGCGTGGCGGCCCACGCTCCCTGAGATGTCCCCGACCGAGAGGCCAGACTCTCGCTTCGCCCGTGTTATAAGTGGGCATGGTCTCACGACCCTCGGATCGGCTCTCAGCCGGACACGTGGCGTCCCACGCTCCCTGAGATGTCCCCGACCGAGAGGCGAGACTCTCGCTCCGCGCAAGTTATAAGTGGGCATGCTCCCACGACCCTCGGATCGGCTCTCAGCCGGACGCGTGGTGGCCCACGCTCCCTGAGATGTCCCCGATTGAGAAGCCAGACTCTCGCTCCGTGCGAGTTATAAGTGGGCATGCACCCACGACCCTCGGATCGGCTCTCAGCCGAACGCGTGGCGGCCCACGCTCCCTGAGATGTCCCCGATTGAGAGGCCAGACTCTCGCTCCGCGCGAGTTATAAGTGGGCATGCCCCCACGACCCTCGGATGGGCTCTCAGCCGGACACGTGGCGGCCCACGCTCCCTGAGAAGTCCCCGACCAAGAGGCTAGACTCTCGCTCCGCGCGAGTTATAAGTGGGCATGCTCCCACGACCCACGGATCGGCTCTCAGTCAGACGCGTGGCGGCCCACGCTCCCTGAGATGTCACTGACCGAGAGGACGGACTCTCGCTCCGTGCGAGTTATAAGTGGGCACGCTCCCACGACCCTCGGATCGGCTCTCAGCTGGACGCGTGGCGGCCCACGCTCCCTGATATGTCCCCGACCGAAAGGCCAGACTCTCGCTCCGCGCGAGTTATAAGTGGGCATGCTCCCACGACCCTCGGATCGGCTCTCAGCCGGACACGTGGCGGCCCAGGCTCCCAGAGATGTCCTCGACTGAGAGGCCAGACTCTTGCTCATCGCGAGTTATAAGTGGGCATGCTCCCACGACGCTCGGATCGGCTCTCAGCCGGACGTATGGCAGCCCACGCTCTCTGAGATGTCCCCGACCGAGTGGCCAGACTTTCGCTCTGCGTGAGTTATAAGTGGGCATGCTCCCACGACCCTCGAATCGGCTCCCAGCTAGAAGCATGGCGGCCCACGCTCCCTGAGATGTCCCCGACCGAGGGGCCAGACTCTCGCTCCGCGCGAGTTATAAGTGGGCATGACCCCATGACCCTCGGATCGACTCTCAGCCGGACGTGTGGCGGTACACGCTCCCTGAGTTGTTCCCAACCGAGAGGCCAGACTCTCGCTCCGCGCGAGTGATAAGTGGGCCTGCTCCCATGACCCTCGGATCGGCTCTTAGCCGGACGCGTGGTGGCCCACGCTCCCTTAGATGTCCCCGACCGAGAGGTTAGACTCTCGCTCCACGCGAGTTATAAGTGGGTATGCTCCCACGACTCTCAGATCCGCTCTCGGCCGACGCGTGACGACCCACGCTCCCTGAGATGTCCCCGACCGATAGGCCAGACTCTCACTCCGCGCGAGTTATAAGTGGGCATGCTCCCACAACCCTCGGATCGGCTCTCAGCCGGATGCGCGGTGACCCACGCTCCCTGAGATGTCCCCGACCGAGAGGCCAGGCTCTCGCTCTGTGCGAGTTATAAGTGGGCATGCTCCCACGACCCTCGGATCGGCTGTCAGCCGGACACGTGGCGGCCCACGCTCTCTGAGATGCCCCCGGCCGAGAGGCCAGACTCTCGCTTCGCGTGAGCTATTAGTGGGCATGCTCCCACATCGCTCGGATCGGCTCTTAGCCGCTCCGTGCGAGCTATAAGTGGGCATGCTCCCACGACCCTTGGATCGGCTCTCAGTCGGACGCGTGGCGGCCTACACTCCCTGAGATGTCCCCGACCGAGAGGCCAGACTCTCGCTCTGCGCGAGTTATTGTGGGCATGCTCCCACGACCCTCGGATCGGCTCTCAGCTGGACGCGTGGCGGCCCATGCTCCCGGAGACGATCGAGAGATCAAGCCCTCGTCTCGCCAGTGAGTCATAACCGGGCTCAGCTCCCACACACACTCCCGGCTCGACCTTCAGCGTCACCCAGCTGAGCGCCTCACTTCTCGCCTACACTCAACTATGTCTTCTTGATTGTTGTAACCCAACCTCCCGTTCGGGCGCACCCAAAGAGAGATCCTCTGAACCGCCCAAGTTGGCAGCATTGTTCAATCATGACGGTTTAGATCTTTGAGATCTCACGCAAGCTCACCCTAGTGGTTGATACTCGGGAGAAGTAATATTTTACCCCGCCATTCACAAAGGCCGAATCACTCAATCGCGTTCCTGCCTGAGTACATAGCAACCGTCGCACTCAGGTATCGCACGCCCTCGCTAGTCAAAAGGGGTTGGGCAAGCATTCCCCCGAGTCGCTTGCACCCGGGCACCCATCAGTTAAACAGCAAAACATTCATAAGCCGCAAAACATGCTTAAGCCGAAATGATTAGCATTCATAAGTAGTGTTATTGCCAAAAAGAGGCTTGGCCTCTACCTACACGAGGAAAGTAAAAAAGAACAACACCAGACTAAGGCCTACGGGCAGGTCACTGGGGTGCGGCCTGAGCCCGAACCGTCTCCAGCTCCTCCTGAGTCGCCTTCAGCTTGGTCTCCAGGGCCGCGCAATGCCTTCTAAGTCGTGCGAGGTCTCTCGAGCAGGCAGTTAGCTTTTCCTCTTTGACCGACAGATCGGCACGTAGCGTCGCGGCTGATTGGCAGGCCTCCAGGAGCTCCGCCTTGACCTTGGCTAGCTCTGCTTGGGCCTGTTGCTCTAAGGCCCGGGCTTGGCGCTCCCCATGCTCCAGACAGGCGATTTGTCGCTACGCCTGGATAGTCGTCGCACGAGCTGTATCCAGCTCCACCCGACATTCCTGAAGCCGCACCTCCGCCCGAAATGCCCACTCTTGGAGGGCTACGTTCTCAGCCCGCAGAGTGTTCCTCGCCTCGTCGCCAGGTCGCAGCTGCGCATGGCGAAGCTGAGCCTCCAGTTCCTCCTTTCGTGACTCGGTTTGGAGAAGGGACCGAGCTCGAGCCGTGAAGGAAACACCCATGTCATAAATCGAGCCAATGAGCTGTAAAGAAAACAAAAGTTTTAGGCGTTAAAGAGCAAGACAAGCGCAAGCTGTTAGTAAGACGCACCTGACATGCCCCCGCCACGACGCCATTAGCTCGGGTAAGGGGGTCCTGATAGTCAAACTCTCGAAGGCCCTGGTACAAATAATCACTCAGTGGAGCATACAAATGGACTACCCGGGCTGACCCTAGCGGCTCGGGGACAGGAGTCTCGTAGGCAGTACGGGGGTCCGCTCGGGACGGCAGGATCAGATGCAAAGGACTAGGGCCTGTAGCTTCCTCGGGGAGAGAAGAGGGAGGCCCATCGATCCGCACACCCGAAGATCCCGCCTGGATCAAAGGGGCACCTGCAGAGTATCTCCTTGAGCGGAAGAGACTGGGACACTGGGCACCGGCGCAGGCAGGACAGAAGGCACTGGTGGAGGGGACACAAAGCGGGTCCTCTTCAAAGAGGAGGTGGTGGTCCCAAACGGAGGTGAACGGTCGCTCGATTGATCGCGCCTGGTCTCCGGTGGACAGAGGTCCACGTCTAAGACTTCAAGCTCAGAATCCGATGCATCCCCCTCAGGTGTTTTCCCCTTACTCGAAGGAGGCACGACGGTGGAAGCTCCCGCCGGAGAAGTGGGTACCAGGGTAGCTGACGACGAGCCGGATGGATCAACAAGTACAGCAGCTGCGGCAGCTGCAAATGCGGCGTCGCCCAAGATGAACCTTGCCTTTAGGGATTCCGACAACATTTTGACCCGAAGAAGATACGGGGTCACCGGAGAAGTTGAGTAAGAAATGAAGGATGCCGGAAGCAGGAAAGTGGCAGGAGAAAGAAAGCCATGAGGAAGACCGCCGCTGACACCTATATAGGGAAACAATGGCTAATCCTGGCCATTGGGGGAAGGCCGCAGAGAAAAGCAGGATCGTGTCAGAACCCTCCGATGGGATCCATGATGAGACGTAGGGACTCGATAAGACGCACGCACGCCTGGAAACAGACGTTTCGTCGCCCGAGGCAATCGTAACAGGTGGCTGACGCTTCGGTGCCTGAGAAACCACTGGGCAAGGGACACGTGTCCCGGCCAATTAATACAGTCCTCAGGAGGAAAGGTACGGAGTGGACAGATTGGGCAGTCAACTTGCCAACCAAGCTGCCCCAATCCAGAACCCCGGTGCACAAGGTAACCTTCCACGGATCACTCACCACTCGGCTCCCCCCGGGTGAGCACGAGGCGGTCCACGTTCCAGGGACACGGACTGACCAAGTGTCCCAACAGTCGCCATGGCAAGTTATAAGTGGGCATGCTCCCACAAACTCCTCGGATCAGCCCTCGGGCGGACGCGTGGCGACCCACGCTCCCCGAGCCTTGCCCGACCGAGCATCCCAGACTCCCGCTCCCGCTTGCACCCAAGTGCTGCACGCCAACAGGCATGCGCAAAGCCAAAATGGGCCGATAACCCTCGCGCTCGACCCACTCCTGTTAAAATCACCTGAGTCAATAAGGCTTTGAAGATACACGGAAAGAAATATCACAAAAGAGATTCTAAGGCAAGTCTCTACAAAACAACAGACAAGGAAGAAAGAAAAAACAAACTTCCGACCCTCATTTGAAGAGTCGGTAGATCTCCTCTGGCAAATTCTCAAACATGTCTGTCATCGTGACCACAGAATCAGGTAGGTTGGGAGCTATGTGTCCACCCTGCCTAAGCTGCCTCAGGATACTAGAGTGCTAGCATCGCAATACGGCTCAGAGACGCTCGGATACCTGGTCGGAGAAGGCCGACAAGTTGATATACTACACTCGTCGAGCATCCCACCGAGCCTCTTCCCCTGACTTATATGCCCGTAGCTCCTCCAGCTCCGCCTGAGCGGCATTCCAGGACGCTTGGTGTTTGCGCAGCTCTCCCAGCTCCACCTGAGCTGCATCCCAGGACGCTTGGCATTCGCGCAACTTCTCCAGCTCCTCGGCCTGGGCGCGCAGTTGGCTTGTCAGCGAACCAACCTCCTGCTCTTTGGCCGCCAGTTGTGTGCGTAAAGGCTCGACAGCCTGGTTCGGCTCCTGGAGCTCGGCCTGAGTCTTCTAAAGGTCTGCTTGTAGCCGATCCTTGGCTTGCTAGGCTCGAATTTGCGTATGTTCGGCTTGCGTAACCCGGCATTGCGCCTGAGCTACTGCAGCGTCGGCAGTAACAATCTGTGCCTTAGCAGTCTCCAGGTCGTCCTTGCCCTGGTCCAGCAGGTCCTGAAGGCCAATCACTTCCGCCCTTAGGCCGTTCAGGTAAGCATCACCGGAAGCCAGCTGAGTATGCCGAAGCCGTGCCTTCAGATGCTCCACTTGTCGCTTGTCTCGAAATCGAGCCTTAGTATGGCACAGCAAGGACATGCACATGCTGTAGCTTGTGGATCAAAACTACCATGTGCCAGGACAGGTTAGTGACTCGACTACGGAAGGTGTGGAATCAGAACAGAGACAACATCGCTATACCTGGGTGGCCGTTGCCATGAATTGGTCAACCCGGATGCTCGGAGAGTAGAAGTCGCTCTCTTGAAGACCATAGAGAAAGTGGTCTGCTAGCAAGCCGTGCAGCTGAACGTCCTGCGTCTGCATAGGGGCCACGCCGCTCGGCACCTTCATGCTCATAGTCCAGTCGGACAGTGAAGGATGCAGAAGATGCATCAGGCGTTCTTTGTCAGGCTCCCCCGACCGGGTAGGGGAGAGCCCATCTGCCCGGGGGAAGTAGGCTCCTCCAGAGACGCCTGAGGGGAAGAAGACGGAAGCACAGATAAATCAGCCGCGGGGTCCTTGCCCTCGTGTCGGCTGTTGGGTCGGCTGGAAGAGGCCGTTGCCGGAATAGTTGAGGGTTCCTCTTGACGTGCTCGGTTCTGTAGGAGAACAAAAGGCTGGTCGTCCGAACTGGACCAAGAAACTTCCTCATCATCCTGCACGGGTGCAGGAGGAACAAGGGATGGCACCGTTTCAGTAGACGGGGGGTTAGCCTCCCGCTCGACTAGCCTCTCAGTTACGCGGGCCTCTAGCTCCGCGTCGTCCAGGTCATAGCCCTCCTCCAACATCGCCAAATGCATCAAGTCGACTACAAGAGGAGCAATGTTCAGTAAGCCCTAAAAGGATGAGAAAGAGAGTGAGGGGCTTACCGAAGGAAGAAGGCCGACGAATTGGGGCCGGGCTGAGCCCGAACACGGACAGAATGTCCTCGTACAGCAGCTACTCCCCATGGAAGCGACGACCCCCGATCTTGGAGAAGGCAAATTGATACCGATGGAAAGATCAGAAGTCCTTGTGCAGAGGGGAAGAGAAGGAAAGTCCGCTCGAAAGCCGACTGGCCAAGTCAGGCTGGGGATAGGGCGGATATAGAAGTATCTTTCCTTCCAACCCTTGTTGGAAGATGGGAGCTTCGACAAAAAAGAAGTGCCCGAGTGGGCTTGGAAAAAAAAAATCAAACGGTTCTTGCCTTTTTGGGCAAATGAAGTAATAGAAGGTTTCGGGGAGAAGGGGAATGTGATACAAAGAGAAGACGATGATTGACCCATAAAGGAGCCGATTTGCATTCGAGGACAACTGAGACAGGTTAATACGGAAATAACGGCAAACGGCGACAATGTAGGGATGAATCGGGAAACGCAGCCCGGCTTGCAGATGATCTTGAGAAAGGGTAATATAATGCGGCGGAGGTCTAGCAGGTTGGTCAGAAGATGAGGGTAATATGAGAGAATGGCCGGAGGGGATGTGGTAGTCTGATCGGATCACCTCGAGGTCGTGGTGATCAAGCACCGACACCATAATAGTATACCAGGGGGACGGGGGAGGAGATGAAGGCGCCATTGAAAGAAAGCGGAAGAAGCCAAACTAACCCATGGAAAATACGCCGGAGATGATGCGCGAAGCACAGTGCCTGGCCGGAACCCTAGTTGAGGACTGAAGCGCGGTGCTTCGACGTCGGAAGTAAAAAAGGCAAAGGTAAAAATCGCCCGGTAAAGTTCCTATTTATAGGTGCCTGGAGGCAAAGACAACCGTCCGATAGCGGGCCGAAGGATAGGCGTCAAAGGACGCTAGCCGTCCGATCGAGCCCGGAAAGGCCTTGGAGGACGAAGTATCCCACGTGTGAGTTCATCATTCGACAGAGCAGGCGGCTGACGCCTCGTCGCTCGGGGAATAGACACGTGACATAGCGGTTAAATGCGTCCGATCGGGCCCGGAAAGGCCCTGGAGGACAAAGTATCCCACATGTGAGTTCATTATTCGACAGAGCAGGCGGCTGACGCCTCGTCGCTCGGGGAATAGACACGTGACATAGCGGTTAAATGTGGTAATAAATGCACGCGATTCGAATCTTCTCGGACAAATCAGGTAGTAGAAGTCGAAGGGACAGGTGATGTGACATACCCGACCGACCAGAAGGCCTACTCATAGACGACCCCCAGGGCCGGCAAGAACGGGTCGGGCCACTTAGGTGCGCCAGGCTCGCTTCAAGAAAGCACAGTCCAGTCAGTTGGACTTGGCGCCTCCTTCGACTAGACTCGAGGGGGACGCTTATGATCCCGACCTTGCTTACGAATGGCTCGGCCCGCATAGCCAGCCAGCCTGGCGCCACGGAGGCCCAACAGAAGGGCCGATGACGACCTCATCAGGGGACTCCTGAAGCCGGGAGCTCCTCCAGGCGCTTGCCGACCGACCCCAGGTAGGGTTGGTCGAGCCGATCCCGAGTGTCTCCTAGCTCAGTCACCTAAACTCGCACCCCGATCCGAGTCGGGGCCAGGCCATTCAGTCGGACGCGTGGTGACCCACGCTCCCCTAGCACCATACGAATCGGATATCCAGCAGAGTCAGCTATACATAACCCAACAAACCCCCGACTCAGGGCATATCCTGCGCCTCAACTCTCCTTGGCGGACGCGTGGCGGCCTACGCTCCCTGGCCATTACCCGACCCGGTCCTTGACACTCGGACCCGCCGGTCGGCGCTCGAGGTACGGACTATCTTGTCCTACGTCCCCTATGTCATTATATCCAGAGTACGACCTTAATGTCGGAGTACTACACACCTTACCTATTCCTGACACACCTCGCGGTCAATCCACCCAGTTAGTACCATCGTACTACTCAAGCACTCCGCGCCCTGCCACTACGCTCCCAAGGGCTATCATACGAGCTGACAGGTACCACACCCTTGTCTCGTCGACGCGGACAAGGGTTGTCAGCTCCCCCGGCTATATACGCCCTCCACTCCTCATTCCGCAGGTATATGCGCGAGCTCTCCCTACTACTGCATTTTAATTCAGCCCCACTATATTTCTTGCGGATACTGACTTACCGTCGGAGTGCCTTACCGGGGAAACTCCCCGGCGGGTTTGTTAACGGTCATTGTTTTGCATGCAGGAGCCAGGTCAGAGCCAGGGCAACGCCGCCCCACCCGCTCGTGACGCCCGAGAGATCATCCGGCCCTTGGGTTTGCCACCTCGCTTCGCGACAGGATCCTACGGTTCAGTAAATAATTGTTGAATTAATTTATCTAATAATATACATTATAAATTAGAAGATCTTTTATAAAATAATGTAGAGAAGAAGGTTTTAAAGAAATATCTAGAATAAGGTGCCTACTAAACATCCGCGGACGGCACGTGCTTAGCACGTGCGCCCGTTACCAGTGCCGGGTCGGCTGAGGATTTGCAAAGTTCTGCTTCGAGTTCGCAGCACTGGAACGCGACGAGTCCTTCGCATTAGTTTTTTTTTTGTTCCGCATCGAACGGGATTCCACCTACCGAAGTCCCTCACGCTGGTTTCATTGAGCATGTTTATGATATTTATTTGTTTTTTTTTATATAAATCAAATTGGAAGTCCTCGCTCCATGTCCTCGCCTTCTGCTCTCCCGGTTTCCGGTAGTTCTCCTTGGCCGTTCTCTTCCTCAACCTCGGAGCCAGATCTGAAGGCGATTGGAGTTGGATCTCGCTTCCAATTTCCCTCGCAGGGATCAGATTTGATCTAGAGATAGTACACTCCCGGAGGAATGAGATTGATGGTGAGCTAGGTGGGTCTGGATCTGGACACTTAACTAATCTTCGTTTCTGTATCTGGGTTCTTAATATGCTTTTCGATTTTTGGTTGTGGATTAATGTGGCCGGAGTAATGGAGGCGGGGAGGAGGTTTCTTGTCGTTATTTCTTTTTTGGAATTTAAATTTAAACACGAAATTCTATATTGTTTGTTTTGTCTGTATTAGTTTTTCAAATTGCGGGTTGGCTATGGAGAAATAATATCTGAATTTTCCATCAAATAGAAACGTCAATTACGTTTTTTTTATTGGAACGCAATGAGAACAGAATGTATTGGGGAATGGATGCTCTTCATGGGTGCTTCTTGTTTTGATCTGAGCATGAAGAATTTTTTATCAATTCAGTTGTCAAGTACGGTCATCGTTCTCAATTTTAATCTTGAATGATGGTCGATGATCTTATTATTTGCTGTCACTTTTCCAGGACTGCTGCTGTTGTCATCGTAACAGCCTAGAGGAACAATTGCTGTGTGGTGCATCAAATATTGGCACAATATTTACTTAAAATGTTGAACGGGACAATACAATGCAATAAATGTGGCTCCAAGTTGGTTGGTCTTAGTCCAAGATCTGTATCAAGGGCTTATGATAAGCATAGAAGCCAAGTGTCATCCAAACACCGAGCTCTCAACTTCCTACTTGTTATTGGTGATTGTATCTTAGTTGGTCTTCAGGTAGCATATAGTGATTTGTTCAAATTTGATCTTCTCTTGGGCCAATATTACATTGACATGCTTTTATTAATTTCATCTTGTTTTCATTTAGAAATTCTGTTGAAACTCTGCTCATGTACTTGCTCTTTTCCATCAACTCAACGCTAGATACATGCCTATATCATTGATATATTGTTATAGCAATCATCGTATCTAATCTTTTGGGTCATGCCTCTAATCTCCTTGTTTCATCCTTTTCTCTTTCAGTCTTTCATATAATAATGTTGAATTTCTTCTTTGTGCTTCACCAGATTTTGTTATTTGTTGCAGCCTATACTTGTCTATATGTCCAAGGTGGACGGGAAGTTCAACTTTAGCCCTATCAGTGTGAATTTTTTAACAGAATTAGTCAAAATTCTCTTTGCCGTTGTCATGCTAATTTTTCAGGTTTGTTATTCAGCTTTCTCATATTAAAACTAAATTTACTATGGAGAAGAATCTGCCAATTCCCTCATACTAGACTCTTTATGTTCAATTCACACACGCGCACACACACACATCAACTAGTACAGAAATAATTATTATTAATCAGAAGATGACTGAATACAAGGGAAGGGATCCTAACCTTTTTTAAACAGAAGATGACTGAATAGAAGGGAAGAGATCATAACTCCTTTTATATTCTGGCAATTAGATGATTCTTTGTAAAATTCGGATCTGGACCTATAAAAACAAACTCCCAAATGACTCTAAACATTTTTTAAAAAATTAAATAAAATAACTGAATTTTCTTAATAAAAACCCTAACTGCGTCGGTAGACTTTAGAGTTAAGTGGTGATAGATAGGTGTGGAAATGCCAATTATTAGAGCATAAAGAAAATCTACCAAAATTTTGGTTAATCTAGTTGGAAAAAAACTCGTAGTTCTCTTGGAATAGTCCTGTCTATCATCCTCTATCTGCAATATTGTTTTGATGAAGTAAATTGTACTATTTTTTGGTCGAACGAAGTAAATTGTTTCATAACCATAATCAATATACATGAATTGTCTATTCATGCGGAAGTTTTGCTCTTCCCAGCCTTTGCACTTTATATGCTAGGACCCTCTGTCATGCATTTGTACCTATTTTATGATGACAGGCTAGACACCAGAAGGTTGGAGAGAAACACCTTTTATCAATTTCCACTTTTGTACAGGTTTAATATCTCGCCATTTAGAATTTCTGTTATGGTAATTGAATTTTTGCACATGATATTTCAATCTTTTAAACTTATTTCCCAGTTGCGCATATTATTCAATTTTTTTGATTATGTATGCCTTGACCTGTGGTATAGCAGTTAATTATCTATTACATGTGAACATTTCTTCCTCATTACTTTCTCATTTGATGTCTTTTAAGGATAGCTTAAATGCACCTTTTGTTACTTGAGGCTGTAATTGTCTCAACTAAGTAATCTACAAACTTAATTGGTTTTAAACATCATCTTCGGATCCCAGATTCCATTTTTTAACCAGCTGAACTGAACTGATTGAATCAACGATCCAGTTCAATTCGCATTGATGTAGTTCACCTAAATTTAAGACCAATTCAAACTATATTCAAACAATATTAAAATCAATTGAATCTTAATCCAACTCATTAGGGCTCCAATCATTCCTTAATTGAACCTAATTCAAAATTATTTAAAATTTAATCGCAACTTATGGCTTAATTTGACTTCAAGATCAACTCAAGTAGACATAAAATTAGTATTTAGCTGCTTACTACAATAATGGTTTTATTTACAAAACTGAAATTACTATAGATATCTGATCATATTACCAGAAAAACTAAAAAAAATAAATCCACATAGCTCCAGCCTTAAAAATTGAAGGGGAAAAAACCCAAAAAAGTAATTAATGCAAGCAAACTGTACATCCAATAGACTGTAAGCAGCATGGTAGTTAAAATCCCGATTTTAATTTTAAAATCTTACGATTTTACGATTTTTGACCTCTGAACGATTTAAATCGGAGTTAAAATCGTAATTTATTAAAATCCCTTTGAAATCGCGATTTTAACCCTTAAAATCGCGATTTTAAGATTTAAATACGATTTTAATGATTTTAAAAAATCGTTAAAATCGGAGTCATATAAATGGAATCTTATGATTTTAATGTGTCACATTTTTTTAAGATTTATAGATTAGACATCTAGTTTCTATAATTAGATGGTTGGTGGAACCTTTCTAATTCTAATTGAAGTTATTATGTTTTTTTCACTATTTTGTGGCTTATGGATGACATTTTTAATGTAATATTGATTATGAATGCAAGTTTATCTAAGTTTGTTTAGCGTTTTAAAAGTTTTTTTTATTATTTATGCTATTTGACATCCATATATATGACTTTATAATTTTATATGCATATATATAGGAATTTTATAAAATCTTACGATACGATTTATAATTTTAAGATTTACGATTTTAAGTACCCCTTTCGATTCAAGTTAAAATCCCGATTTTAACTACCTTGGTAAGCAGTGTGGTTAGGAAGAAAAGTTACACCTTGTATCCATCCAGATACAAATTTTGAAACATCAACTTCACACTTAACTATCTGCAGGAGCCAAGAGGCAACCTGCCAGAGAGATCACATCTTTGGAATACAGGATTGGACTAAATCCTACACATGCCAAAAGCATAACTTGCATATACTAATATCTGTATAATGGAGTGTTTTAGGGCAACAGCCAATTATTTTTTTCGTCTTAATACCTCAGCTTAGGTTCAACATCTGAGCAAATCAATTCCACTAGATTTTGCTGTAATGGACCCAACTCTTTGCTGTATCTTCATACATTTATTCTTGCAATGGATAATAGACTGAAGCATTGAATAGCACTTGTTGTTTCATACATTGTCATTCTACCAAATTCCTAAATGTGTTGATGTAATAGAAGGTGGATTTCTGATGAGCAATATGCTGCTACCTTCTAAATCACTATTGCAACACTATTTGAATTTTTTAATGATTCTGATGATTTTCTTTTGAGAAAATTCTTCTCTTTGTTACCTTGAGGTTCAAGTAAATGTTAACTTATATGTTTCTGCTAAAGGTGCATGTCTTAATGGTGGGTGAGAATAGATTAAGCTTCTATCTTGATTCTTTCTTTAACAAGTGGGCTTGGGTGCAGTTTAGGTGTTTTGGGTAGCAAAATATGTGAAAGATTGATGTGACTTCTAGAGGATCTTGGTTGAACTTCGAGTTTAAGGTTGGTTATGGTTGAATAAGCTCTTGGTAAATGTGTTACAGAACTTCTTTCTCTTTAATTTCAAGACAAATTTTCTTGTCTTGGCTTAGGCTTAGGTGCTGTGACTAATTGTTATACTATCTAATCCCTTTTTCTTTTTGTGCCCAATGTTGCTTCATATGAAAAATTCATTTTCAATTTCTTCTTTGAAATTTGGTATTCATGCATGCACTAATCTGATTTGTGACTATCCCAAATATTTTCAGGCAGCTAGGAATAATGTTCTTCTGGCTGTTCCTGCTCTTCTATATGCAATTAACAACTATTTGAAATTTATTATGCAGGTATACTTAATCTGTTTGTCTCCTCACATTGCTATTTCCTACATTTATTCTGATGCCTCATTAACTTTATCTTCTTGCAGTTATACTATAACCCTGCAACTGTGAAAATGTTAAGCAACATGAAGGTATTACTATCTTAGATATCAGGAATTATGTCATAATGTTGTAATACATTTGTTCTAATATTATGTCTTTAAAACGCCATATATTTATTTCTGAAGATACCTTTGAAATGAACAAGTTTGTATTTAGGAAAAATGTTATGGTCATGGAAAATTGTTATAGTTATTGCAACTTTAAAATTGTATTTCTTCCCTTTTGAATTGCAGTTTCTGTTAGCTCTGCTGATTACTGAAGTGTATCATTTTGAAAACAATAACCGTGGTATTCAAAATCTAGCCAATTCTTTCTTAATGTTAGCTTGAATACTAGCAAAGATGATCAAGAAGGAGATTCTCCTAGTTATTCTTCTTTCATCTCTTTCTTGTTCAATGTTGATTGAGAGAAACAACTGCTGTTCTCGATCAATAGTACCTCAATCCCCCTTTTTATTAAGCCCAATTATTGATATGTTAAATCATAGTTTTATTATAGTATATTATATATTAATACCTAATCTTATTTAAAAATTTAAATTATTTAATATGACTATTTTTATCAATATGTTTTTATCCATCAATTCTATATTAATAAAATCTCATTTATTATCCATAACAACAAATTACATTCAGTCTAATAATATAATATCAGTACATCTAAAATTTTTTTCTTTCAAATAATAATTTGATTACTAACCTAATAATAACAATAATATGATATTACTGATATTATTACTAATTTAATAAATCATTATTTATATTGTGTTATTAACAATACTATTTATTTATATTGTGTTATTAACAAACTATTTCATAAGATGATATGAATCCTATTATGATTGAACATAATTTGTCATCTCTAATATCTAATTATTTAATTTTTACTTTTTTTAAAAAATGTTTCTAATGATTCCAATTTCACCTGTGGGATAAAGCTTGGTTATTGTTGTTGTTGATTTCAATTTAACAGGTGCTATGGATCTAATAGCCTATACTTAAATTTTTTGATAGTTCTATCATATTTGTTTTTAATATGCTCTGGAAACCTGCAGTCTTTCTTGTAATGCACACAAGATATTGTTCAGGAAAGCATGCTTTACTTTCTTTTATAGAGTTGAAAGAGTTGTTGAGTTAAGTAAATATAGAATTAAAATTTTAGTCTGTTGTGATTTTTTGTCCTCAGTTCAGTTTAGTGCTGTTTTGTCCTGCACTGTTATATCCTATCGGTTTTATTTACTTGACTTACATAAATTTTATAAGTTGATGAAAAAGATTGAGGCTGTAGCAAGGTAAATTATTGATTATTTTAAAACATTTGTAGGTTTTAGTGATTGCTGTACTTTTAAAGATTATAATGAGAAGACGTTTTTCCATAATTCAGGTAAGTTGGGTTATGTAATAAATTGCGATTGTGTGCAGAGTTCTATACTTGCCTTTTGTCAACTTATTCTGGCATGAAATTTACATGCCTACAATCAGATTGTGTTCTTTGTGGGCTAGTATATGTTTATATAGTCAACTTATCCGTACACTTCCATGCTGTAAGCTTTAACATTTTTTTGGTTGATGAACAGTGGGAGGCTCTTGCACTTTTACTGATTGGGATAACTGTGAATCAGCTTAAATCATCGCCAGAGGGTTCCATGGCTATGGGGTTTCCAGTTACAATGATTGCTTATGTCTATACTTCGGTTTTTGTAAGTTCCATCATCTTAATATATATATATATATATATATATATATATATATATATATTCTTTTCTGATGGTTTTTTCCTTCCAAATATTTTGACTTAAGCTGATGCTAAATTTTGCAAACTTACTTGTTTTTCCAATATATATATGAATTCATTAAACTATTGTGATTGAATCGGTGATATATAACTTACAAGTTACAAATCAAAGTTCAATTATGCATATACAATTCTGTCCAGATGTATCTTTCTTCATTTTTTATATACTGAAATCTTTTTCCTAGGTAAGTATCTTTAGACTATTATAATTGATCTCAATATAACTTAAAAGTTTAGTTCTTTTATCCACAGAAACATCAAGATTTTGATGTGACCTTCTGCGGATGTGATAAATTTCCACACTCCAGATTTCACTTTATATTTTTAATTTTTAGTTTTGTTAGTGGTGCATGGTTGATAATTTGATAAGAACTTGGTTATATTGATTTTGTTTTGATAGCCATCAAGTTATTTAACAAGAAAAAAACTACTTAATCATCTAGGGCCTTTAAATAATAATTAGGTAAATCACCATAAATATTCATATTCTGGAATGTACTTTTATTTAACCTTAGAAGATAAAATATTATTCTGGAATTTCAGATTACTGTTCCATCAATGGCTTCGGTCTTCAATGAATATGCTTTGAAAAGTCAGTTCGATACAAGTATATACCTACAGGTGATTATTGATTACTGAATGCAGATGGCAATTTCAGTATGGACGACTTGCTATGGGAAATATACAATTTCTATATAAGAATGATAATTAAGACCCTATTTCTTTCCCCAGAACCTGTTTCTCTATGGCTATGGCGCAATATTCAACTTTTTGGGCATTATAGGAACTGCCATTCTCAAAGGTTTGTATTTTTCACTCTTAGCTTGAAATATATGCCAAACATGTTGGTTATAATTTTTCTGACCACTAAATTACATTTTTTTTAAAGAACTATCTGTGATCATTGGGTTTACTCCTTGTTGCGTGTTGCTCCTTGGTTGGGGATTTCCTGTTGATTGATACCCCTGGAAGGAAAGGGCAATAGAACCATCTAATAAAGTAGTGGTTCTTACCGCTTGTGGATTGCGAATTTGATCAGTTGCTGGTGGTTGCAAAGTCCACCTCATTCCTTGCAGTTCATTTATTGTTCTTGGTGTAGCTGCCACCGCATGGATATTGAGGAGATCAAAGACGAAGGAGAAGAAGAATTTGCTGGAGTCCTTATAAATGAATGTGCCCTACCTCTCTTCCATGAGGTATCAGATGAAGAATGGGACTACCTAGACACAAGAAATAGGTGGGATACCCTGGGGGAACCCAGTGGTAAATATAATTATTATGTCAATTATGCAGCTCCACCTGTGCAACCTTGGGTATTTCCGACCAAACCCCAGTGGGATGATAGTGATAATGATAATGATGATAGCAACAACAATTACCAAGGCAAAGATGGTGATAAAGAAGCAGTCATTCCCAGCATTTGGGAGGACACACCATGGGAGGAAGATCAAGATCTTGATCCCAGTGAATTTGCCCCTCAAATTGAAGATGAAGAAGAGGATCTTAGTTCCTATTTCCTGGGACTAGAAGATCAAGAAACAGACTACCCAATAAACGCAAATGTAGATCACCCAATTTCTCCAAATTCGGTGATACCTGATGGAATTCAGCAGCCAGCACCACATTGGTCTGATTCAGATACAGACTCAAAAGAATATTGGAGACAAACTGTTGACCAAGTTGAGCAAGCTGAAGACAGATATTATGAAGGAAGCTTACCCAGGCAAATGGGTCAATTATCAATAGAAGATGAAGAACAAGAGCAAGTTATGCTTCAACCTTTTAATCAAGAAGCAATACATGTGGGAACAGATGACCCACTAATGGAGCAGCTAGAAAGGATAGAGTATCCAATATTGAAGAGCATGATGCAGCAAGCAACACGAGAAAATGCTCTCTCAAGTAATGCTATTGCCAGGTATAACCCTCCCCAAGAACCTCTTATGGGGCAAGTAAATTATCCACCTGCATAGGTCAGCACAAGACCAGAGCAAAGGGAACCTATCCAGATCGTGGGGAATTTCAAACCTCGGGGTTATAATCATCAACCATGGACGCTACCATCGGCTCAAACAAATGATGGAGCTATTCTAATCCTACCAGAAGACATTGGGCAATATTCGGAGGTAATATCGCGATGGGAGTCTATTACCAATAACCTGGTAAACTAGAAGACATGGCTGGACAATACGCAAAAGGTACAATTTATTGAAAATTTGTTAGGAGAAGATGAAAAGAAAATGTGGATACAATGGCGTATGACGTATGCTGCGGAATATGAAGCCCTCGTACAGATGGCGGGAGAGACACAAAATATTTTTTCAGCCATACGAAGATCATTTTTATTAGAAGATCCCTACCAGGGCTCTACTGCGGAACAAGATCAGGCATATATTGATATTGAAAGACTATCCTGCAACAGTATGAAGGATATTTTTAATTATCTCAATGATTATAAAATGTTGGCAGCAAAATCCGGCAGAATGTTTATAAGTCCTGAATTATCAGACAAATTATTCAGAAAAATGCCGCCCATCATCGGCAATGAAATTGAAGCGGCCTTTAAAGCAAAATACCAGCCAACCAGGTAGGTATCATTCCAAGAATACATTTTACCTATCAATACTTGGCAGAAATCTGTAAAAAGGCAGCTATACAGAAAAGTGTGAAAGATTTAGCATTCTGCAACAAGATACCAATACCCGGATACTACAACAAGCAGAAGAAGTATGGCTTGAGAAAATCCAAGACATATAAAGGCAAGCCTCATGATTCCATATTCGAGTATTCAAGAAAAAGAAAGGTGATCAGCAAAAGAAATGCAAGTGTTTTATATGTGGAGAACCAGGCCATTTTGCCAGAGATTGCAAAAGAAAGACTGGCAATATTGTCAGAGCAGCTGTTATGGACCAATTGGATCTACCATCAGACTATGATGTACTCTCGGTAGATCTTAATGAAGATGACTCAGATGCAATATGCTCATTTTCAGAAGGGGAAATGGGACCAAGCTATGTCAACCTGGCTCTAGACGATACTCCATGGATCCAGGAAACAGGATATATGCTTGGGGCTGAAAACTATGGATGGAGAAGCCAAGTGTTTGTCGGTGACAAAATGAAAAATTCAGACATGAATGGGAAGAAAACCAGATTATAACTGACAGCAAATATGTATGCTGTACGCTCTGTAAGTTAATTACTACATATACTATGCGCATACATTGTCTATTATGCAGGATGACAGTCTGCCCCGCCTGTGGTCCATTCTATTTAAACAAGACACTGACTCTAAAGAAGAATGAAGTTATTCCACCCTTTGAGAAGGAAGAACAGATGATCCAAGACCTATTGGATTACACTCAATATTTACGAAGTACACTAAGCAAAAAGGAAAATATGGAACGGGAAGACTCTGAAATAGAAGAAGAAAATATAGTGAAAATCAAACGTCTAACGTCTTCTACAAAGCTACCTATACGAAGAACGACTGGAGCAGCTGGGTATGATATTTTTACAGATGAGGAAGTTCATATCTTACCAAGACAGCAAAACCTTATTAAAACTGATTTGAGCATAGAATTTTCAGCAGGCTACTATGCTCGAATCGCACCAAGGTCAGGTGCTGCGCTTCGATTAAATTTTCTTATCAATGCCGGAGTCATTGACTCTGATTTCCGGGGGGAGGTACGGATACTTGTTTACAATTTTTCAGATTTAACACTCTCCCTTGAACATGGTAGCTGCATTGTGCAAATAATATTTGAAAAAATTATGACCCCACCACTTATTGAAGTTGGAGAGCTAGGAGAAACATCCAGGGGAGCGGGATCATTTGGATCTACTACAATGGATCCACCATTAGTCAACACTGAAATAATTCTTGCGGCAGCCGGACGACCACTATTAAACAGGTTATATAATATGAAAGTCATACTTCAGATCCCTGGAATAGCAGACACAATGGTGCAAGCCATATTAGATACAGGAGCAACCACTTGCTGTATCTGCAAGAATGCATTACCCAGAGAGACATTCGAAGAAATTAGCTACAAGGTACTCTTCTCTGGAATTAATTCCAGCAGGAGTCAACAAAGAAGGTTAAAAATGGTTTTATGATGATTGGTGTACATAAATTCCGGATTCCTTTCACTTATCAGTTGACTATGAATCTGAAGGATGGTATTCAGATGTTAATAGGCTGTAATTTTATTAAAGCCATGGCAGGAGGACTACGAATTGAAGGAACTGAGGTAACATTTTACAAAGAAATTACTACAATCAATACCTCTCCTGAAGTAGTTGTTACAGCTAAAGCTATACCGGAACTAAACCTAGATGAGGATGAATATATAAACCTTCATGATGAGTTATTCCTGACTAATCAACGAGCCTTAACAGTGAATTTCAAGATGCAGTTCGCACCGATAATTCAGAGGCTGAAGGAAGCAGGATTCATTGGGGATAACCCTTTAGAACACTGGGCAAAGAATAAGATAATCTGTACCCTGGATATTATTAACCCATATATTACAATCCAGGATAAACCTCTGAAGCATGTGACACCGGTTATGGAGGCCTCTTTCAAAACCCATATTGAAGCCCTCCTGAAACTAAAGGTGATCCAGCCCAGTGAGAGTCGACACAGGACCATGGCATTTATAGTGCAATCAGGTACAACTATTGATCCCACAACTGGTCAAGAGAAAAAGGGAAGGAACGATTGGTATTTAATTACAAATCCCTCAATGATAATACTTATAAAGATCAGTACTCCCTCCCAGGTATTAATCTCATCCTGAAAAAGATCGGAAATAGTAAAATCTTTTCCAAATTTGATCTAAAATCAGGATTTCACCAAGTAATGATGGATCCAGAATCAGTCCCATGGACGACCTTCTTGGTACCTCAGGGTTTATTTGAATGGCTGGTTATGCCATTCGGTTTGAAAAATGCACCAGCAGTCTTTCAGAGAAAGATGGACAATTGCTTTAAAGATTGTGAGGAATTCCTAGCCGTTTATATAGATGATATTCTGGTATTCTCTTCAACTGAAGAATTGCATTGTCAACATCTATGTAAGATGTTAGATATATGCCAAAAGGAAGGACTTGTCCTATCACCTACCAAGATGAAAGTGGCTCAGCTGAGATTGAATTCTTGGGAGTCGTTGTTGGTAACAGAAAAATAAGGCTTCAGCAGCATATAATAAAGAAAATCAGTGATTTCAATGAAGAGACACTCACTACATTGAAAGTATTAAGGTCCTGGCTCGGAATATTGAATTATGCAAGATCACATATTCCCAACCTCAGCAAATTGTTAGGGCCCTTATATGCCAAAACCTCACCACATGGAGATCGACGCTTTAAGTCATCAGACTGGGCGATAATTAAAGAAGTCAAGGAGCTAGTTCAGAAACTTCCTGACTTAGAGTTGCCACCCCCGGAAGCTTATATTATTATTGAAACTGATGGTTCAATGGAAGGCTGGGGAGGCGTATGCAAATGGAAGAAGTCAAGGTATGACCCCAAAAACACAGAAAAAGTCTGCGCCTATGCTAGTGGAAAATTTCCAACCCTCAAGTCCACAATAGATGCTGAAATCCATGCTTGCATGGAAGCCCTAACTGCTATGAAGATTCATTATTTGGACCGTAAAGAAATTACGCTGAGAACAGATTGTCATGCAATAATTAAATTCTTCAACAAAACGTCAGCAACAAGCCATCAAGAGTTCGATGGATCTCCTTCATAGACTACATAACAGGTACAGGGGTGGAAATTAAATTTGAACATATTGACGGTGTAAACAATGAACTTGCAGATGCTTTGTCTCGACTCATCCACCACATTATTGCGGAGGAGGAATCTCCTTCGGAAAAGCAGAATGAATTATTAAAGATGGTGGACAGCTCAATTGACGAGACTAAAGATGTCACTGTCATGATCAAGAGCACCTTGGGGAAGACAATTATGAAGCTTTTACCCGCAACTTTTGTAAATATTCGTTCAGAAAGGAATTAAGCCATGTGAGGCTATTCCTTCTCGCACTTATTAAGCTACTTTTTAGGCCACCTGTCTTGGCTTGTCACTTTATTTAAAGTTGCTTTTGTAAAAGAAAGGCCACCTGGCCTACAATAATGAGGGAATATAGGCACGTAAAGGATAAAGGGATAAGATGCGATGGGGCCACCAGGAGCACCCGGTCTTGTTCCCCTCTTATCTCCCGGGCCTATAAAAACACCCTCAGAGCTCTTAGCAAAGCAAGCGGAAATCATCCGAAACTCTACTAAGAACCTTAGAGTGTGCCTGTAAGTGTGCTTGTAGTTTGAGAGTTCAAGTGCTTCCTAGCCCATACTCTCAAGGTCCTTGTAAAATCACACCAAATAGAAAGTTTTTATTTCTCACAAGTGGATTTTACAAGGACCTTGAGAGTATGGGCTAGGAAGCACTTGAACTCTCAAACTACAAGCACACTTACAGGCACACTCTAAGGTTCTTAGTAGAGCTTCGGATGATTTCCGCTTGCTTTGCTAAGAGCTCTGAGGGTGTTTTTATAGGCCCGGGAGATAAGAGGGGAACAAGACCGGGTGCTCCTGGTGGCCCCATCGCATCTTATCCCTTTATCCTTCACGTGCCCATATTCCCTCATTATTGTAGGCCAGGTGGCCTTTCTTTTACAAAAGCAACTTTAAATAAAGTGACAGGCCAAGACAGGTGGCCTAAAAAGTAGCTTAATAAGTGCGAGAAGGAATAGCCTCACATGGCTTAATTCCTTTCTGAACGAATATTTACAAAAGTTGCGGGTAAAAGCTTCATAATTGTCTTCCCCAAGGTGCTCTTGATCATGGCAGTGACATCTTTAGTCTCGTCAATTGAGCTGTCCACCATCTTTAATAATTCACTCTGCTTTTCCGAAGGAGATTCCTCCTCCGCAATAATGTGGTGGATGAGTCGAGACAAAGCATCTGCAAGTTCATTGTTTACACCGTCAATATGTTCAAATTTAATTTCCACCCCTGTACCTGTTATGTAGTCTATGAAGGAGATCCATCGAACTCTTGATGGCTTGTTGCTGACCGTTTTGTTGAAGAATTTAATTATTGCATGACAATCTGTTCTCAGCGTAATTTCTTTACGGTCCAAATAATGAATCTTCATAGCAGTTAGGGCTTCCATGCAAGCATGGATTTCAGCATCTATTGTGGACTTGAGGGTTGGAAATTTTCCACTAGCATAGGCGCAGACTTTTTCTGTGTTTTTGGGGTCATACCTTGACTTCTTCCATTTGCATACGCCTCCCCAGCCTTCCATTGAACCATCAGTTTCAATAATAATATAAGCTTCCGGGGGTGGCAACTCTAAGTCAGGAAGTTTCTGAACTAGCTCCTTGACTTCTTTAATTATCGCCCAGTCTGATGACTTAAAGCGTCGATCTCCATGTGGTGAGGTTTTGGCATATAAGGGCCCTAACAATTTGCTGAGGTTGGGAATATGTGATCTTGCATAATTCAATATTCCGAGCCAGTACCTTAATCCTTTCAATGTAGTGAGTGTCTCTTCATTGAAATCACTGATTTTCTTTATTATATGCTGCTGAAGCCTTATTTTTCTGTTACCAACAACGACTCCCAAGAATTCAATCTCAAGCTGAGCCACTTTCATCTTGGTAGGTGATAGGACAAGTCCTTCCTTTTGGCATATATCTAACATCTTACATAGATGTTGGCAATGCAATTCTTCAGTTGAAGAGAATACCAGAATATCATCTATATAAACGGCTAGGAATTCCTCACAATCTTTAAAGCAATTATCCATCTTTCTTGAAAGACTGCTGGTGCATTTTTCAAACCGAATGGCATAACCAGCCATTCAAATAAACCCTGAGGTACAAGAAGGCCGTCCATGGGACTGATTCTGGATCCATCATTACTTGGTGAAATCCTGATTTTAGATCAAATTTGGAAAAGATTTTACTATTTCCGATCTTTTTCAGGATGAGATTAATACCTGGGAAGGGAGTACTGATCTTTATAAGTATTATCATTGAGGGATTTGTAATTAAATACCAATCGTTCCTTCCCTTTTTCTCTTGACCAGTTGTGGGATCAATAGTTGTGCCTGATTGCACTATGAAAGTCATTGTCCTGTGTCGGCTCTTACTGGGCTGGATCACCTTTAGTTTTAGGAGGGCTTCAATATGAACTTTGAAAGAGGCCTCCATAACCGGTGTCACATGCTTCAGAGGTTTATCCTGGATTGTAATATCCGGGTTAATAATATCCAGGGTACAGATTACCTTATTTTTTGCCCAGTGTTCTAGAGGATTATCCCCAATGAATCCTGCTTCTTTCAGTCTCTGAATCACTGGTGCGAACTGCATCTTGAAATTTACTGTCAAGACTTGTTGATTAGTCAGGAATAATTCATCATGAAGGTTTATATATTCATCCTCATCTAGGTTTAATTCTGGTATAGCTTTAGCTGTAACAACTACTTCAGGAGAGGTATTGATTGTAGTTATTTCTTTGTAAAATGTTACCTCAGTTCCTTCAATTCGTAAGCCTCCTGCCATGGCTTTAATAAAATTACAGCCTATTAACATCTGAATACCATCCTTCAGGTTCATGGTTAGCTGATAAGTGAAAGGAATCCGGAATTTATGTACACCAATCATCATAAAACCATTTTTAACCTTCTTTGTTGACTCCTGCTGAGAATTAATTCCAGAGAAGAGTACCTTGTAACTAATTTCTTCGAATGCCTCTCTGGGTAATGCATTCTTGCAGATACGTAAGTGGTTGCTCCGGTATCTAATATGGCTTGCACCATTGTGTCTGCTATTCCAGGGATCTGAAGTATGAGTTTCATATTATATAACCTGTTTAATAGTGGTCGTCCGGCTGCCGCAAGAATTATTTCAGAAGGGACGAGACGACCGATGCACACAACAAGGCAGACCGATCGACTCAACCCAAGGTCCAACTACGAGCTTTTTAACTGCAACAACTTAAATATACGCTATTGGAGCTGGAATTACAGTGGTTGCCGCACACGCACACGCACACGCACACGCACACACACACACACGCATGCACGCATGCACGCACGCACACGCACGTGCATGCACACACACACACACACGTATTGAACTAGTGGGATTGGTCAAATGGAATTTGCCGGAAAAATTAAAGAAAGATAAAAAAATATTTTGTTATAAAAATGATTTTCATAGCAAAGATACATATTATGCATTATGAAATTGCATAGTAACGGGATATTGATAATGAATAGTAAAATTAGTTAATTAGATTATTCATATTATAAATGATTTCATGGTGTTGTTATTATTAGGTTAATGGTATCACATTATTGTTGTTATTTAATAAAAATAAAAATTATCTTTCATTATTAGTAGATAATCAATTTTATTTTATTAATATAGAACAAAGATTTAATTCTATCACATTCATTAACACACAGCTATAAAATGATATTTTTAATTATGCTAATATATTATTTACTAGAATGTATTATTATTTAATATTCTATNGTTAAGGGAACTAGTTCATTGGAGTGACTAGCTGTAAGACTTCATATGGGAATCTACATGTAGATATGTCAATGAAGATCTTACTGCGGCTTAAGTGCGATGTTCCTTTGACTTGCGGTGTTCAAGTCATCTTGGTCATGGAGACTTATACTTTGACATCTTAAGCAAGCATCTCCAAGGAGGTGTGGACCCAGGATGATCGGGTATAAGCCGAAGTGCCCGAAGATGTTTGAACAGCCTACAAAGGATTCACCACTCCTTGCGAGGAGATGTATACCCAGGCCTATCGTCGGATTGTTACTCAAAGCCTCTGGCCAGAGCATATCATGTTTAGAGTGAGGGTCTCTAAAATACATGAGAGTAATTAGAAATCCAAAGGACGAATAAGACATTACTTGGGCTAGGTGTGACGTAGTCAGCCTAGTGGGGACTGACACCATAGACCGTGTCCTGAACCAAGTGGTTATAAAGTGGTGAAGGGAATGGGGCACGATTCATTAGAGCTGCTGAAGGGTTTCAGAATAATTTCTTCTGAGGTCAAACCGTTGATCTTTCGATTAATTGGGGATCATGATGTACTACTAGGTGCCACTCATGATCGTTCTATAATTTGTTGATTATAGACGGCCAACATAAATCGAAAGCCTATTTAGTCACACGCACTACGAGTAATCTGAGGGATTTAAAACGAGTTGAAAATTGAATTTTCCGATCAAGAGAAATAAGTCGAATCTGAGTTAGTCAGAGGCGCATTAGAAGCTAAAAATGGCTAAGTCTTTTGAAGGCTTTTTGGGCGAATTAAATGAGTTTAATTCGCGGCGGTTCGGGTTGATTTTGGCCGGCCAAAGAGGGTGTTAAACCCTCTTTGGTGGCCGGCCAAATAGAGGAGAATAAACCAATTTAATTGGTTTAATTAATAAGATAAATCCAGCGCGATTTATTTTATAAATTATGGATAAATAAATTTGTATAAAGAAATTTATATAAATAATTTATAGAAATTTATTCTTTTATGGAAGATTAAAATAATCCATGAATTGGGTTTATTTTAATTTTATAAAATCAATTATGAATTGATTTATCCATAATAAGAATGTTTATAAATTTCTTATAAAATTTATTCCATAATTTAAAGAGAAGAAGAATTAGTTTTTATTATAAATTAGTTTATAATAAAGACTTGGTTTAAACGGAATTAATTCATAAGAATTTATAGGATAAATTTCTTATGATAAATAATTAGTTTTATTATAAAGTTAGTTATAATAAAATTCATAAGAGAATTTATAGGATAAATCTCTTATGATAACTAATTTGTTTTATTATAAATTGTTTATAATAAGACTAGGCTTAAAAGGATTAAGCAATAAGAAAATTTATAAGATAAATTTCTTATAACTAATTCCGTTAATTCGGTTTAGAGGGAGACTTAGCAAAGGAGTTGCTACTATATAAAGGAACCAAAGGCTAGCCCTTATTCCTAACGAAAATAATTAAGAGATTAATTATTCTCTCCCTCTCTCTCTTCTCTTCTCTCCTCATCTTCTTCTCCTTCACATTAGGGCCGGCGCCCCATCCTTGTGGATTAGGGCCGGCGCACACAACCATCACCATAGGGTTGCCGTGAGCTATACGAAGAAGAAGAACCACAACAAGAAGAAGAAGAAGCGGATAGCGACTCCTCTCCTCTCGGAATTCGATTCCGTTACTTCTTGTTGGTTAGTTTTCCTAATTTTTCTCTTGTCCTTCTAGTTGTGCCTTCCGAGAATCTAGTAGTTCTCGTCGGCACAAAACTCGTGACTTTGCGAAGTCATCCCGAAGAGAACTCGGCGTGGACGCGAATAGAGGCGAAGCTTCCAAAGGACGCTACGGTTGGATCTCGTCCCTTTCTTCGAGTTACGCAAGGTACAAAAGTAAATTAGTTTACTTTTTCGCAAACTTTTATTTCATGATTATGTCGATACACTATAAGGTTGCATGCTAGATACGAAGTTAAAATAATTTAGGAAATTATTTTATGCAAACTCTTCCGCTGCACGTAAAAATTTTAAATTTTACGAACTCGTATCCTTGTCGACATGCACCCGGTCCCAACAGGAAGCAGCACCAGTTCCAACCAATGCCAGAGTCTTTTCCCTCACGAAGGAAGAAGCTGCCAGCGCCTCCACGGTCGTAACAGGTCAAATAGTTATTTTTCACCATTTAGCTACTACACTGTTTGACACTGGGGCGACCCATTCTTTCGTATCAGTACCTTTTGCTAGTAAGTTACAGGTGCCTACAGAGAGTTGGGAGTCCAGATTCCTGACAACTCTCCCTTCAGGGGAAATCATGGAATCCACCCAGAGGCTCCGGGCTGTGCCAATCAAGATTTCAGACCGAGAGCTATATGTCGATCTGGTAGTCCTTGCGATGCAGGACTTCGACATCATACTGGGCATGGATTTCCTCAGTAAGTACAGCGCTTCAGTGGACTGCCGTAGAAGGAAGGTGGTTTTCAGCCCAGAAGGAGAACCACCATTCGAGTTTCAAGGAGCCCCAAGGAGGAAGACTCAGAAATTTCTCTCAGCCTTGGCAGCCCACCAGATGCTAGAGCAAGGGTGTGCTGGTTTTCTTGCACACATAGTGGACTCAGAAGCAAAGAAAGAACTCAAGCAGGAGGATGTACGGGTAGTCTGCGAATATCCAGAAGTGTTCCCAGAAGAATTACCTGGACTACCTCCCAACAGAGAAGTGGAATTCGAGATCGAGCTAGTGCCCGGTACCGGTTCGGTCTCGAAGGCCCCATATCGTATGTCTCCAGCAGAGTTGAAGGAATTACAAGAGTAACTCCAGGAGCTACTAGACAAGGGCTTCATTCGCCCGAGTCATTCACCCTGGGGAGCTCCTGTACTTTTCGTAAAGAAGAAGGATGGGTCTATGCGTCTGTGCATAGACTACAGAGCTCTGAACAAGGTAACCATCAAGAACAAGTACCCCCTTCCTAGAATAGATGATTTATTTGATCAACTCAAAGGGGCTACAGTGTTCTCGAAGATAGATCTGCGTTCTGGGTATCATCAGCTGAAGGTTAAAGAAAGTGACATCCCCAGGACGGCTTTCAGGACAAGATACGGCCACTATGAATTTGTGGTAATGCCTTTTGGAGTAACCAATGCTCCAGCAGTCTTCATGGAGCTGATGAATCACATCTTTAGGGAGTATCTCGATAAATTCGTCATTGTGTTTATTGATGATATTCTCATATACTCACAGACTCCAGAGGACCATGCTACACACTTGAGGATAGTGCTGCAGATCCTTCAGTAGGAGAAGCTCTATGCAAAATTCTCAAAGTGTGAGTTTTGGCTAGATCAGGTGACCTTCCTGGGTCACATTGTATCCAAAGAAGGCATTCAAGTTGATCCAGCCAAGATAGAAGCAGTCAGCAACTGGTGTAGACCCAAGAGTGCCAGTGAGATCAGAAGCTTCTTAGGCCTGGCAGGATACTACAGAAAATTTGTGGAGGACTTTTCCAGGATAGCCTCTCCACTCACAGCTTTGACCAGAAAGAACAAGAAGTTTGAATGGTCGGATAAATGCGAGCACAGTTTTCTAGAGCTGAAGAAGTGATTGACTAGTGCTCCCCTCCTGACTGTTCCAGAGAGTGACAAGGCCTTTGACATTTATAATGATGCATCCAAGATGGGCCTTGGAGCTGTCCTCATGCAAGACGGTAAAGTGATAGCATATGCCTCCAGACAGCTCAAGGACTATGAGAAGAATTACCCTACCCACGACCTTGAGCTAGCAGCTGTGGTCTTTGCACTGAAGCTCTGGAGACACTACCTGTATGGAGTGCAGTGCAGAATCTTCACAGACCATCAGAGTTTGAAGTACTTCTTCACTCAGAAGGATCTGAATATGAGGCAGCACAGGTGGCTAGAGTTGGTTAAAGATTATGACTGTGAAATCCTCTACCACCCAGGTAAAGCTAATAAAGTGGCAGATGCACTGAGCAGGAAATCCTGTGCAGCACTGATGTCCCTATCATCACTGTCTCTACCACTTCAGAAAGAAATAAAAGATTTTGGAGTCGAGGTAATAATTGGGCAACTTTCTGCATTGACTCTAGAGTCAACCCTGCTTGTGGATATACAAAGAAAGCAAGATCAAGACCCAGAAATCCAGAAGATCAAGCAGGGGATCCAAGAGGCAGAAAATTCAGAGTTTCGAGTATCAGATAGTGGCATCCTCTATTTTGGAGACCGCCTTTGCGTCCCCAATGATGAGGAACTAAGAAAGAATATTTTAGAAGAAGCCCACAGTACCCCGTACTCTATGCATCCTGGTTCTACCAAGATGTACCAAGATTTAAAGCAAAGGTTCTGGTGGTCTGGACTCAAGCGAGACGTGGCCAGATATATCAGTACCTGCTTGACCTGCCAGAGGGTCAAAGCCGAGCACCAGAGACCAGGAGGAGTTCTGCAGCCTCTTCCCATTCCAGAGTGGAAGTGGGAAGAAATATCCATGGACTTTATCACAGGTCTTCCAAGAACCACCCATGGACACGATGCAATTTGGGTGATAGTGGACAGATTGACCAAGTCTGCCCACTTCCTAGCCATCAAGTTATCGCATTCGGTAGAGCAATTAGCACAGCTGTACGTGAAAGAAGTAATCAGGCTTCACGGAGTCCCGAAGTCGATCGTTTCTAACAGAGATGGGCGATTCATCTCCCATTTTTGGAGGTGTGTTCAGGACGCCCTAGGCACCAGACTTCAGTTCAGCACAGCTTTCCATCCCCAGACAGATGGACAAACAGAGAGAGTAAATCAGATTTTAGAAGACATGCTCAGGGCTTGTGCATTGGACTTTAAAGGTAGTTGGTGCAAATTTCTGTGCTTAGCTGAGTTTGCCTACAACAATAGCTATCAGGCCACCATCAGGATGGCGCCTTATGAGGCATTGTATGGCAGGAAATGTAGATCACCTATATGTTAGCAAGAAGCTGGTGAGAGGAAGGAGATGGAGTCAGAACTAGACAGCCAGACTGAGCTTATAGATGAGACCACTCAGGCTATCCAGACGATCCGCCAGAGGATTGAGACTGCCCAAAGTAGACAGAAGAGTTATGCTGACACACGCCGTAGGCCACTTGAATTCCAAGTTGGAGATTCAGTATTTCTCAAGGTCGCTCCCATGAAGGGAGTGGTGAGATTTGGCAAGAAGGGCAAGCTAAGTCCTCGCTACATAGGACCCTATGAGATTATAAAGAGAGTTGGGAAGGTAGCCTATGAGCTGGACTTACCAGAGGATATGTCAGCTATCCACAGTACATTTCATGTCTCTATGCTAAAGAAGTGTGTTCACGACCCTAGCCAAGTGATTCAGCCTCAGTCAGTACAGATTCAAGAAGATCTTAGCTATGAGAGCAGACCGACACAAATAGTGGACAAAGCAGTTAAAAGATTAAGAAACAAAGAAGTGCCACTAGTGAAGGTCATCTGGCAGAATCAAAAGCATGAAGAGGCTACTTGGGAACGTGAGGACAGCATGAGAGAGAGATATCCAGAATTATTCTAAGTTCGAGGACGAACTTTTTATAAGGTATGGGGGATTGTAACGCCCCAAAATTTCCATTTTTAGTTCTTAAAGTCCTTAGAATTATTTAGAAATGGTTTAGAAATATTCTAGATATTTTTAGGAATTTTTAGAGTATTTTTATGGAATTTTCCGAGTCCGTTTGGTATTTTTGGAAAAAAGAAAAAAAAAAGAAAAAGGAAAAAAATGGAAAAAACAATTAAGTGCAGCGGGTGGATCGAACCCGCAACCACCGCGAGACCACACAAGCGCGCAATCGGCTGGGCTAGGGGTATCAAGCACAACAAATGGTGGAGAGACTTATATTTAAGGGGTAGTTAGGTCGATCCGCCCCATAGGTATAAATAGATAATTAAAGAGAGAAGTTTTATTTCTCTCCTCTCCAAACCCTCACCATCCGCCGACCCCTCTCCCTCTCCTCTCTTGGGCGACGCCGACCAACATCAAGGCCAAGAGGGCCGGCCAAGACTCTTCTCCAAGAGATAATTCTATATTCGGGATCCCCGCGGCGAGAGGAACGCGTAGACGTGAAGAATTCTCCGAGATCTCAAGTTTCTCTCGAGTCCTAGACGTCAATCTTGGTTGTAAGTCCAAGATATCAATGTAAGTACTGCTCACCTGCAGTAAGAGGCAGTTTTTCCGCGAGAATTTCCTTTAAAAGTTTTTAAAAGAGATATTTCCTTTTTGTTTGAGTTTTTGCATGTGATCTTAGTTCATTATATGCTTATATATATGTTGATTAATACCCTATGTGAGTTTAGGGTCCAAGAAAAGCTACGAGAAAAGAAAAGAAAAGATAAAGATAAGAAAAGAAAAGGCCAAGGCCTTAAGAAATCCCCAAAAGTCAAGACTTAGGGATTTTAGCACGCAAGGTGCTCCAGAAAATGCCAAGGCATTTACAGATAAGAAAGAAAAGAAAGAAAAGCTATTTTATTTTATAAGGCCAGTACCCGGCGTCCAAGGGCGTCGTTAAAGAAATCCAGGTGTCCAATTCCAAGGTCTTGGCCCT
>JAGFNQ010005167.1:743483-1045983 GCA_024364735.1 Boesenbergia rotunda | reverse complement strand
CTTTTGTTCCAAGAGCTGAAATTAATGCTAAAGCTGTAACCTATCAATGCAGAATGGCTAATCGATTTAGAACCATTGCAGAAACAGGAAAGAAACATGCAGCAACTGATTGGAATTTGGCTGCAGAATTGAAGGAAGTTGGCTGCAGAATTTCAGTGCAGTAGCTGCAGAATTTCAGGAAGTTGGCTGCAGAAATCAACTGAATTCATACATCACAAAGTAACTAAATCAAGTAGCAAAACCAATGTTCATTGAGGATTAAGAAGGACTGATATCCACTTAACCCACAATTCAGAATCGAAAAAACCAAACAATGCAGAAATGACAGTAGTTGCAAGCAAGAAACTGAATTTCAGTAATTGATATGGAATGCTCTGTAATTGGAACAAACTACATTGAAAACTTGGAAGGCAGTCTAAAATTCGTTGGGCACTAAATGCAAGAACCAAATCAGGTGTTATTATGCAGAAACAAGTTCAGAAAAGTGGTACGCAGCAGGTTATCAGAACAGAATTGGGTTTTTGCAGAAATAAAATGGCACGCAAGAAATGGAATTGCAAAAACTACAATTAAGTGCTATTTTAACTAAACAAGCTATCAATCTAATGCTAGAGCAGAAGTTAACAACTAAGAAACTTAGAAACAGCTCAGAAACAGGAAACCTGAGATAACTTCAGAAACTGAAAGGAGAATTCATAATTAAACTTGGCACGCAAGAAAATAAACTAAAGCAAACTAAAATTTAACTCAATCTATCACTAAACAAGCTGACTAACTACTTTACTTAAGGACATAAACCTAATTAAGCAGAAATAATTACATTAAACCAAGTTAACCAATCTGAAATTCGAAAACAGTAACTAAACTACAACAGTAATGGAAATTACAGCTAAACAAACGAAATTAAACTATCTAAGCTACTCCTCAATGCTTCCCTAGCTCAAGTGCTTCTTGGTCGTCAAGCAAGAGTGAGCCTCGAACCCGCAAGCTCAGCAAATCATCAAGAAATTGTCTCTACGATTCAATTCCAACTCAGCTTGCTCAAAACTGAATTTCCCATTCGGCATCCTTCAATTCAGCTGTGTCCGCGATTGGTGATGAGTTGGGGATGATCCAAGCAATCTAGGGGACCCCTCCAGAAGCTCGGGTGGATGGAAATGGAGCACAACCGATCCAAAGGCAGCAATTGAACAAAACTACGGAAACCTCTCAACAGCTCTATTTTTGGGCAAATCTGAGCTAGAACCTCACCGATGAAACCTTCCAAATGGCCTAACACATGATCTAAGAAAGGAATTAAGGGGTCGCGCCCCTTGGATGAAGAAAACTACTGAAGAACTGATGAACAAACGAAGAAGACGAAGAACGGCGAGGAAACGCGACAAGGCTGGGTTGCGGGCGATTTCTGATTAAATAGCTAACAATGGGCGGCTGTGATTGATTTGATGAAATCCAACGGCTGATCTTGCTCTGATTGGAGCCAAACTTTAATGATGATGATCTGGGGTCAGGATCTGCCTCGTGGTAGCTCGGATCCTCCATATTTACAACGAATAGTCCAGATCAACCTAATCTGTGAATGGACGATCTAGAGCCCTCCAAGCTTGATCCAACGGCTGATCTTGCTCTGATGGGGATGAAACCTTCAGATCTTGACCAGGGTGCTTGATCAACCTTAGCCCTAGCTCAGATTGCTTCAGATTGTCCCGGATGGCTCAGATCTAGCCGCTCTTGAATCGGACAGCCCGGATTAATCGTAAGCTTGATAATTCGATCCGGATCACTTCCGACTCAAGTTTGACCCAGTATGCCCTAGGTCTAGGATCCTTTCATGCCTACAAAAATATATCAGAAAATTAATGGCCAAATAATCCAAAAATATATAAATTTACAATTAAGTCCAAATTAAAAGGAAATCCTAAAACCTAGGGTAAAATCATAGTTAAGCAAATAAAATATGGGTCAAACATGGATTTTATCAATTAAAATAATCAATAAAATGGTACTTATCAACTCCCCCACACTTAACCTTGAGCGTCTCGCGAAACAACTAAATATGTATCCCTTAGGCTTTCTTAAGCATAATTAGAAACAAATGAAAAGAAATTACCTAGGGTTGTCAATTCTCATAAATCTACGCTCTATGGATTAGTATCTTGTCCTTAAATCAACAACTTAGCCTTTTCCTCCATCATGAGTCATTGAGATGAATTTAAATCACTAGCCTTTCAAGGGAAGTTTTTGGTGGCTCTCTCCTTAAGTCCTAACTTGATGATGGAAGTGGAGCTCACTCAATCACACATGTTTCTTGCACTACCATAGGCTTGCTTATTATCTACTCTCCACCATTAATCATGATTAGGATCAACAACTATAAAAACAAATGAAAACATGAAAAATGGTGAGAAATGGAATAAAAATTAAGGAAATGGAAAAATTGATGGAATGGGAGACTTAGTTGCTCAAAAATGTTTCCAATGTGCTTTGCCCCTCCTTTCAGTCCTCTAGTGAATAACAAAGTGTGGTGAAGTCACATTTGAATAAGACCTTTGATTTGGATGAAGAAAACCCTTTTTGATCTCAATGTGCCAAGTTTTGTGCCAACCTTGCTTCTTTCACTCTTTTCTCAGATTTTTTTCTTTCTTACTTTCTCTCTAGTGAATTCAGAATGTAATGGAGTAGATCTTCAATTTGGATGATAGTATCTTCACTGATTTATGGTGCCAAGTCAATGGTGTGCCAACTTGCTTCTTCTTTTCTTTTCTTATTTTCTCAAACTGTTTTTTTTTCTTTTTGCTTTTGTCTCAGCTTCCAAATTCTGTTTCTGATCAGCTGTGATGTACTCAACATTCTTTAATGCATTTCCGAATTTTATTCCCTGATTCACAGCCTTGAAAACTCAATTTCAGGTTCAAGTTGACAAATTTCTGCACTTGTTTTTCAGCTTCACATGTAATTCAGTTTCAGCTTCTTCTTCTCAGCTTTTTCTCAGCTTCAATTCAGATTCAATTCGGCTTCAATCCTAACTTCATCAGCCTTCAATTCAGCTTGACTTCAGCTGGAGATCAAATTCCAGCTCTCGGTAGAATTTTCCAATGCAATGCTATTCAGATTTTCAGCTGCACAAACTGTTTTAAGTATCAGATTTCGGCTTCTCCACATTGGTTTAGATAATTCCAGCTTCAGACTCAGTCTCTACAAGATGTTACTGATCTTGGCTTCCCAAAATTCCAATTTTTTTTCAGTTTTTGATCCAAGCCAATTCTGAAACCTGTTAAACAACTCAAGTTAACTTCATTTTGGCAAAAACTTTTGCTTCATTCTCTTTTCTTTTTCTTGCATTGCAGATTTTTTTTTTCTTTTCATGGCATGCCACTTTGATCTTCAAAATGTAGTAAAGAATCTAAGTCTCCAATGGCTCCCACCTCTCTTGCTCATTTTTGGCACCAAACATCACTCACTTGGCACATGCATTTTTTTTCTTTTTTTTTCTTTTTTTCGAATTGAAGTGCCTCCTTTATACCAAATCTTTCCAAAAAGCTAGTCACTCCCCCACACTTGAATCTTTGTCCGTCTCGAGCAAAATAACATTAGAAATATTCAAACAACAAGTCCAAAGAAAAGTGAAGGTAAGAGTAGGAAATAAGTAAAGGAAAATGGAATAAACATGATTATTGCTAAAAATTGATGTGGAAAGGAAAACAAATGGATTAGCCTCTATAGATGTGATCCAATCATTGAAATATGGTTTTGAAAGAACTTAAGCAAGTTCTAGAGCACAATGACATATGTGTATCACAAAAGTAAGGCTAAGTCTCACTAGGTCAAAATAATTCATCCCAAGTCCTCAATTAAGAATCTAAAGCAAGTAGTACTCAAGCATCCAAGATTTCATCCATGAACTCAAATCCTAAGTCTTGACAACCAAATTTAATTTATTTTCAAAAGACTCTAAAATGCTATGGGATAACCTAGAGGGATACATTTATTTCTACTCATGCAAGAAAAAGTGCTAAAAGGAAAGACATGGTATTTACATTGACTCCTAGTCATTTTACTCTACTTAAGCATTTATTAGCAAGGACTCAACTTAAAAGTGAAAAATGCAATAAAAGAAAATACAAGAAAAATCAAACTCCCCTTTATTCTGGTGGACGGAGTCGATCCAGAAGTAGCCTCCACCGTGGTAGTGGAGGAACATAGGTGGCTGGGAGATTTGGGACTCCCCCACACTTGAACTTCACAAAAATTTGCTCTGGTGGCCTAAGGCGATTCAGGTTCAAAATCCATTGAAGGAATGGAGTGATTTGAATTAGAGTAAGATCTTCTCCTCCTTCTTGATGTCTTTCAGAAGTCCTTCCAGGGGGTTGAAGTCTGTTCAGTTGGAGCACCCACTCCTGAAGTCTTCTGGACCCTGCAAAACAATGTAATACCTCTCTCAAGTGTTCAGGGTCAGAAAGAAATGATATAAATTCAGTCTCTGCATTAAATGAATCCAAAACTGCATCATATTCAATTAAATCAATTCTTGGTGCCTCAATAAAATTTTCAAAATTATTTCCTACCAAATTTGCATCCAGAGGCTCATCACAAATAAAGAAATCAAGTTCTGGCTCATCAATAGAAATTTCACAATTATTTTCAATCAAGGGTGTATCAAGCAATGTGTCACAGCCAATCAAATCAATCTCAGATATTTCTATAAGTTTCTCACATTCAACCTCAGCATAAGATATAGCAAGAGATTCATCAAAATAAACAACATCCATTTCAGGCACTTCTAAAAATTTTTCACTATCCATATCCACAAAAGATGTATAAGTGATTCATCATAAAAAACTACATCAATTATGGGTGCCTCTAAAATTATTTCGCAATTCATATTTACAATGGATGTGTCAAGTAATGCATGATGATCAATAAAATCAATGTTTGGTATCTCTATTGGATTTTCACAAACAATTTCTACACAAGGTATATCAATAAATTCATCAGAATCAATAAGGTCAGCATTAGGTACCTCACTGCATTTTTCTTAACAAAGAGGAGAAATACTTACCTGAGCGTGCTGGAGAATACCTGGAGATTCTACAAGAGTAGATGTATCCATGGCCTCCTCCTGGTCAAGTACATGCTCCTCTTCAGTCTCAGACTCTGGTGGACACTCAACTAAAGCAGGTGATCCTTGGGTGCTTGCTTCCACCATGCAAGTTCCTACACTTTCTGGTTCATCCTTTGAATCTTCTAATGTACCAGTCAACTGTGGTGGTCCCTGGGGCTTAGTGCAGTCCCCTACACCTATGGAATCATCTCCTATGCAAGTTTCCTCTGTAATATCTGCAACAATAATGTTAGAAAAATTAGGACCATCAATAATACTATCATCAGAAACTAAAAGTCTAGAATGGTCCTGTGGAGCTTCAGTATCTTCTTCTGGAGCTGAAAAATTTGAAAATGAATTTTGAGTAGGAATCTCCGGAGGGATACATGCTGTAGGTGCCCAATATTTGATGATTACATCATCTTCTTCTTCTTCCAAAATTTTAAGATCACTTGAAGAAGGACTTGGCCAGGCACTAGGGTCACCTTGAACTGATATAAATCCAACTCCTGGGCTCTCAGAATTACAAGCAACTTGAGAAGATAATTGTTCTGATTTTTGGGCTTGCCTTTGTTTCTCTTGTTGTTGATATAGCAGAACTTGTTGAACCATCTCCTTCAACCTTTGTTGTTGCACATTTCCTGCACTAGAACTCCCATAGCCTCCTTGGTTAGCATAGCTCCTTGATTGACCTTGAAAAGATGAATTAGTTGGCTGAAATGGTGGAGCTTGCTGATTTTGTTGAAAACATGGATTTTGGGGCTGATTAAAGGACTGATTAGAGGGTTGATATTCTTGGAAACTTTGCTGGGAGTTGTAGCCTTGAAAGTTCTGATTTTGGTGTGGAAAATTCTGTGGCAAGGGCTGAAAATTCTGATTTTGAAACCCTTGGTTGTAAGGCTGAAAATTTTGATTCAAGGGCTGTGTGGGCTGATAAAATGACTGGTTTTGAGGCGGATCTTGCTGAAATGTTTGACACACTTGCTGCCCCTGTTGATAAGGCTGAAATTGCTGTCGGAATGGCTGGAATTGAGGTTCGAATTGCTGAAATGTAGGCTGGAAATTTGGATTAGAAGGCTGCAATTGCTGAAACTCGGGCTGAAACTCTTGCTGGAAATTTGGTTGATTGGGCTGAAAATTTTGGAAAGGCTGCCCATTCTGAAAATTCTGGAAAATTGGTTGAATTGGCTGAAAATCTGGCTGAAATTGTTGTGGTTGCTGAAATTGCTATAAATGTGGCTGAAAGAACTGATTGGGTTGTTGAAAATTCGAATGTGATTGCTGAAATTGTGGACACGGTTGCTGGTAAGTAGATGAATCACTGTTGGGTGTTATTTGTTGATTCAAATGATTCAACCAAAATTTTAACTCTGACAGTGCACTTGTGATCTCTTTACAGTCCTCTGGTGAAAACATTTTGATCTTGCAGCCCTGTCACAAATCAAACAAGAAAAAATGGCAGCAACCGTATACAAAAGAATAAGCAACAGAAAATAGAACCCAATGATATGTCAAAAAGTATACAAGCAACAATCAAACAAATCAACTAGTTGCTTCCCCGGCAACGGCGCCAAAAATTTGATAGGCCCAAATTAGCTAATTTAAATTGTCATGAAAGTTGGGACCATCAGATTTAAATGTGAATGAAATGCTGGAAACCCTTTTTGCAATCAAGAATAAAAGCGTAGTAAAAGGGCCACAGGTCGTATTTTTCTCGGGGCTAGTTGACGTTGTGTGATTCGCGCCTGTATTTAGGTGTCGTTTGCGAATTTTGGGTTTCGAATGAAATATGGTTTGGGTTCAGTTTAGAATGAAAGCCCAATGAAGAAAAAGGAAAACCAAATAAAAGTCATTCAATTAAGGGGCTAAACAAGGAGTTGGCACTAAAGAACTTATCTAATTATGAATGTAATGAACCAATGCAAATAGATAGACTTGGAAACAAATCTGAATTCGATTGTAAGGTGTACCACAGATTAAATTAAACATGTAGAAATTATCCATCAAAACCGAAACATCCACTTGACCATAAATGCATCAATTTAACACACTTGGTATTAAAAGAGAAAATTGCTATTCCAAAAGTTGATATCAAATGCAGGAATTTATTGCAACAACAGATGGGATGCGAAAATCAAACAAAATCACTGAATTCAAATTGCAAAGGAATTCGTATGGAGCTAAACTGATACAAAAGAAATGCAAAAGCATGCTTGATACACATGGGCAATGCTTATGTGCCAAAATTGCTACTTTTGTTCCAAGAGCTGAAATTAATGCTAAAGCTGTAACCTATCAATGCAGAATGGCTAATCGATTTAGAACCATTGCAGAAACAGGAAAGAAACATGCAGCAACTGATTGGAATTTGGCTGCAGAATTGAAGGAAGTTGGCTGCAGAATTTCAGTGCAGTAGCTGCAGAATTTCAGGAAGTTGGCTGCAGAAATCAACTGAATTCATACATCACAAAGTAACTAAATCAAGTAGCAAAACCAATGTTCATTGTGGATTAAGAAGGACTGATATCCACTTAACCCACAATTCAGAATCGAAAAAACCAAACAATGCAGAAATGACAGTAGTTGCAAGCATGAAACTGAATTTCAGTAATTGATATGGAATGCTCTGTAATTGGAACAAACTACATTGAAAACTTGGAAGGCAGTCTAAAATTCATTGGGCACTAAATGCAAGAACCAAATCAGGTTTTATTATGCAGAAACAGGTTCAGAAAAGTGGTACGCAGCAGGTTATCAGAACAGAATTGGGTTTTTGCAGAAATAAAATGGCACACAAGAAATGGAATTGCAAAAACTACAATTAAGTGTTATTTTAACTAAACAAGCTATCAATCTAATGCTAGAGCAGAAGTTAACAACTAAGAAACTTAGAAACAGCTCAGAAACAGGAAACCTGAGATAACTTCAGAAACTGAAAGGAGAATTCATAATTAAACTTGGCACGCAAGAAAATAAACTAAAGCAAACTAAAATTTAACTCAATCTATCACTAAACAAGCTGACTAACTACTTTACTTAAGGACATAAACCTAATTAAGCAGAAATAATTGCATTAAACCAAGTTAACCAATCTGAAATTCGAAAACAGTAACTAAACTACAACAGTAATGGAAATTACAACTAAACAAACGAAATTAAACTATCTAAGCTACTCCTCAATGCTTCCCTAGCTCAAGTGCTTCTTGGTCATCAAGCAAGAGTGAGCCTCGAACCCGCAAGCTCAGCAAATCATCAAGAAATTGTCTCTACGATTCAATTCCAACTCAGCTTGCTCAAAACTGAATTTCCCATTCGACATCCTTCAATTCAGCTGTGTCCGCGATTGGTGATGAGTTGGGGATGATCCAAGCAATCTAGGGGACCCCTCCAGAAGCTCGGGTGGATGGAAATGGAGCACAACCGATCCAAAGGCAGCAATTGAACAAAACTGCGGAAACCTCTCAACAGCTCTGTTTTTGGGCAAATCTGAGCTAGAACCTCACCGATGAAACCTTCCAAATGACCTAACACATGATCTAAGAAAGGAATTAAGGGGTCGCGCCCCTTGGATGAAGAAAACTACTGAAGAACTGATGAACAAACAAAGAAGACGAAGAACGGCGAGGAAACGCGACAAGGCTGGGCTGCGGGCGATTTCTGATTAAATAGCTAACAATGGACGACTGTGATTGATTTGATGAAATCCAACGGCTGATCTTGCTCTGATTGGAGCCAAACTTTAATGATGATGATCTGGGGTCAGGATCTGCCTCGTGGTAGCTCGGATCCTCCAGATTTGCAACGGATGGTCCAGATCAACCTAATCTGTGAATGGATGATCTAGAGCCCTCCAAGCTTGATCCAACGGCTGATCTTGCTCTGATGGGGATGAAACCTTCAGATCTTGACCAGGGTGCTTGATCAACCTTAGCCCTAGCTCGGATTGCTTCAGATTGTCCCGGATGGCTCAGATCTAGCCGCTCTTGAATCGGACGGCCCGGATTAATCGTAAGCTTGATAATTCGATCCGGATCACTTCCGACTCAAGTTTGACCCAGTATGCCCTAAGTCTAGGATCCTTTCATGCCTACAAAAATATATCAGAAAATTAATGACCAAATAATCCAAAAATATGTAAATTTACAATTAAGTCCAAATTAAAAGGAAATCCTAAAACCTAGGGTAAAATCATAGTTAAGCAAATAAAATATGGGTCAAACATGGATTTTAGCAATTAAAATAATCAATAAAATGGTGCTTATCAGTACGCAAAATTTACATTCCTAAAATTTTTTAAATTCTTGCACAATCGTATGATAAGTTAGATATTTTTCTGAAAAATTAAATTTACTGCATAGTTAAATTAATATTTTGCATGCCCAATTAGAAAATGTAGATATTGCTAAAGTATTAGAAATTAAATGTTTAATCCTTAATGTTAATTCAACCATTTCTAAAATTAATTCTCATAAAACTAATTCTAAAATTAATTCTAAAGAAATTAATTCTGAAATTTAATCTGATAATTTTACTATTAATCTGAAATTAATTCTATTAATTTTACTGATAACTCTGAAATTCTTAAGGATAATCTTAAAATTAACTCTGAAATTATTGAGGATAATTTTGAAATTCTTTAGGATAATCCTAAAATCAACTCTGAAATTATTAAGGATAATTCTAAAATTAATTCTAAGGATATTTCTGAGGATAGTGGAGATGAAATCTTCTTAGATAATAATTTAATTACCAAATTTTTAGATAATATTGAAGATTATTACAAAACATTAACTAGTGGCCCAAGTCACTCCACCTACTATGAGGATATTGAAGGATGTGATTTTAATGATGAGGATGAGGAGGAAATTAAATTTACTTAGATCAAGGCTATAGTTAATAAAATTTACCAAAAGTCAAGCAAATCAAAGTTGTTAGAAAAACTTGAAAATTAAATAAAGAAGAAATAGTAAAGGAATCAGATATTTTCAAAATAATGAAAATGATGAAATTAAATCCACAACTTTTAACCAACCCAAAAATTTTGAAACTTAAATCAAGTTAAATCTTAAAAGCTTTAATTTTAACTTTTAATCTTAATTTAATCCTTTATGCAACCTTAATTAAATCTTAATTGTTACCTTAATTTGTACCCTAATTAATTTAACTTAAATTATTCCCTAATTAATTTAGCTTTAATTAATCCCTAATTAATCTAACTTTAATTAATCCCTAATTAATTTAACTTTAATTAATCCCTAATTAATTTAACTTTAATTAATCTCTAATTAATTTAACTTTAATTAATCTCTAATTAATTTAACTTTAATTAATTTTAATTAATTTAACTTCAATTAACTCCTAATTAATTTAACTTCAATTAATTGTTTTTAATTTAACTCTAACTCGTAAATAACTTAAACTCAAATTAAATAAAATCCTACCCAAACTGCAACAATAAATTTAATAAAATTAAATATGTCAAAGTGGATTGTCATATTCGCAGGTTCACACGACATGTATCAAATCGGAAATTTGATACATTTTTAGAAACTTAATTAAATGCCTTGACTTGTTTTGAATCATGCATTAATACCATGTACATGCATCTGCTATTTCTTTAAAATTTATGTTATGTCATTTATGTTTAATTTTATGCATGATTTAGAATGGCTATGGGAAAAAGACTAGTTGAAACTTGAATAACCTAGTATTAGGTGGAGGTGAGATGATAGTACATTAGGGAAGCCGTCTAGTGGAACTAGCTGAAGCTATCAATCCAAAACCTAAGTTAGTTAGACCAAAATTTTTCAAGAAGTAATTTGAAAATGAATTTTTGATAAAAGACTTTGTCAAGGAAAGGGTTGTTGCTCCAATAAGTCTACGGCCAAAAAAGGCCTCTGTGCCTCACCAAGACCTAGAAGCCTTACCGAAAATCAAATTCACTTTACTATTTAATAAATTTGAATCTAACACAAGTTTCGATTAAATCTTAGAAATAACAATAAATTAAGAAAAATGATTCAAACATCTCACAATACACCCATAAGGCAACCATGCTTGCTTGTATTGAGACATCTAGAATGGGTGAGATGTTAAGGATTAATAAAGTGAAAAATAGTTTTCAAAATTATTTTCCAAAATTTTTAGAATATTTTTCTAAAAATCTATTTTCAAAATAGTGCTTTAACATAATAATATTTTTATGGATTTCATGCTTGTCTGAGTGCTTATATATTATACATTTTCAAAATTATATCTTTTTGAAAATTATTTGACCTACACAATTAGACACAAGCCTCTTAGGTCAACACTAAAGTCCCTTAAGATACTTAGATAGAGTCAAACAGTGTTCGATACAGGGGGAGTGTTTTGTTTTCTTAAAAAAATTTCAAAAATGTGTTTCGAAAACTGTGCTTTAGAAATCACTATCATTTCAAAATGTGTTTCAAAAATTATGCTTTAAAACATCACTATCACTTCAAAATATTTTTTGAAAACTGTGCTTTAATTACTATCATGTATGTTTTCGAGAAAGGTTTATGCTTTAAATAATCATCATTCTGAATTGTTTTTTTCGAAAAGTGTCTCCTTGAGAATTACCACACTCAAAATATCATTCATTCTGTTGATTTTGATAAACTCTAAAGACACAGAGGAGGTCTACTTCATGATCTATAAGGACTCCTAGGATGTGTCAAATTTAGGGGGAGTCTAAATCAAAAGAAATTATTTCAGATAATTTTTTAAAATTATTAGATAGTTCTTAAAATTTGAATCAAACCTTAAGACTCAGAGGAAGATCGCTTGTAGTCAACAAGCTTCCTAGGACTGGGTCAAGTTTAGGGGGAGGTCAAATTAAAAGAATTATTGAACATTTTAAAAACATTTTAACATAAGGAATTCTTTTTAAATACTGTCATCTTTTAGTTTATGAAAATATGATACTATCACTTTCAAAAAAAAATCCTTTGGAAAATAATATTTACTTGAGTTTGGAGAATTTCCAGGACACATAGGAAAATATCCTTATAGTTAACAAGGTTTTTTAGGATTGTGTCAGACTGGAAAGAGAACTAAGTCAAGCAAAATATTATGTTTTCAAATATCCTTCAAAAAATACATGATATTTTTCAAAAAGTACTTATATTTTTCAAAAATGCATAATATCTTTTAAAAGTACTTATATTTTTTTTCAAAAATGCATAATATCATTCAAAAATACTTATATTTTTCAAAATTACATAATATCTTTCAAAGTTACTTATATTTCCAAAAATGCATAATATTGTTCAAAAATACTTGCATTGTTTTCAAAAAGCTCAATATGTCTCAAAAGTACTTGCATTTTTGAAAATGATCAAAATATTTTTCAAAGTACATATTTTTCAAAGTACAAATTTTTCAAAGTATGAATATCTGTTTAATACTTTTCAAAGGTACAGATATTTTTTTCAAATACTAGCATATTTCAAAGAACATTTTTTATCATTTTCAAAGTGAAAATGTGTTAAATGTAAAATATCATTCAAGAGTATTTTCACAACATTTTTCAAAGTATTTGATTGCAATCTTTTTAAAAATCTTTTCTAAATGATAGTTTTTCTAAGGAAAATTTTTTTTCAGAAGATCAAACATTTTCCTACAAATACAAAATATTTTTTCAAAATTGCACAATACTTTTCAAAGTGGATTTTTTTTGTGAAATTTAAGTACTTCGTTTTTTTTAACGAGCTTTTTGCTATGCTTTCAAAGATTTATACTAAGTCCTTTCAAAAAAAAATTTGTTCATTGTTGGTGCAAGTGTTTGTGTTGATTTTTGATGTATGACAAAGGGGGAGAGTGCGCTTAAGTTAGAAATTTTTTATTTTTTTTTCCAAAGGATCAAATGAAATCAAAAGGTTTTTTCAAAAAGGGAGAAAGTGAGCTTAAATTAGAAATTTTTACTCCCAAAGGATATCCCAAAGAATCAAAATTTATTTTCAAAACTTAGATTTCTTTTCAAGGATTATAATTTAGCCCTTTCAACCGATCAAACTTAAGATATTGTCAAACATCAAAAAGGGGAAGATTGTTGGTGCAAGATGCATCAGTGATGTCCTCCTCTAAGTGTTTCAATGTTTGATAATATGCTTAAGTCAGTGATACATTGAACAAGGGAAGAGTGAGTGAAGAAAAGAGTACCAAAATGAACCAAAGTCCTAGTTAACCTAGGCACTAAGTCCTGGTTCTATGAATTGGGCACTAAGTCCTGGTGTGGTCTGGGCAACTAAGTCCTGATGTAAGGTTGGGCACGAAGACCTGGTGAGTGAAGCTGGGCACTAAGACCTGGTGAGTGAAGCTGGGCACTAAGTCCTAGTGAGTGAAGCTGAGCAAAAGTTCTGATGAGTGAAATTAGGCACGAAGACCTAGTTCGAGAAATTGGCACTAAGTCCTAGCTGAGGGTTGGGCACCGAAGTCCTGAACCTAGGGTTTGGGCACGAAGTCTTGGTCCGAGGGATTGAGCAACTTAGCTAAGCGATGACTAAGGACATAAGTAGAGATGGGTCGAGGGTCGGACATCTTGAGATCTGAGAGTCTCGAAGGCTATGCAAAAGTCCACCTGGATGGGTCGGGTGGCAACCGTCTCTTGAGAGGAGTAGGTTGAAGGCGCGTTCCCGGGGGTGGGAACTTAGGCGTCAGCTCGACCTAGGGTTTCGCAAAATCTAAAGTCAAAACCAAGTCCTTAAGATTAAGATTATCTACATGTTTGTCTTTCCTTTGATTGTATTACAGGTACCTAAACGTTGGAAACAAGGCAGGCAAACAAACACAAGCGACTTGGAAGAAGAGCTCTTGGGCGTCTGTATTGAAACAGGCGCCCTAGAGCAACAGGGCGCCCTGGACTTGCAACCAGCTCCCAGGTGCCTGCCTGAGAGCTCCCAGGCGCCCTGTAAGGGTGAGGCGCCTGGGAAGAGGGATCTTATCCCTGCTGTGAGTTCAGCACGAGGATGGAGTTTGACCAAGCTATATGAGGCGCCTCATTGATCCCAGGCGCCCCAATGAACCATATAAAAGGGGCTTCGACCCCTTAGCTCTATATAAAACATCCAAGATCATTCTGAGCTTTCTAACTGACAACAAAGCGCTAACGATGAGGCTCTGTGACCAAGGAAGCTCCGGGAGGAAGTGTGCGGCACTTCGGAGTTCCAGATCGGCCGAGTCTTCGACTCTTGTATTTGATTTGATTTACTTTACGCACGTAATTTCATTATATTTGTGATTGTAAATCTTGCACTATAAGACCGATTTCTCCACCTCCAAAAAGTCCAGAAAGGAGACCATTAGTGGACGGGTATTCCCGTACTTAGGCCTTGGATGTACTGACCCTGGGGGTTGAGAACCAAGTAAATCTCGTGATCTCGTGTGCAATCTATTGCGTGTTTTGTTCATTCTTTCTGTCTTTCCGCTGCTACTAACTCTATATCTAGAACGAACCGAAAAGCTTACGAAGCTCTCGAACAATTTTTACGGTCGATATTCACCCCCCCCATCGACGGCACCGGTCCCATACACTCTGAGTGTATTAAGCGGACCAACATTAAGGTGATTAAATTTATACTGACTATATAATTGAATCAAACCTCAAGATATTATTTTGTACATGCTCTTAATCCCGATATAATAACGGGCACATGTACTTAGTATTTATTTCTTTGATTTACCAGTGGGCGAGATTTATTCGTTAAATCGATAGACTCGGTAAATTGGGAAATAGTATTATTTGCATGGTGTGCCGTTGATTATAGGAGGAAACCGTGTCCTATTTTAGAATGATGATGTCCCCTTGAGGAGCTCATAAAGTTTATCATGTAAACCCTACAGGTGGACTTGGTCCGGCATGATAATAAGGTTGAGTGGTACTACTCATAGAGTTAGAAGTTAATTAATTAATTGTCAGATTAATTAATTAGCAGACATGCGATATCTTAAACACAGGGAGAATTTTGTATAAATAATATATTGGAGCCCATATTTTATTATGAGGGTTGGTGAGATAATTCAATAATGATCCTTTAGTGGATTGAATCATTATTAACGGATCCGGTTTTGTGGCTAAAAATTTTTGTAGCTAAAAAATTTTTTGTGGCTAAAAAATTTTTCTGGCTAAATATTTTTGTGGCTAAAAAAATCCGTTAGGTGGCCAAGAACTAACTCCTCCTCATAGTCCCTATTATAGCCTATAAATACCTCATGAAGCCTAGACCCAAAATAATAACTTCTTTGGTTTATAAAGCTTCGGTTTAATCTCTTCCTTGGTTCTCTCTTGGCCATCGCCCCTCTCCCCTCTCCCAAGGGGTTTCAGTGGCAACACAAAGAAGATGAAGAGAGCTTCCTCTTCTCTTGATTCTTCCTTCTCCTTCTCAAGAGGTGACGCAATCTTGGAAGTGATTCCTCCTTGGTGGCCGGTAGCACAAAGAAGGAGAAGGTGGTGGTGGCCGACGGCAAAGAAGAGAAGAGGAGAAGAGGGTCTTTCCTCTTGGAGGTTGGCGCAAGTAAGAGAGAAGAGAAGAGTGGTCTAGGCGGCTTTAACTCTTGGTAGATCGTCGCCCATACGGCGCCCTAGAGGAGGGAGGTCATACAATAGAAGATCAAGAGGTACAAGTTTTGTTTTTGTTCAATTCTTGTTCTTGTTCTTTATTGCTTGCCTTGTCAATGTAGTTAGTTATTTGTTAATTAACTTGGACCCCGATTGTAAACACAAAAATCGACGATGTTACGTCGTTGTCTTTTCCGTGGCTATCTGACTAGAAGAGTCGAATTACTTGAACAACAAGTTATGTTCAAGCGATCGCTCAAGTCGTTAGCACAACAACGAAACGATCACTTGGAAGTTTCGTTTGTGCTCGAATTAATTTCAATTAATGAAATTTTAATCCGGGGACACAGCAACGGATAGATTCCATGTGCACCATCCAAGGGCCTAAAACCCAACAATTGGTATCAGAGCGCAAGTTTCCGATTTTGTGTGTTTGGATTCGGTTACTTTCATGCAATTTAATCATATATTTTATGTCGGATAATAGTAGGATGTGTGTAGGCTATCTTTTTATTGCAGGCATAAGATCCACTATTATGGCCATATGTGTGTATGTGATTGGATATGATTGTGTGTTTGTAATATTTTTTGAATCCTCGGGGATGACGAGGCTAGATTAGTATTTAATTTTTGTAATTAAATACGGCATTGTTTTGCCGCTCTTTATTTTTAGTTTACTTTTGATCTAGATTTTTGTGCACACCTTCGTGGAGTATAGGATCAATGGATGTAAATTAAAAATAATTTTTTATCTCGGCTCGAAGCTCCTATGATGGCTTGCGCATGGATCTAGAAGGAGTGGACGAGATGGCGACACGACGGGAGGCGTATTGGAAGACAAAAGGCCATGATAGTTGGAAATTATATTTTTTCCATATTTATTGCTTTTGTTTTAATATGCATGTTGTGATTGCTAGAAAAAAATTCTTTAATATAAATAACCAAGTGGGAGAGGGTTTTTTTTTAATTCCCATGGCCTCCATTATAATTTTGATTAGTGATGCGAACAAATTTACGTGTTGGCTCTGAGTGCCTTCCTCCATATCGGATGAGTTTGTTTTGTGGATCACTAGGTTAAAAGGGGTTATAGGAAATTATTTAGGAGCGTGTGATCTTCCCCATCGGAAGGGACATAATCCTAAGTAATTACCTTGGTACCAGGTAATGGTAAACACTTAGATGCAAATACTAGTATCCTCCCCATCGGAGTCATTGCTATTATTTGTAGGGCCAAAGAGGAACCAACCATTTATTTTATTTGTCAAAAGTAACGTTGACAAGATAATAAAATTAATGGGTAAAACCTCCTCTTACAAATGTAGAATTTTGTATACGTCTACACTATCATGGCATGCAATATTCTCGGTATTTTGAGGTGTTGGTTGATTTTAAAATTTTTATTGTTTGAGGAATCAATAAATTTTTGAAATCTAATGTTTTGATCTTTGTGACTCTTAGGGAAATTTTCAAAATGACTTTCAACCCACTGGACTTGATTTTAAAAGAAAACAAACTTACTAGCCCTAATTATGTTGATTAGAAACGCAACCTGGATATTGTCTTAACTTCAAAGGAGTACAAATTTGTACTTTTTGAGGAATGCCCTGTTAGTAGGAGCCCTAGAGCCAATTATGTGATGATTGACTAGGTGCATTTTGTATCATATTCTATTATTAACAAAGGCGTGTTTGGTTATTATACTTACTTTGTATTCTGTGCCGAATGACTAAGTATAATAATGTCCTTGTGTAGTAGGTTCTTATCTATATTATATCGATTGGTTGAATCGATAGTGAGATAATATAGATAACACTACACTAATTTATTCCTAGTCAAGAATCAATTATTCAGGGACAATGTTGATGCATGGAGACTAGCATGTAGGTCAACTGATGACTTGAGCTCACAAGTCATGGATATGTGATATCAAGTTGACACATGGGTATACATTGGAGAATGTGTACTGAATGACCGGCTATGAGAAAGTTTCATAGATTATCATATGAGTGTCATAGACTTTCTCATGTGACTATTAGTATGAATAGTCCTTAGACCTGAAGTCACTACGGTTCCCTACATAAGGAGTTATGTACTTTGGTATCGTCAAACGTCACCCGTAATAGGGTGGACTATAAAGGCGATCACTGGGTATGTAATGAATTATGCGGAGGGATGTGAGTGATGTAGATGGGAGCTATCCCTCCCATATGACGGGAGTGATATCTGTGGGCCCCTTGATCGAGTAGGACTACTGAAACGCATGACCATGCTCAAATGAGTCAATATGAGATATTGAACTCATTTGTTTGAGTGAGTCTACTCGGGGATCAAGAAACACAAGATTGATTGAGGATGACACGGTCTATGCCTCATTGGTCAATCTAGATATCAAGGATAGAAGGACAAGGTCATACACTATCATAGTCACGGAGGTTTAGTCGGATCTCGACTTTTCTTGTTACTTGGGTAGCAATGATACATTGCTAGATGCCGCTCATTGTTTATGTGTCATAGTGAGAAGGTTGTTAGGCAACCTGAGAGATTTATGTTCTTGGGAGAGTCTATGGACTTGATCCCTGGTGAGCATGAACCTGATCTTTGGATATATGACATGACACTCCAAGATAAAGATGTGGTATCTTGGCAAAAGGCAATGAAGTCTGAGATATAATCTATGGATTCTAATCAGGTCTGGGAGCTGCTAGAACCACCCAATGGTATAAAAGACATTGGATGCAAGTGGGTCTACAAAAAAAAGAGAGGAGTAGACGAGAAGGTTGAGACCTTCAAAGCAAGGCTTGTTGCGAAAGGGTATACTCAGAAAGAGGGTATCGATTATGAGGAGACCTTTTCGCCGGTAGCCATGCTTAAGTCTATCCGGATTCTCTTGTCTATTGCTGCTCATATGGACTATGAGGTTTGAGAGATGGATGTCAAGACAGTTTTCCTTAACGGAAGTCTTGAGGAAAACATCTATAAGCAGCCAGAGGGATTCATTGCAAAGGGCAAAGAGAATCTTGTGTGTAAGCTTAATCGGTCCATTTATGGATTAAAGTAAGCTTCTAGATCTTGGAACATCCGCTTTGATGAGGTAATCCAGTCATATGGATTCATTCAAAGTCTGGATTGTTAGATCAATTCTGTATGCTAGAGGGGGTGAATAATGTTTCTTCGGATCTTCTTCTTCCTACATTGTTAGTTGCGTATGCGGAAATACAAAAGAATAAAACTAACAATGTAAGAACAATGCTAACAAATCGATTTTACTTGGTATCCAGCCCTAAGGGTGACTAATCCAAGAATCCGTCGGTGGATCACTCCCCGGATGACCTCCGGCTAGCCCTTGTCGCTCCTTGCGGGTGGAAAAACCTCACCACAATCACTTCGACAATATCTGGACTCTAGAGACTACTAACAAGCCTTAACCAAGCTTGTTTCGTCGAGAATCTTAGCCACCACGAAGTCCTCTTTAAATAGGACTCGGTCTGAAACTCTCGCCACCAGTCGACTGCCCATTTACTAGTCGACTGGTCTAGCCTTAATGGCTAGCTAACGGCTAACCCAACGGCTAGTTTTCGAGGTTACCAGTCGACTACCCATTTACCAGTCGACTGGTCCAGTTCGAAAATATTCTGTGAGTTTTATCAGTCGACTGTGAAAGATCGATGTGGGCGTGCAGAGGGGGGGTGAATGCACTTTCGCGGATCGTTTGATCTCTACAAGATTGTTAGCGCAGCGGAAATAATATGTAAAGAAAATAACAATGCTAACAAAAAGTCTTTTACTTGGTATCCACCCAGATGGGTGACTAATCCAAGGATCCACGCCGCGAGCACCACTTTTCACTATCGAAAAGTCTCCTTGAGGTAGAAAAACCTTTACAGCAGTAGCTTCCTCTTTACAGATGTAGAAATACGATGAAGGAAGCAAAAGAACACTCTACAATTTGGCAGCACTTCGTTATTGTACGGAACTGTACAGACACGTGTAACGAAGCCTCCTTTTATAGGTGAAAAGGACAGATTCGCAGTCTGTCCAGGCGCCCACCAGTCGACTGCCCCAAGGGCAGTCGACTGGCCCGACATTAAATGCCGGCCAACGGCTAGCAAACAGCTAGCCAACGGCTAGTTTTGGGGTATACCAGTCGACTGCCCATGGGCCAGTCGACTGGTCTGAAGCTGCGAACTCTCTGTGGGTTTTGGCAGTCGACTGCCTCCAGGCCTGTCGACTGCCCTGCCTCCCAGCTCAGCTCCAGCTACTTCAAACCTTCTCCTTCGCGTATGCCTTCAAGTCTGCTCCCTTGGCTCGCCCTTTGAAGTCCTCTTCCTCTGGCTATCGTCCCTCGGATGCGCACACAAGCCTTCCCTTGGCTTGCCTCCATGCCACCCTTCACGTGTGCCCTTTGAAGTCCACTTCCCGACTTGCCCTTGGAGCTCTCCTCCCTCGGCTCTCGTTCCTCGGATAGGTTCACCAAGTATGATTCTCCAAGTCCTGCAAACTCAATCACACAAATCAAATACAACATAACACTCTAACTTTAAACCTATTCGCCCACACATCAAAACCATGATCTTTCAATCATTTAAAGGGCTGATTGCCTCAACAATCTCCTCCTTTTTGATGTGTGGCAATATGTTTAAGTTAGAGATAAGCAACAGCAATAGCAAAAGCAAAAGATAGCAATTGAAACATTATGGGACATAATAATCCTAAGAGGTAACCTCCCCCTTAACCTATGTCCTCTCCACAATTTCAATTCTGATCATATTCCAAGTTAAGTTTCCACTTAACAACATCAATAAGAATGTAAGACATATCTGAGCCTAAGAGGTACCTCCCCCTTAATCCATGTCTTCTCTCCAAGTTTTAACCTTTCAAGGTCTAAGTTAGACAAAATACCTAAAACCACCCATTTTAAGTTAAAATTCTAACTTAAGCCACCCATTCTCCCCCTTTGACACCATCAAAATGATTGCCTCAAGCAACCAAACCCTATGGCATCAAATGTGAGAATTATTGATTTCTGAATTTTCTCACAGCAGTTGAAAATAGCTGTGCTAGTCAACTGCCCATAGGGCAGTCGACTGATACGCCATCAGTCTGAAATTTCAGCTTTTCTGCCGAATTTCAGAAACTCCCAGAAAATTCCAAAAAATTCCAAAAATGGTAAAATTTTGCATACATGTTTGAAATGTTATATTCTATCAGGAAAAAATATTAAACCATATAAAATTTCAAACATGCATGTCTTTTGATAAAACCCCAAAAGTTTTGAAAAACACTACATTTTGTATCAACCTTTGAAACCAATTTTGCAAATATGTGACTTTTAAAAGCATGGCACAATATGTGAAACATATAATGGTTTTCAAAGTTTAAAAATGTCCAACTATGATCTTTGGCAAAGTGTCCATTGATTAAACACTTGCCTCCCCCATAGTTGGTCTAGTTTTGATATTTTGATACTTTTAATGGTCCAACAATGAGCCACAAGCACAAGTGAGCCAAATGTATCACCTTAATGGATCAAGCACCCTTTTTCAAAGCTAATGTGTCCAAGTTCATTCTATACTTCCACAAAGCACATTCCAAGCCCTCTTTTTAAGGATGTAAACTCCAATTCGGGAAGAGGCTTGGTAAAGATGTCAGCTAGGTTCGACTTTGATTCAACATAGTGTAATTCTATGTCTCCCCTTGTCACATGGTCTCTAATAAAGTGATGTTTCACTTCAATGTGCTTTGTTCTAGAATGGTGAACCGAATTTTTAGTTAGGTTGATCGTACTTACATTATCATACAAGACTTTGACCTTGGTGTAATGTAGCTCATAGTCCTCTAAGGTGTGCATGATCCAAAGGAGTTGGGAAACACATCCACCCATTGCCACATATTCTGCTTCCGTTGTTGATAGGGCAGCGCATGGTTGTTTCCTACTACTCCAACTAACTAAAGAAGACCCAAGGAATTGACACGCTCCACTTGTACTCTTCCTATCTAACTTGCAACCCGCATAGTCCGAGTCGGTGTATCCAATTAGATCAACATTGGGGGTTCTAGGATACCAAAGTCCGACATTTAGGGTTCCTTTCACATACCTTAGGATTCTTTTGACTATAATCAAATGAGACTCTTTGGCACAAGATTGGTATCTTGCACACATACCTACCGCAAAAAGTATGTCGGGTCTACTAGTGGTTAGGTATAAGAGGCTACCAATCATGCTCCTGTATTGTTTAGAGTCTACCATTTTGCCTTCAAGGTCACTATCCATTTTCACATTAGTTCCTATGGGTGTAGATGCTTCCTTTGCATGTTCTAAACCAAATTTCTTTAGCATCTCTTTAGCATATTTGGTTTGAAATACATGTGTACCTTCATTAGTTTGCTTAACTTGAAGGCCTAAGAAAAAGGTTAACTCTCCTACAAGACTCATCTCAAATTCTTCTTCCATACACTTGATGAATTCTTGTAGGAAGTCATTATTTGTTGACCCAAAAATGATATCATCTACATAGACTTGGGCAATAAATATGTCCTTATCCTTTGATTTTAGGAACAATATAGGGTCAATTGTTCCTCTCCTAAACCCCTTAGACACCAAAAATGAAGAGAGCCTTTCATACCAAGCTCGGGGAGCTTGTTTCAATCCATACAAGGCTTTCCTTAATTTGAATACGTGTCTTGGATAGTTAGGGTCCTCAAATCCGGGAGGTTGTTCTACATAAACCTCTTCCTTAATGATCCCATTAAGGAATGCCGACTTCACATCCATTTGGTGGAGTGTAAAACCCATGTGAGCGGCATAGGCTAGTAGGATTCTAATTGATTCTAATCTAGCTACGGGGGCGTAGGTCTCATCATAATCTAATCCCTCAACTTGGTTAAACCCCCTAGCTACCAATCTAGCCTTGTTCCTAGTGATTTTACCTTGGTCATCTAATTTGTTCCTAAAGACCCATCTAGTGGTCACAATGGTACAATCAGTGGGTCTAGGAACTAGCTCCCATACTTCACTTCTCTCAAATTGGTTTAGCTCTTCTTGCATGGCCAAGACCCAATCAACATCTTCCAATACTTCATCAATGGTCTTGGATTCTAATTGGGAGATTAGAGCTATTTGACTAGTTTGATCCCTAAAGTATGACCTAGTCCTTACACCTTGAGTGACATCACCCACAATTTGGTCAATGGGATGATCATGGTGATGTCTCAAGGGTCTAGAGGTTGTGGGTTCATTTAATCCTTCTTTCTCATCCTCTAGTGTGTTTCTTACTCCCCCTTGATCATTACCCTCCAAATGTAGGTCTTGAAGTCTTTGGGCAAGGGGTTGGACTTCTTCTATATCTTTATCAATGGAAGCCTTTCTTGGGTAAGTACTAGTGGTTTCATCAAATTTGACATTTGAGGACTCCTCAATCACTTTTGTCCTCTTGTTGTACACTCTATAGCCCCTACTAGTCAATGAATACCCTACTAAGATTCCTTCATCGGCCTTTGACTCAAATTTTCTTAGGTCATCTTTGGTGTTTAAGATGTAAACTTTACATCCAAAAACCCTAAGATAGTGGACTTGGGGTACCCTTCCATTCTAAAGTTCAAAAGGTGTTTTTCCTAAAAACCTATGTATCAACACCCGGTTTTGAATATAGCAAGCGGTGTTAACCGCTTCGACCCAAAAGTAACTAGGCAGAGAGTATGCATTAAGCATAGTCCTAGCGACTTCTTGTAGGGCTCGATTCTTCCTCTCAACTATCCCATTTTGTTAAGGAGTCCTACGGCATGAAAACTCATGCTTGTACTCATTTTCAATACAAAATTGTGTGAAACTAGCATTTTGGAACTCCCCACCATGGTCACTCCTAATTCGGTTTATTTTGATGTTCTTTTCGTTTTCTACCCTTTTACTAAATCCTATAAATGTGTCTAGGGTATCATCCTTATGTTTCAAGAAGTAGACCCAAGTAAACCTAGAAAAGTCATCTACTATTACTAAGCAATATTTACTTCCTACAAGTGATGGAGTACTATGGCAATCAAACAAGTCTATATGTAAAAGTTCTAAAGTCAAAGAAGTAGTAATTAAGGTTTTACCTTTGTGTGATGCTTTGGATTGCTTACCCTCTTGGCATGCATCACACAACTTGTTCTTTTCGTACTTGATCATTGGGAGCCCCTTCACCAATTCTTCCTTGGCCACTCTTGCAATGTTCCTCATGTTGATGTGTCCAAGTCTCCGGTGTCATAACCACCCTTCTTCTTCTTTGGACATGATACACTTGACAACATTGTTAGTAGCATAAGATAGATCAAGATAATACAAGTTTACCTCTCTAAACCCTTCTAATATAATAGTGTTTGATTCACTTTGTCTTATTGCACATTTTCTAGCATGAAATTCTACTCTAAAACCGGCATCACATAATTGACTTACACTTAACAAATTGAACTTCATATCCTTAATTAAAAGTACTTTATGAATTGAAATAGTGGGAGATACCTCAATTGTGCCCCTACCAATGATCCTTAACTTTCCACTGTTCCCAAAGGAGACCGTCCCTTCTCTCAAGTAGCTAATAGTGGTGAACTTGCTCACATCTCCGGTCATGTGTCTTGAGCATCCACTATTTACTATCCACAAGGTTGGGGCCTCCTTCACTTTTACCTAAACACGAAAAACACACTCTTTTGGTACCTATATTTTTGATCCAGAAGATTCATTTAAAAATTTCTTAGGTATCCATGCCTTCTTGGTGGTTCCCTTAGCCTCTAATCTCCTAGATGCACCAACCCTACCAGTGAGTGAAACAAAAGCTACCTCCTTGGTCTTAGACCTATAACCTAATCCTGCCTTGTTATATACCGCCCTTTGACTGTTAATGATCATATCAAGGTTACTTGATCCTACTTGGAATTTTCTAAGAGCCTTTGTGAGGTCATCTACTTGTTTCCTTAACTCCTTATTTTTATTTTCAATATGTGAAACATGTGAAGAGGTAGAGCTAGCATGCAAATCCTTGAGTTTAATAGCTTCTACTCTAAGCATGACAATTTCTTCCTTAAGGTCCTTAATTCTACTCTTAGCCTTAGCTAAATCCATGTTCGTGCTAGAAATAATTTTCACTAAGGTAGAAGAGGGTAAGTGGTATACCTCACTTACCGAAGCTTCTGACTCTGATGATGATGAGGTGGAGGAGCTCTCATCTTCACTGCTTGAGCTTCGTTCATCGTCTGAAGAGTCTGAATCATCTTGTGCCATAAGAGCGAAGTGGGAGACTTGCTCTTCTTCTTCCTCTGATGATGAGGGATCGTCCCAAGTCGCCTTGAGGTTCGTGGCACTCTTCTCCTTTCCCTTTGACTTCTTCTTGTCATTCTTCTTCTTCTCTTCCTTCTTGTCCTCCCTCTTCTTCAACTGGGGACACTCGTTCTTCATATGTCCCTCTTGATGACAGTTGTAGCAGATTATCTCCTTGGCCTTACCCTTACCTTTGGCCCCTTTCCTAGCATATGATTTGTTAGAAAAACTTTTAAATGTTTTACGAAATTCTCTTACCATAAAGGCCTCTTGGTCACTGTCCATGGAGGCACTTGACTCCTCTGAGTCCGAGGATGATGGGTAGATCACCTTCTTCTTCTCCTTTCTCCTCCTCTTCTCCTTTTCTGCAACAAAAGCAATACCTTTCTCTTTGGCCGAAATGTTAGCTTGCTCGTGCAGTTCAAATTCACAGAATAAATCGTCTAATTTAACTAAAAATAAGTCCCTAGATACCTTGTAAGCATCAACCATGGATGCCCACAGGGTGATTCTCGGAAAGGCTTGTAAGACATACCTGACGATATCCCGATTTTCGACTTTCTCTCCAATTACATGGAGCTCGTTGATCACCTCCTTTACTCTTCCATGCAGCTGACTGACGGTCTCGTTGCTCTTCATGGAGAGGGATTGCAGTTGGGCCACCAACAAGTCCTTCTTGGCTCGTCTGGACTCGTTTGACCCCTCGTTCAGTTCTACCAACTTGTCCCATAGCTCTTTGGCGCTCTTGAACGGCCCCACTTTGTTTAGTTGCTCCTTCGAGAGCCCGCACTGCAGTGTAGTGGTGGCCTTGGCATTTGACTGCGCCCTTTTCATCACTTCTTTAGACCATGTTCTCATAGGAGTAGGATCTCCTCTTTCATCGACGGGCGCCTCGAAGCCATCTGCAACACTTATCCAAGTTTCTATGTCATTCATAAGATAGTACTGCATTCTACCTTTCCAGTACGCGAAGTCGTTGCCGTCGAAGAATGGTGGTCGTGCGGTGGAGTATCCCTCTTGAAACGCCATTTCAGATGTTCTGGTTGATTGTTAGATCTTCCAAAACGCACCTGCTCTGATACCAACTGAAAGATCGATGTGGCGTGCAGAGGGGGGGTGAATGCACTTTCTCGGATCGTTTGATCTCTACAAACTGTTAGCGCAGCGGAAATAATATGTAAAGAAAATAACAATGCTAACAAAAAGTCTTTTACTTGGTATCCACCCAGATGGGTGACTAATCCAAGGATCCACGCCGCGAGCACCACTTTTCACTATCGAAAAGTCTCCTTGAGGTGGAGAAACCTTTACAGCAGTAGCTTCCTCTTTACAGATGTAGAAATACGATGAAGAAAGCAAAAGAACACTCTACAATTTGGCAGCACTTCGTTATTGTACGAAACTGTACAGACACGTGTAACGAGGCCTCCTTTTATAGGTGAAAAGGACAGATTCGCAGTCTGTCCAGGCGCCCACCAGTCGACTGCCCTAAGGGCAGTCGACTGGCCCGGCATTAAATGCCGGCCAACGGCTAGCCAACGGCTAGCCAACGGCTAGCAAACAGCTAGCCAACGGCTAGTTTTGGGGTATACCAGTCGACTGCCCATGGGCCAGTCGACTGGTCTGAAGCTGCGAACTCTCTGTGGGTTTTGGCAGTCGACTGCCTCCAGGCCAGTCGACTGCCCTGCCTCCCAGCTCAGCTCCAGCTACTTCAAACCTTCTCCTTCGCGTATGCCTTCAGGTCTGCTCCCTTGGCTCGCCCTTTGAAGTCCTCTTCCTCTGGCTATCGTCCCTCGGATGCGCACACAAGCCTTCCCTTGGCTTGCCTCCATGCCACCCTTCACGTGTGCCCTTTGAAGTCCACTTCCCGGCTTGCCCTTGGAGCTCTCCTCCCTCAGCTCTCGTTCCTCGGATAGGTTCTTCAAGTGTGATTCTCCAAGTCCTGCAAACTCAATCACACAAATCAAATACAACATAACACTCTAACATTAAACATATTCGCCCACACATCAAAACCATGATCTTTCAATCATTTAAAGGGCCGATTGCCTCAACAGACTGCCCCAAGGGCAGTCGACTTCCCCACTCACACACCTAAGGTTTTCCTTCCCGAGTACACTTCACTCCGCACTCGAACCCTAGGATTTCCCTAGTACAATCACACAACACTCATACTCTCACGACTTGACTGACTCCTCACCAGAAACCTCAACTATTACCTTCGCTCCCTCTTCATCTTCGGCCCTCGTCCCTCAGATGCGCACGCAAGCCTCCAGCTTGCCTCCATGCCACCCTTCATGTACGCCTCAAAGTCCGCACCCCTCAGCTCATCGTCCCTGCTCCACCAAGGTCCCTTGGGTGCACACAAGCCTCCAGCTTGTCTCCATACCACCCTTCACCGTACCGAGGTCGTCCAGCCAAGTCTATATATGTAACCTGTACACTCACATACACATATCAAATACACAAGGGTAAACCTAACATAAACCCTTTGCCTAAACATCAAAACACTTGGTCACTCCGGACCACAGATTGCCTCAACACGGATGAGTCTTGTGTATACAAGAGATGTGACGGAAACGTAGTAGTATTTCTTGTACTATGCGTAGATGACATTTTGCTCATTGGCAACAATGTTAAAGTGTTATCGGACGTAAGGGTATGGTTGTCTAAACAGTTTGATATGAAGGACTTGGGAGAAGCGGGACACATCCTTGAGATCAAGGTTATAAGGGATCACAAGAAAAGGATGTTGTGCTTATCTCAAGCTTCATACATTGACACTATCCTGGCTCGTTTTAGCATGCAGAACTCCAAGAAAGGTTTTCTACCTTTTAGGCATTGAGTACCTCTATCTAAAGAGATGTGCCCTAAAACATCAAAGGAGATAGAGGAGATGAAGGTGATTCCTTATGCTTCAGCTGTAGGAAGTCTCATGTATGCTATGTTGTGTACGAGGCCAAATATCTGCTTTGCCGTGGGCATGGTTAGTAGATATCAGAGTAATCCAGGATAGGGACATTGGATTGCGGTAAAGCATATATTAAAGTACCTGAGAAGGACTAGAGATTATATACTAGTTTACCAGGCAGATCATCTACTCCCTGTGGGTTACACAGATTCTGACTTCCAATCAGATAGGGATAACAGTAAGTCTACATCGGGTATGCGTTTACTTTAGGAGGTGGAGCCATAGTTTGGAGGAGTGTCAAGCAGAAGGACTCCACCATGGAAGCTGAGTATGTGGCAGCCTCTGAGGCAGCCAAAGAAGCTGTATGGCTCAGGAACTTCTTGATGGACTTGGATATGATTCCTGATTTGCCCAAAGCTATCATAATTTATTGTGATAACAGTGGTGCAGTTGCAAACTCGAAGGAACCACGAGCCCATAAGGCGAGCAAACACATAGAGCGCAAGTACCACCTGATACGAGAGATTGTAAAGCAAGGAAAAGTTGTTGTCGCTAAGATTACATCGGAGGATAACCTGGCAGATCCTTTCACTAAGGCCCTTCCAGCAAAAGCTTTTGATAGGCATGTGGAGGGAATGAGAATTAGATGTTTGACACTTTGATGGCAGCATAGTCTTTTAGTATAAGTGGGAGATTGTTAGGATGTATACTAAGAGCCTAGACTTTTTGTATAAACATCTATATTTTGGAATAAGAATCACATGATTATGATTGCATTTTATATCTGTATATATGTGTGCATGTTGTCTAATACTTTACATTATAGATAACATGGTGTGTGGTGTCACACAGAAGATCATGTTATTAGTCCTTTGTAGAGTATAAGAAGATGCTCACAACCTAGATGGTCTTGGACAAACCATTGGCATGGTTGTAGTGTAATTTGATATGGTCTGTCTTGACCATAGAGTGACACCAGTACACTCTGAGTGTATTGAGCGGGCCAACTTTGAGGTGATTCAATTTATACTAACTATATAATTGAATCAGACCTCAAGATATTATTTTGTACATGCTCTTAATCCCGATATAATAACGGGCACATATACTTACTATTTATTTCTTTGATTTACCAGTGGGTGAGATTTATTCATTAAATCGATAGGCTCGGTAAATTGGAAAATAATATTATTTGCATGGTGTATCGTTGATTATATAAGGAAACCGTGTCCTATTTTAGGATGATGATGTCCCCTTGAGAAGCTCATAAAGTTTATCATGTAAATCCTGCAGATGGACTTGGTCCGGCATGATAATAAGGTTGAGTGGTACTACTCATAGAGTTAGAAGTTAATTAATTAATTGTCAGATTAATTAATTAATTAACGGGCATGCGATATCTTAAACACGGAGAGAATTTTGTACAAATAATATATTGGAGCCCATATTTTATTATGGGGGTTGGTGAGGTAATTCAATAATGATCCTTTAGTGGATTGGATCATTATTAACGGATCCGATTTTGTGGCTAAAAACTTTTGTAGCTAAACATTTTTTGTGGCTAAAAAATTTTTAGAAAATTTTTGTGGCTAAAAAATCCGTTAGGTGGCCAAGAACAAACTCCTCCTCATGGTCCCTATTGTAGCCAATAAATACCTCATGAAGCCTAGACCCAAAATAATAACTTCTTTGGTTTATAAAGCTTCAGTTTAATCTCTTCCTTGGTTTTCTTTTCTTGATTCTCTCTTGGTCGGCACCCCTCTCCCCTCTCCCTAGGGTTTTCGGCGGCAACACAAAGAAGAGGAAGAGAGCTTCCTCTTCTCTTGATTCTTCCTTCTCCTTCTCAAGAGGTGACTCAATCTTGGAGGTGATTCCTCCTTGGTGGCCGACAGCACAAAGAAGGAGAAGGTGGTGGTGGCCGACGGCAAAGAAGAGAAGAGGAGAAGAGGGTCTTTCCTCTTGGAGGTTAGCGTAAGTAAGAGAGAAGAGAAGAGTGGTCTAGGCGGCTTCAACTCTTGGTAGATCATCGCCCACACGACGTCCTAGAGGAGGGAGGTCATACAATAGAAGATCAAGAGGTACAAGTTTTGTTTTTCTTCAATTCTTGTTCTTGTTCTTTATTTCTTGCCTTGTCAATGTAGTTAGTTATTTGTTAATTAACTTAGACCCCGATTATAAACACAAAAATTGGCGATATTACGTCGTTGTCTTTTCCACGGCTATCCGACTAGAAGAGTCGAATTGCTTGAACAACAAGTTCTGTTCAAGCGATCGCTCAAGTCGTTAGCACGACAACGAAATGGTCGCTTGGAAGTTTCATTTGTGTCTAGATTAATTTCAATTAATAAAATTTTAATCTGGGGACACGGCAATGGATAAATTCCATGCGCACCATCCAAGGGCCTAAAATCCAACACTTCGAGCTCAGTCCCCCGGACCAAGACTTCGGTGCTTAACCCTCGGCCAGGACTTCATGCCCAATTCCCCGAACCAAGACTTCATGCTCAGTCCCCCGGACCAAGACTTTGGCGCCTAACTCTTGGCCAGGACTTCGTGCCCAATTCCCCCAACCAGGACTTCGTCCACCTAGCTTCACTCACTAGGGCCCAGCTTCACTCACCAAGATTTCTTCCACCTAGCTTCACTCATTAGAACTTCTTCCACCTAGCTTCACTCACTAAGACCCAGTTTCATTCTCCAGGATTTCTTTGCTAGTCATCTTAATCCTGACTAGACTTCTTTCTTCCACCCTTCAGCTAAGTATACTCTCTCTCTCTACTAAACCTCAAGTCCATTTTGGTTTAATCTCTTGTTCAAACTTACCAAACCTGGGTTCTATTCACTTTGCCAAACATCAGGTCCTATTTGGCTAATCCTTTGTCAAACTGATCAAAACTGGGTGTACCCTACCAAACATCAGATCTTATTTGACTTAACTTTTGATCACTTTGACCAGACCTTAGTATATTGTCTCTGCCAAATATCAGGTCATGTTTGACTAACCCTTTGTCAAACTGATTGAACCTAGGTTTACCCTACCAAACATCAAGTCCTGTTTGGCTTAATCCTTGATCACTTTGACCATGGTATATTGTCAAACACCGAAACGCTAGAGGTTGACTGTTCATGATTGATGCTCTTTACACCAACAGTACATATGATGGTCATCGTGGAATACATCAATATTCATTGTATATTCTAAATAAGTTTCTAGTCAATTGGGTCGCCCAATAAATAAGGATAAAAGGTCGTTTGAGCTAGAGACTAGCATTTGTAATGTAGTGTACCACATTTCATTGGTAAAGACATAGAGATGTTCAAACATACAGATGGATGCTTATACGATGAGTTCATCGAACAACTCTCATACGAATTTTATAAGTGGTTATCATTTATTGAGTGGATAAGTCCTTAGTTATTATTGTACACTAGTAATCCTTATGACCCGGGACAACACTGAGACTCTATATGTTGCGGCTACACTTTGACTTATTTACCGACTCAATTAGGGTCATCAGGTGATGAGATTGGGTGTAATAACGAAAGATATCAGAGTCAGTGTATTGTAGTCGGAGATTCACTACACACCCATGAGTGTGGATATCCTATGTAATATATTATTCTATAAGATATGCTCTAGGAAAGGAGTTTCCTAGTTACACACGCGTTGCCACTATAAGAAATATTACATAGTTGTCGAATTCATATACAACTCTCGATGTACAAATGGTTGTAGATACGACCAGGATATATGAGATTAAGGGACCAGATTGTATGTTAACAATAATCAATTGGTTCTTATAGGCACTATTCAGTGATACCTAGGGAATCATAGGGCGGTGCTATTAGACGCTTTTACCATGATTCATTGGGTACTAATCAGAATTAGTTCTGACATCCTATAATTAAGAAGTTGATTATAGAATTTTAAAAGTATGTCCGAATAAATGATGAGCATCATCTTGAATCACAAAGAGTTGTCAACCCACGGCTAGCTATATTCCTGATCCATTAAGGTTCACACAAGTATTATTTTTCCTATTTCCCATCGAAAAAGTCAAATTCAAGTAGTTGAATTTGACGAATAAAGTTTGATGTGATCAAACAGTAAATTGACAACTAAAGTTTGATATGATCAAATGTTATCATGGTGGACTTATATTATTGGGGTTTGGAAAAAGTTCTAAGACCCAATGGGTCAAGATGGACGAAAGAAAATGACTAGGTCCAATTTGATTTTCTTAGCCACATATCTCTTCAAATTCCTTGGAAATGAAGAGACACATCTCTTCATATTCATTGAGAAGATTAAGAGACACAAATCTTTTCGTATTCCTTGGGAAGATGAAGAGACTCAAATCTCTTCATATTCCTTGGAGAGCTATATAGAGGAGTCATCCTTGGATTCGATGAAGAGAAGTCCTCCCTCAAGTTTCCTCCTTTCCTTTTCTTCCATCAAGAGAAATCCATCTCTTTGTCACTTGTTATCTTCATTGAGAAGGTTGTTTGGAAGTTACGATTGTCTTGATAAAAAATGACACTTAATCTCTAGTGTGATCAAGCGTTGAAAGGGAATTCCAATCGTGGACCTGATTAGACGGAGGAAGCACAAGTTCAAGACAAAGAAAGAAGAGCTATTTCACCAAACCCGAAATATTTGAAGCCATCCCCAAACAAGGTTGTTTGGGAGGTATGTTTTCGCTTATATTTTGATTCATTTGTATATTGATACATATGTTAATACTTTTATTTAGATTATGCTCAATGATCTAGTATGCTTATATTAGATAGCTTTGCATGTCTAAATAAAAGGATTAAAATGATATTAGATGAATCAATCACATGATAGTTTTTCTTTGTTACACTTTAGGATCTTACTTGAATGGTTAGATTGTAATGCAAGCTTAGATTAAAAAATCATGTGTATTTTTGTTTTCAAATATCGATACGAACGCTCCTTTGATTTAATTGTTAATCTATAAAATAAATTTTAATTTTCCGCTGCGTAAAGGGGTGTAGAAACACGATGTCTGAATTATGATTAGGCGCACCAACATTTAAATCTAAATCCAATGTTTTTGTTCCAATCTGAAAACATTCCACTCTCGTTACTTTCTTTGATCAGTAATTCACGAACATGTTCCCCTTGTAGTTGCAACATCCCTCCAAATCATCACATAGACCACATGGAACCATTTGTTTCAGCAAGGTGCAGAGTTTTGGCTATAACCTTGAAATATCCTGATGCTTCGATTACTCCCTTCCAGATACTGAATTTCCCATAAACTATAGCATTGGAAATGAAGTCTTCATGATTTTGAATTACTAGAAAGCTGTACAAAAAATGCAATAGACTCGCATTGGTATCCTTGCACTGAAATTAAACTGATCGGTTTTAGAAAAACTGTAAACATGTGTATCACTATTGAATCTACAGGCCTCTGAATTAGATAAGGTCAAGGCTCATGGTGAGGATGAAGGAAGTGAATGGCACTAAATTGACTGACACTTGTTACTACCGAGACAGCCCAACATGGCCTGTTATTTTCAACAACCCTAGTTCTTTTCCTGTCCTTATTCTATTATCAATTCAGGATATCTCTTACCATTTGTTGCAGCCTAGAACTCAGTCCTTAACAGCTACAACAACATCAATGCAGTAATTCAACTTTTAACAACCAAGAACTCAACTCAACAACTTCTGATTTCTTCTACTACAGTGAAGATATGCAGTATCATACTAGGTTTCTGGTTGGTACAAATTACATTTGGTATGGTTCTAAACAATCATAAAGGCATTTATAGCAAATTCAGGTTTTCAGAATTCCAAAACCCATTATAACAACCACTGGACTTGGGATTAAAGTGCTATCAGCAAGATCACAAAGCAAGGTTCAGAAATTCAGACTCACAAGGCGAGCAAATTGGTTATGAAAATCATATTCAACGAAGTTTTTAGTTCTTGAATCATGAAGAACTTGTAAAGGAGAGAATACCACTTGACAATAAGTGAATAAGAGCCTCATCTTAGTGATTCAATGATCAGAAAAGTACATCTATAACTTGGCACACACTAATGCTTGTTGATACATCAATTCCACAATTCAATAGTCTCTGCAAGTTTTACACATTTTCAGCAACTCGTCAACTCTTCCTTTGCTCTTCTCTCTCTTTTCTCTTCTCCTGTAAACATCAGCATTCCTTTGATCATTGGTGGAGAACCAGATCAAAATCTATTGAACACCAATAGCAGTTTTGATCACGAAGTTCAACAAACTATTTTGATTGTCGAAATCAGATTCTGTAACCTCCTTGTTTGTCTTTAACTTCATCTATTATTAATTAAAGAAATTGTACAAGGATAAGGTTTCATATCTGTCACTGTTGAAATAAGCCAATAAATTCAGTAACCAATAAATTATGTTTGCCTTGCAGCTGTACCTCGGAATCCATTTAATTTATGCATTGTAGTTTAAATGACAGTTTTAGAAATATATTCAATGAGATCTCAGATTCCTTAGACAGGGAAAACAGGAAAGAAAGAGAACCAAATGATAATGAGGAACCATACTCTTCACCGATTAGATATCAATCTCAATGAACTCCGTATTCTAGAAATTCAAAATGAAAGCTGGTTTCTAGATTTCTATTGCTACATATTCCAGTTACAAAAATTATGAATGCATTAAATCCCAACTTGAATTATCAAACGTCAAGCTTAGGAATGCATTTCAATTGCATTGAATAAACAATAGATTGACTTCTAATTTTTAGTGGCCAGAAAATGCAATAGATGTTGGATCGAGAGAAACGATAGAGGGGAGGTGAATATCGTTAAACGCTTTTCGAATAAAAACTAGAGTAAATACGCAGCGGAATAAAAACAATCGCGAACACGGGTAGTTTTACTTGGTTCGGAGCCTAGGTCGACTCCTATTCCAAGGCCCACGGTCGTTGACCGTTTTCTGCGGGCAATTCTATATTTTCGCAAATCAGTTTACAAGTTTGAATTTACAAGTATAGCAAAGTAAACTTTAAAAAGAAAACTCTTCTTTTATCGACGTCCGATGTAGGTTGTCTTTTCAGAGCAGCGGGACGTCGTCGGCTCTTGAGTCTTGAGTCGGGAGGTTTCCGGAGCAGAGCGGGGGAGCAGAAGAGAGTGTATGCGTTTGAAAGAATGATTGTTGAAGCCTTGGGGGCGAGGGCCCTTTTTATAGCACCTGGGGGCGCCCGGAACGTCGGGGGCGCCCCCCCCCCCCCCACGTGTCAGCCGATCCGAGTTCTTCTCGATCAGCTCTGATCCCTTCAAACTCGGAATCAGATCTTGACTGGGGGCGCCCGGGACGCTGGGGGCGCCCGGATTGACCGGGTCAACTCTCATCCGTTGGCTTCTCGCTGGCTTGCTTCGTTGGCTTGACCTGGGGGTGCCCGGGAGCACGGGGGCGCCCGGGAGCATGGGGGGCGCCCCGCCCATAAGCTGCCGAAGCTCACCTTGCTTTACTTTGTTTTTTGTTCACCTTGGGGGCGCCCTGGTCAGCTGCCGCCTCACTCCTTTGAGGCTCTCTGAGCTGCAGACACTCGTTCCTTCGGTCCTGCATCCAGGGTTAGTCCAAAACAACATAAAGCAATGAGATGTTAGTTTATACAGCCTTAGATGTCTTGGTTCTGACTTTGGGCCTCCAAAATGGAGCCCTAGGTCGAACCGACGCCTACTGTTCCCTCAACGGGGAACGCGTCCTCACCTACTCCTCTCGGGAGAATGTACCTGATGCCAACCGGCTTCTCCGGTTGGACTTTTGCCTAACGGTCCTTCGCTAGGTCTCGGATACCAAGCTGTCCTTCGCTTGGTGCCTGGGAGTCCTTCGCCAGGTCTTCAATACCAAGTTGTCCTTCGCCTGGTGCCTAGTAGTCCTTCGCTAGGTCTTCGTATCCTGGCATTCCTTCGCCAAGTGCCTAGCAGTCCTTCTGTAGGGCTTTGTATCCTGGCATTCCTTCGTCAGGTGCCTAGCTGTCCTTCGCTAGGACTTTGCCTGCACACTTGGGTAACATGTTAGACACACAATATACCTTAACTTTTGAACCCTGTTGTCATTATCAAAATACAGGTTTGACTTGGGTGCATTCTGCACCAACAATCTCCCCCTTTTTGATTTATGGCAACCCTGGTTCAAAAAGTTAAGTTAATCAAAAATTGAATTTTTGTTCCCTCCCCTGGAGGGAATCTCCCCCTAGATATTTCAAAAATTCGTGGGGTTTTTGAAAATTCAGTTCTAAGTCTAAAGATAGATTAATTTTTACTTCGAACAATTTTCAACAGAAACTATATTTTCCTAAATTTATACTTGTAGGAAAATTTAAGTTTTAGACAAATTTGAAAACTTAAGTTTTAGGAAAGATTTTGAAAACTTAAGTTTATAGGAATTTTGAAAAATTTTCAGTTCGAGTAATGTGAATATTTTCAGTTCAAAGTACTTGAAAAGTTTTGAAAATTCCAGTTCAAAGTACTTAAAAAAAATTTTTGAAGAAAAAAAAATTTGAATGTTTAAGAAAGTTTGAAAACTTGAGTACAAGTACTTGTTAGTGATATGAAAGAAGTGTCCTAAGTCAATCGCCTTATGATCGTAAACATTTATTTTAATAAATGATAATTCACTATTTGAGTATACATGTTTGTGTATTTGATTGGGATCTTAAACTCATCTACTGAATGTCCGCAATATAATTCACAGCATAAGAGAATTTGTGATGGGATCACAACTAGTGATTATCTCTACATGTGCAATTGTGAAGTATTGAAAATATCCCTAGTCGATGAATTGATAAAAACGGGCACTATCAATTCTGTTGAGACTAGCATGGGTTATTCTCTAATCAGCTGATTCTCACTGGTCGGTAACATTGGGATGTCCGGAGATAAACATGGATGCTAGTTAAGGGAACTAGTTCATTGGAGTGACTAGCTGTAAAACTTCATATGGTAATCTATATAGATATGTCAATGAAGTTCTTACTGCAGCTTAAGTGCGATGTTCCTTTGACTTGCGGTGTTCAAGTCATCTTGGTCATGGAGACTTATACTTTAACATCTTAAGCAAGCATCTCCAAGGAGGTGTGGACCCAGGATGATTGGGTATAAGCCGAAGTGCCCGAAGATGTTTGAACAGCCTACAAAGAATTCACCACTCTTTGCGAGGAGATGTATACCCAGGCCTATCGTCGGATTGTTACTCAAAGCCTCTGGCCAGAGCATATCATGTTTAGAGTGTGAGTCTCTTAAATACATGAGAGTAATTAGAAATCCAAAGGACGAGAAAGACACAACTTGGGCTAGGTGTGACGTAGTCAGTCTAGTGGGGACTGACACAAACAGACCATGTCCTGAACCAAGTGGGTATAAGATGGTAAAGGAAATGGGGCACGATTCATTAGAGCTGCTGAAGGGTTTCAGAATAATTTCTGAGGTCAACCGTTGATCTTTCGATTAATTGGGGGGCATGATGTACTACTAGGTGTCACTCATGATCGTTCTATAATTGGTTGATTATAGACGGCCAACATAAATCGAAAGCCTATTTAGTCACACGCACTACGAGTAATCCGAGGGATTTAAAACGAGTTGAAAATTAGATTTTCCGATCAAGAGAAATAAGTCGAATATGAATTTATCAGAGGCGCAATGGAAGCTAAAAATGGCTAAGTCTTTTGAAGGCTTATTGGGCGAATTAAATGAGTTTAATTTGCGATGGATCGGGCTTGAAGTGGTCGGCCAAAGAGGGTGTCCACCTTCTTGGTTTGGTCGACCAATACAAAGGGGAAAAACTAATTTATTTGGTTTAATTAATAAAATAAATATAGCACGATTTGTTTTATAAATTATGGATAAATAAATTGATATATATAAAGAAAATTATATAAAGAAATTTATAAAGAAATTTGTAGAAATTTATTCTTTTTATGAAAATTAAAATGAACCATGAATTGATTTAATTTTAATTTATAAAATCAATTATGAATTGATTTTTCTATGATAAGAAAATTTTATATAAATTTTATTCCATAATTAAAAGAGAGAAGTATTTGTTTTATTATAAAGTTAGTTATAATAAAACTTGGCTTAAACAGAATAATTCATAAGAGAATTTATAGGATAAATTTCTTATGAAAATTCTGTTAAGAGGGAGACTTGGCAAGGGAGAGGCTACTATATAAAGGAACCAAAGGCAAGCCTTGAATTACAATCAATAGAGTAGTCAAGAGATCTAGTAGTTCTCTCTCTCTCTCTCTCTTATTCTCTCCCTCTCTCTTCCCCTTAGGGCCGGCGCCCCCCATCCCCTCCTAGGGCCGGCACCCAACCTACTCCTCCTAGGGCCGGCGCACCCTCATCTCCAAGAAGTTGGCGTGAGCAACATCCACCAAGGAGGAGCCAAACAAGAAGAAGAAGAAGCGGATCGCAACTCCTTCCTTCTCGAAATTTTGATTCCGTTTCTTGGTGGTTAGTTTCCTTTCTTCTCTCTTGATCTTCTAGTTGTGCCTTTAGAGAATCTAGTAGTTCTCGTCGGCACAAAACTCGTGGCTTTGCAAAGTCATCCCGAAGAGAACTCGACGTGGACGCGAATAGAGGCGGAGCTTCCAAGGGACGCTACGGTTGGATCTCGTCCCTTACTTCGAGTTACGCGAGGTACTAAGTAAATTAGTTTACTTTTCCGTAAGTTTTTAATTTATGATCATGTCAACACATCATAAGGTTGCATGCTAGATACGTGGTTAAAATAATTTGAGAAATTATTTTATGTTAATTCTTCCGCTGCACGTAAAAATTTAAAATTTTACGAACTCGTATCCTTGTCAACATGCACCCGGCCCAACAGTACTAAGGCAAAGTTTTGAAGCCTTAAGTTAAAAAGTACTCAAACAAAATTTTGAGAGCTTTAAGTTTAAAGTACTTAGTCACATTTGAAAAACTTTAGATTGAAGTACTTTAGGAAAAAATTTAAAACAAATTTTTGTTTTAAGTAAAAAAAACTTTAGTTTTGAGTACTTAGTTAAGTTTTGAAAACACTTTAAAAACTTAGTACTTTTGAAAATGAGTTAAGTACAAAAAAAACTTAGCATTTTTGAAAATTAATTAAGTGCTTTTTGAATAAAGGATAGAGTTTGAAATTTTGAAAAAAAAAATTTATGTAAAAAAAATTTTTAGAAAATTTTTTAAACTCTCCTTTCATATCTCTCCCCCTTTGCCATATATCAAAAACACATAAATATAGCAGAAACATGATAATTAAATTGCATAAAAGCGAAATAATAAATTGTATTATTTTGCTGTACTGATCCAATTCAGGATATGAACTAAACCAAATCAGTTTCTTTTAGGGTCTTGTCTAACCCAATTAGTTACTTACTAACTGCTATTAAACAGTAGTTTTTGCTGGGGTTAGTCAAGTAAAGTGTTCTGTTCAAGTTAGATTTTCTAAACTTGACACTTAACTTGATTACTGTGTAGTTTGTATTTAGTGCCCCAATTACTGCAGATGCACTGACTTAAAACATCTTGAATTAAGGCAAAGACCTAAGCATCTCAACCCATTCTAGGTTATCAATCAAAAGAACCCTAAGGTGCTTGTGAGATGCTGGCTTCTAAATCTATAGGTGCATGCAGTTCTAGGGTTAGGGCCTAGGCTAAGTCCATTTGCGAAAAAGTCCTAGTTTTGAATGGGGTATTTTTTTTTGAAAATAAAACTAAGTCGAAAAATATTTAAAACTAAGTAAACTTTTACTTTGAAAAAAATTTTAAGAACTGATTTTAAAAACATTTGAAAATTTTAAAGGCTGAAGTAGTTGAAAAACCACAAAGCAAAGTAAACCTATTCTACCAAACATAATCCTAACTGCGATCAGATAATCAAACAACCAAGTAGTCAACTACATAAGTTAGCTGGTAAGAGAGAGAACCAGCATAGTCATACAGGTCAAACATGAGTCAACCCTACTAAGTAGGGGCAGTCGAATAGTCACTAGTACAATGCAACTCAAATCTAGGAAGAGGGTCCAGGATGATCAGAAGAGTCTGGCAGCCAGGATCGAAACATCGCCATCATCTCGTGATACTGTGCATCTCTGGTCTCTCTCTCAGCTTTAAGGGCACTCATATAGTCAGTGTAATAGCCTAGATTTATTTCCATATCCTCAGTATGGTTTGCCTCCACTTCCTCTCGGAGGCTCTGGACCTGTGTTTCTAGGCGTGTCACTCTCTCGTAGAGTGTCGGTGGAGGGGGCTCGTCTATGTGTGCTCGGGCCTCTGCTGCCAGATCTGCAACGTCAACGTCGACCTCCTCATCTGAGTCGATCTGCGCTCCGGCTCGCTGCCGTCTCCAAGTCAAAACCCCGGTGGCCGATACATCTATCCCAGCTAAAGAGAAGTTCCTAAACCCTATCTCATCAAAATCGGTCAGCTTGGATATCTCACCTACGGTGATGTCACGACCGTGGTGATGAAGGATGGAGGTGATGATGTGGCAGAAGGGAGTGCGCACTCGTCCCTGAGTGGTAACACTGGACGCGTGCAGAATAGCGTGAAACATGTGTAGTCCAATGTCAATGTTAAGATGATGGATCAGGGCATATAGAAGAAATGTATGAAAAGGTCGCATGGTCGCGACATCCCTAGAGGATAGTGGTAAAATGCAGCGGACCAGAACTCTGTATAAGGCGTAGTCCTGGGCCTGAAGCTCAACGGACTGAAATCGTCTAGCTGCCGGGAGTCTAGCTTCCCTATAGAAATATGAGTGGAGAGTGTCTAGAGTAATGTGGGAGTAGGGAGCATCAAATGGAGGATCCCTAGGTGGATAACAACAAAAGGTGGACTGGGAAGGTCATAGTCCAAGGAATCGATTTAGTAAGGTAGGAGTGATCAACAAAGGTATTCCTTGAACAGTAGTGACAAACATGAGATCGTTCTGTCGAACTATGTTATTATAAAATTCTGCACATAAAGTTGTGTTAATGGAATGAGTGCAGAACACTAGATTATCTAGTTGATAAAAGTTTATGACGTTCATGGCTAAGGGACAAGATTGGGTAAAAAAATGTCTATTAAGATAGCTAGTTTTGATAGGTTTATAAGTTGTTCGAGCAAACTTATTACATAGTTCTAGAGTTGGGAACCTGGGGTCGGGACTCGGTTCGGCACCGGGGTTCACTTGGTTTGCTCGACATTTTCTAATTTAAGAAACATGCATTTATAAGGAAGGAATTTAAGAAAGTAATTCTAAATGCATAAAAGAAATCATACCGGGGAGGCATGGTTGAGATTGAGGAAGCACAAGTGTCACTTGATCTTCTTGGAAGGAAGGAAGTGAGGAAGGAGGATGGTTTTTGGTGTGGGAAGAAGAAAGGGTTCGGATGCCCTTTTATAGGCTGACCATTGGGGGCGCTCGCGTGGTTCCGGGCGCCTTGGTCAAGGGTCAAAGGCAGCTTTTTGCCTTGAGGGAAGATAAAGGCATGCATGGGGCGCCCGAGGAGTCACGGGCGCCTGGAGTGTGTAGGAAGTGATAAATTTAATGTCTTGTCATCGTTTGACCATGATTAAGTTGGATTGACCATGGTTTGACTATGTTGACCATGGTTTGATTACTTTGACCATGGTTAACTACTTTGACCATGGTTTGATTACTTTGACCATGGTTGACTACTTTGACCATGGTTGACTACTTTGACCATGGTTTGACTGCTTTGACCATGGTTTGACTTATTGTTAGGTCAATGCCTTTCTAAACTAAAACAACAATCAACAACAATCCAGTTATGAATTTTGATTAAGTTAAATTTACTGTCTCACCTAAATCTAGGGTTTTCAATCACGTTAGCTTTATAGGTTTTGTGAGACAGGTTTTCATAAAAGAATTTTTGAAAAACATGATTTATTTTGAAAATCTTAATTAATTTTGAAAACAGTTGAATTTATTTTGAAAATTGTTTGAATCTATACATAACTGAGAATTTGTGTTAGATTTAAATTTTACAAAGACTAATTTGAATTTGAATTTCAGAGATTGGCTTCCAGGTCTTGGCGAGGCACTAGACCTTCTTTGGCCGTAGCCTTATTGGATCATCAACCCTTTCCTTGACAAAGTCTTTCAATGAAATTTCATTTTCAAGATTATTCTTTGAAAAATTCTGGTCTAACTAGTTTGGGTCTTGGATCGGTAGCTTCGGCTAGTTTCACCAGTCTAAAGAGACCAAGTATACTTGACCTTATTATAATTGGTTTCCCTAACATACTATCATCTCACCTCCTCCCAATACTATGTTGTCAATTTTCAGTTAAGTTGGTTTGGTCCTTAAACTAACCATTCCTAAGTCTAAACAAGATAAATTGCAGAAATTAAATAGACAAGCAATCAAGCAAATTGCAAGCAAGAGTTGAATTTTATCTAATAATAACTATTGTTTTCAATTTGGCTTCCCCTGGACTATAGCCACGATAATGGTTTGGCAAGATGTGAATCTTGTCTTTGGGGATCCAATATTGGTTTGATCCAGTTTGTTTGTTCAGGCATAGTTTTGGTACCCATGCCTGAACTTTAGGTCTGGACTGGTTCAGTACAGCAAAGTAGGATCTTTGTCGAGACTTGATTCTATAACCTAGTCCGGATCGATTTAGAACCGATTTCTGTTTTCCAAGAATCATGTCAAGATTCTTGGAACCAGAAGTGAATAGTTCTAAGGCTGATCTAAGATCCTTAACCTGAATTTTCAGGGAGGAATTCTCTTTCTCAAGTTTTTCAACTTGAGTAGAGGTTCCTTCTTGAACCTTCTCAGTTAAGGGTTTATGGTCAGCTCCCTCTTTCAGGAGTTTTACTTCCTGTCGGAGGGATTCGATTCGGAGTTTGGCTTTCGCCAAATCTCGAGAAAGATAAGATATTAACTCGTTTAATTGACTTCTAGTAAATCCACTTACCTTGATTTCGTCGTCCTCTGAGAATGTCAGTCTGCCGTCGTCCTTTTCTGATTCTGACTCAGTCTCGACTTCTTCTGAGGCGATTAGTGCGAGTAGGTTCGATTGTGGGACCTCTTCTTCTTCTTCGGAGGAGGACTCGTCCCACGTTGCTTGAAGTGCCTTCTTTCCTTCTATTCTTTTTGGTCTCCTTTAGGTTCGGACACTCCGTCTTGTAGTGACCTTTCTTCTTGCATTCGTAGCAGGTCACGTTGGGCTTGTTCTTTTCGTTTGCGGGTTCAGCTGGTTCATCCTTTCTTCTACTGGCTCTTCGTTTGTTGGTTTGGTTCTTTAATTCCTTGTAGTAGTTTCTTGCCAGTCGAACCAGCTTAGGTCTATCTCCTTCTTCGTCTTCTGAGTTTGAGTCTGAGTTAGACTCGGGTGCAGGTTGAGGCTTTTTCTTTGTTGTCCTTCCAGTTGTACCTGCAATAAAGGCAATACCTTTCTCGGCCAAATTGCAGTTAGTCTGTTCATGTAATTCTAATTCAGAGAACAATTCATCTAATTTAACTTTTGAAAGGTCCCTTGAAACCTTGTATGCATCTACCATAGATGCCCACAAGGTGTTTCTAGGGAAAGCATTTAAAGCGTACCTTATTAAGTCACGGTTTTCTACCTTGTGACCGATGGTGTGCAGTCCGTTCATCAGTTCCTGGATTCGGGCATGAAGCTGAGCTGCTGTTTCATTGTCAGTCATTTTAATTGTATACAGCTTGTTCAGGAGGAGATCCCTCTTGCTGATCCGAGTGTCTGATGTTCCTTCGTGCAGCTCAATCAGTTTTCCCCATAGCTCCTTGGCACTATTGAAGGGACCCACCCGGTTCAGCTCCTCTTTTGTTAAGCCGCATTAGAGGGTCTGGGTCGCCTTTGCATCCGCTTCAATTTTCCGTTTCAGAGCGGTGTCCCACTCTGTGTAAGTCTGAGGTACTCCTTCAGCATTTCTTGGAATCTCCAGTCCGGACTGGATGATTATCCATATGTCCACCTAAATTTTCAGGTGGACCTCCATTCTGCTCTTCCAGTAGGAGAAATCCTCCCCACTGAAGAAAGGTGGTCTTGCGGTGCTAAAGCCTTCTTGCATGGTCATTTTATCTGAAATGTAAACTAAGCAAAAAAAATATCCCAAGACTAGGTCATGGATTAGCAGTGCGAGATAAAAAAATATTTATCGAGGGGTGTTGCACCAACCTCGATTAACGAGAAGAAATTTTAAAAAAAATTAAAAAAATTTTGAAAAAAAATCCAAAAAATTCTCAAATTGGTGGTTGCACCAAATTTGAGCTTCCCCGCTCTAATACCACTTGTTGGATCGAGAGAAACGATAGAGGGGCGGTGAATATCGTTAAACGCTTTTCGGATAAAAACTAGAGCAAGTACGTAGCGGAATAAAAACAATCGCGAACCCAGGTAGTTTTACTTGGTTCGGAGTCTAGGTCGACTCCTACTCCAAGGCCCACGGTCGTTGACCGTTTTCTGTGGGCAATTCAATATTTTCGCAAATCAGTTTACAAGATTGAATTTACCAGTATAGCAAAGTAAACTTTAAAAAGAAAACTCTTCTTTTACCGACGTCCGATGTAGGTTGATTTTTCGGAGCAGCGGGACATCGTCGGCTCTTGAGTCTTGAGTCGGGAGGTTTCCGGAGCAGAGCGCGGGAGCAGAAGAGAGTGTATGCGTTTGAAAGAATGATTGTTGAAGCCTTGGGGTCGAGGGCCCTTTTTATAGCACCTGGGGGTGCCCGGAACGTCGGGGGCGCCCCCCCCACATGTCAGCCGATCCGAGTTCTTCTCGGTCAGCTATGATCCCTTCAAACTCGGGATCAGATCTTGACTGGGGGTGCCAGGGACGCTGGGGGCGCCCGGATTGACCGGGTCAACTCTCATCCGTTGGCTTCTTGCTGGCTTGCTTCGTTGGCTTGACCTGGGGGCGCCCGGGAGCACGGGGGCGCTCGGGAGCATGGGGGGCGCCCGGGAGCACGGGGGCGCCCCGCCCATAAGCTGCCGAAGCTCACCTTGCTTTACTTTATTTTGCGTTCACCTTGGGGGCACCCGGGACACTCCGGGCGCCCTGGTCAGCTGCTGCCTCACTCCTTTGAGGCTCTCTGAGCTGCAGACACTCGTTCCTTCGGTCCTGCATCCAGGGTTAGTCCAAAACAACATAAAGCAATGAGATGTTAGTTTATACAGCCTTAGCTGTCTTGGTTCTGACTTTGGGCCTCCAAAATGGTGCCCTAGGTTGAACTGACGCCTACTGTTCCCTCAACGGGGAACGCGTCCTCACCTACTCCTCTCGGGAGAATATACCTGATGCCAACCGTCTCCTCCGGTTGGACTTTTGCCTAGCGGTCCTTCGCTAGGTCTCGGATACCAAGCTGTCCTTCGCCTGGTGCCTGGGAGTCCTTCGTCAGGTCTTCAGTACCAAGCTGTCCTTCGCCTGGTGCCTAGCAGTCTTTCGCTAGGTCTTCGTATCCTGGCATTCCTTCGCCAGGTGCCTAGCAGTCCTTCGCTAGGGTTTTATATCCTGGCATTCCTTCGCCAGGTGCCTAGCTGTCCTTCGCTAGGGCATTGCCTGCACACTTGGGTAACAAGTTAGACACACAATATACCTTAACTTTTGAACCCTGTTGCCATTATCAAAATACAGGTTTGACTTGGGTGCATTCTGCACCAACAATAGAAATTGGCATATTATTGCTGATATTTCAATTATGTTTCCAAGTGCAGGCCTTCACTTACTGTTGTCTTGTTGTTAGTGTTGGATCGAGAAACACGATAGAGGGGGGGTGAATATCGTGAAAAACTTTTGGATTAATAAAAGAGAATACGCAGCAGAATTGAAACAAACAAGCACGGAACACAAGTCATTTTACTTGGTTCGGAGTCGCGGTCGGCTCCTACTCTAAGGCCCACGGTCCTTGACCGTTTACTGCGGGCAATTCTATAATGCGCAAAGATTTACAAAGATTGTTACAATGGTAGTGCAATTAAGAAAATTATATTCTTCGTTACCGACGCTCGGTGTGGATCGTACTTCGGAGTAGAGGGTCGTCGTCGACGCTAGAATCTCGAGATCGGAGGTTTCCGATGCAGAGCACTTGAACGAAAAGCTTGGAGGCGTTTGAAAAAGTGATGTCGAAGCCTTAGAGGTTGAGCCCCTTTTATACTGCTCCTGGGGGCGCCCGGGACGTTGGGGCTGCCTGACACGTGCCTTCGGATCCGAGAACCCTCATCCGCAGCTCGGTCAGCGCTTATCCCTCCAGAATCGACCTCGGAGCTGACGAGGGCGCCCGGGACGTTGGGGGCGCCCCGGTTGACTTGGCCTGCTGGCTTCGTGGCTGAGTTTGCTTCGATCATAACTTGGCTTAGACCCAAGGTGCCCGAGACATCCAGGGCGCCCGGGACCATCAGGGTGCCTGGCCCAGTAAGCTTTCGAAGCGATTCTTGCTTAGCTTGTTTTGCCTTGACCTTGGGGGCACCTGGGACCTCCAGGGTGTTGGAACTCGGATGGCTAGAGGGGAGGGTGAATATAGTCAATCACTTGAACTTTAGCACTTATCAAAATTCTGCACTTAAACCGTTTAGTAGAACAACGGAAAGAATAGAAACAGAGTATGCAGAAAACTCGAACCCTAAGCTAAGCACAAATGCAAGACGCTAACAAGAGGGTTTAGAAGGTTCGGGGATAACTTGCCCCTACTCCTTGGCGTGCCCTTAAGGTGGCCGATCCCTTGATCGTCAGCAGATCAAGCCCCGAAAGATCCGGATAGAAAGCAACCTCATTCTCGGTGGAGTAATCTCTCCACAGCGTTTCAATCAAAGATATAGTTTTAAGCACAATGAAACACAAGAAAGTGTTGGGATCTTTGCCCTAGCTAGAAGGGGGGTGAATAGCAAATCGTTTAATCTTCTTGTACCTACGTTGTTAGTTTGCACAGCGGAAATACAAGATAATAAAACTAACAACAAAGAGCAAACGCTAACAACCTGATTTAGTTGGTATCCACCCCGACCGGGTGACTAATCCAACAATCCTTCGGCGGATCACTCCCCGGATAACCTCCGGCTAGTCCTCGTCGCTCCTTATGGGTGGAGAAACCTCGCCACAGCACCAAGCACACGATCTGGACACAAAAGACTACTAACACGCCTTACCCAAGCGAGTTTCGTCAAGAAACCCCAGCCCGATCGAGTCCCCCTTTAAATAGACTCGGGCTGAAAATCACGCCACCAGTCGACTGCCCAAATGCCAGTCGACTGGTGCCACTAAAATCCGATCGTTACACCCAACGTTCGAATTCTTAGCTGTTTCCAGACTTCACCAGTCGACTGGTACAGGACCAGTCGACTGGAGTCAGTCGACTGGAACCAATTCCAGTCGACTGGCAGTCGACTGGTCGACCCTCCTTGGGTCGACCCGATTCTCTGTGTGTTCTAGCAGTCGACTGCCTTCGGGCCAGTCGACTGCCCTGCCTACCAGCCTAGGGTTTAGCCTCCCTGAGTACATTTCACTCAACACTTGACCCCTAGGACTTCCCGAGTACATTCACACAGTACTCGTACCCTCATGACTCGACTGACTCCTCCTCCGCAGTCTCGACTGTTGCCTTCGCGCCCTCTTCGTCTTCGGCCCTCGTCCCTCGGATGCGCACGCAAGCCTCCAGCTTGCATCCATGCCACCCTTCACGTACGCCTCGAAGTCCGCGCCCATCAGCTCATCGTCCCTGCACTTCAAGGTCCCTCAGATGCGCACACAAGCCTCCAGCTTGTCTCCATGCCATCCTTCACCGTACTGAGGCCGTCCAGTCAGGTCCATATGCGTAACCTGTACAACCTGCACACTCCATATACGCATATCAAATACAAGGGTAAGCCTAACTTAAACCCTTTGCACAAACATCAAAACCCATGGTCACACCGGACCATCTTAGGGCCGATTGCTCCAACAGAAAGATCTTACTTAGCACAGATAAGAACACAACAAGCTTCTTCCGAGCTCCACCCAACGACGATCTCACGCAAGAACCCTTTCTCCGTGTCTTCTCGCAGTTGGACTCAAAGCCTCTTGTTCCTTCCTCCAAGTGCTCAAGCAAAGGCTGGTTGCTTCAATGATCACAATAGATTTCTCAAGAGTGGATGATCAGCCAAGAGCACAAGCACGCAGCAAAAAATCGCAGCACAAAACCAAGGTAACCAAGAAGTTCTGCTTGCTCTGCTCCACACTGCTCCTTTTGTTTCCCTCTTGAGTGCCAGGTGACACCATCTCACTGTAGCCTCCAGCTGCTCCCCTGCAACCACCAGCCACCACTGAGCTCTTCTGGACTCCCTGAGCTTCCCTCAGACCAGCCCCAGTTAGCAGCTCCAGCCAGCGCTAGCGTCCGTTGCAACCTGAGATGGAAAACAGACAATCCTGCTCCAAGGAAAGGCCTCCATTGACTCTCCTTGAGTGTTTGAATCCTTCCCTGTCACCTGCAGCTTAATCAGAGTATTAGCACAGCATACCACTCAGTAAATCACGTATCAGAGATCAAACGCAGAGAATCGGATACGGTCAGACGCGATCAGAGCGTCTGACAGTGCAATTTGAATTAAAGTGATCGGTCAACGGACCGATCCAGGGCTCGTGGGTCGATTACCAGACCGATCCATCGCTTTGCTGGGACTCCCAGCTCTCGCGTCGACACAAGCCTGATTAGTCACGAGACCGATCAGAGTGAAGCCTGATCGGTCACCAGACCGATCAGGTAGCTCCCTGTCCGATCAGGCTCAAGCCTGATCGGTCCACGTCTGAGTGAACAGTAACTCCGGAAATCAAATCCTAAGTCGTGGATCGATCACCAGACCGTTCAGGAGCTGATCAGCGGGGGAACTCAACTCACTGTTCGCTCCCTGATCGGTCACCAGACCGATCAGAAGCAAGGCAGTGAGGAAGCTGCCTACTCCCTGATCGGTCACCGGACCGATCAGGAGCCAATCAACGAACCAACGATCGGCTCCCTGATCGGTCACCGGACCGATCAGGAGCCACACAGTAGGCTCCCAACCTCACTGTGCGCTCCCTGATCGGTCACCAGACCGATCAGTCATTGCTGGATCGGTCACCAGACTGATCCACGAAGGAGCAGCGTGCCAACTTCCCTGATCGGTCCCCAGACCGATCCAGGGACTCAAACCTAGCCATCTAAGCTAGGTTTCATCCAACCTAACCCTCCAAGCTAGGACTTTTTCACCTAACCCTCCAAGTTGGGAATTTTCACCTAACCCTCCAAGTTAGGACTTTTCACCTAGCCCTCCAAGCTATGACTTTTCACCCAACCTTTCCGAATTAGGACTTTTCCAAACCTAGCCCTGCAAGCTAGGACCTGACCCTCCAAGCCAGGACTTTTTTACCTAACCCTCCAAGTTGGAACTTTTCACCTAACCCTCCAAGTTAGGACTTTTCACCTAGCCCTCCAAGCTAGGACTTTTCACCCAACCCTTCTGAATCAGGACTTTCCAACACCTAGCCCTCCAAGCTAAGATTTTCCATACCATGCCTAATCCTCGATCAGGACTTAATCATAATCATAATCATCAACCTAAACTAAAATCGATGTCAACACCAAAACAACAATCAGGGTCAGACTGCATCAACAATCTCCCCCTTTTTGTTGTTTGACAACCCGATTTTACGTTTAGGGGTTCTCAATCAATTTTCTCAAATTTAGAATCATAGGGGAATCAAGATCCTCCCCCTACAACATAATCATCCTAAACTTAACCAACCACACTCTCCCCCTTTGTCGAACACCAAAAAGGGTCTAGAGGGGCTGTTAAGTTTAACCATACTCTCCCTCAACCCTAGGGGTATCCCAAAACAATAAAGATATGATTGATTCTTGATAAACATATGAGCACATTGGACAAAAGTAGGGCATGGTAAAAGAAGCATATGCATCATATAAATATGGCACCATAAGCATGAACATAGCAATATAGAATGAGGCATACAGGCAGATAGTAATCATGTGAACACACATACATGCCAACAATCAAAACATGGTAAAGCAAATATAAAATACATGCAAAGTATCAGATGCATCATTTCGCATCAAGGTCAAGTGCATCAAAACCAAATAACTAAACAGATGCATACCAATGCATCGAAGTCAAAACAAGTGTGACACAAGGCCATAAGAGTCAAATCACAGGGCATACAACCCGAAAGTCATACAATCAGAAAGGCAAATGTCAAGCAGACACAGAGTATATCAGCCATCAGCGAGGGGGGGGTCAGCTTGCATCGGATCGTCCAGTGTATCATCATCAGTAGCAAAGGACCCAGGTGCAGCACTACCGGAAGGCGCATCCCCTGGAAATGTATGACGGCGCCACTCATCGTACCACGTCTACTGCAGTGTACGGATCCCGAAGACATCAGACTCCACCGTGGTCAGTCTGCGGTCAAAAGAACGAAAACCCGAACGGATCTCCTCCCGATAGAGCTCTCGTATGTGAAGATCATGCTGGATCGTCTGATCCAGCTCGTAAATCTGCCATCGTAGATCCGGGTCCGGCTCATAGTCGTAATTAGCAGCAGCGGCGGCGGGAGCCTCCTGAGGTGCAGCAGCATTTGCTGGTACCTGAAAGTGTGGACCTCCAGGAAGCTCGCCAAGTCCCCTCCTGTCCTTCCAAACCAAAACCCCATCGCGATCCCGTATGATGATGTCGGACTTGGCAAATGCCCGCCGGCCAAATCTAAAATCCTGTCGGACCATAGGCACTGTCCTACCCTTGGTGACATCAACACCTACTGACATAAGCCAGTCGGTGATGACATGACCAAATGGCATATAGACTGTGCGGCGGCTCGGCTCTTGATAGGATAAAATGGACTGAAAGATGCTCTCCATGATATCGAAGTTCATGCGGCGGTGCATGCCTTAGAGCATCAGGCAATGATAGGGTCAGATTTCAGTTAAGGGTTTGGAAGTGATTGGCAGAATACAGTTTGTGATAATCTTGAGCAAGATGTAATCGGTAGGAGAGAGACGAAGTGCTGCAAAAGTAGGAAAATTAGGGCCTAACTCATCAAGCCCGGCTGGGCGGGGATGGCCAAAGAAATGCTGATATATAGAGTCGGGGGTGACATCCGCAAAAGGAGCCAATAGAGGATCAGGGAGCTCGGGATAGATCGAATAGAGGTTAGGCGATCGTCGACCACCTAAGTACTCCGCTAGAATCTCATAAGAGAAATCAAGATTTCTCTTTGCTACGCGAGTGGTGAATTCAAAGCCCCCCTGAGGTCCTTGCTGAAGGTTGTTGTAAAACTCGGAGACAAGGTCATAATTGATAGTCCTTTCAAGAGAAAGGAGAAAACCTAGATTGTAGAACGTGACGATCTCCATGATAGAAGGGCAGTGCTCGGTCAGAAATGGAACATCAATCGATCGACAGGAGAGTAATTTGAAGGTGCGGGATTGAAAGGCCTGTTCACAGGCGGCATTGGGAAATCGAGAACTGGAGGAAGACTGTGGCCTTCGGGAGGGTGCTGATGAGGAAGGAGTTTTGCCCCTCGAGCTACCCTCTATCGGTTCTTTTCCCTTAGATGATTTTCTAGTGGATTGATAGAGTTGATCATTGTAATAATTTAATCACAGAAAGGAAATCAGGACACAAATGGAAAGATCACAAGATCAATATTAGAGTTGATCATGGCATAGAATAATCAAGTGTACATGAGGTGGAATTGATCACATGAACATAGGTTTAACCAAGAGTTGATCACACACATAGTTTGAATCAATTGGACAGGATCAAATTGAACATATGAACATAGTTTAATCAAGGACCCAAGATTTGATCACGAAGACATAATCATAAGGTAAGACATTTGATCAAAGGTAAGACATAGCAAGGTAGGGTCACGACCAACACATGAGGTCACAACACATCATAAGAACACCAAAAGAAAGACCATGATTAGCGCAAATACATATAATATGAACTGATCTGCAAGGAAAACTAAACCAAAAATTCACTTTGGTGCTATTGATGGTGATCTGAGATGATCTTGAAAGTTGGAAGAAGAGCTCGCGCAGGAAGAGCTCATGGTGCAAGAGATGAGCGCACGATCTTGAGCAAGAAGAACTTGCAGAAGAAAAGGAAATGCTCGCAGGAAGTCTTCTCAGAACCGCACGCGTGCACACAAATGCTCACTCGCAAGAGGAAGAAAGGGATGAGGGGAAGGCTCTCGCACGGGATGGAGAGGCGCAAATATTGAGATTCGGCGCTAGGGCTTGGGAGAAGAGGGGTTTTCGCGAACTTATTAGGTTGGTGGATCGGTCCACCAACCGAAATTTAATGTGATCGAACGGATCACCGTTCGATCTGAGAGCGCCCAGACCGATCAGGCTCTGGCCTGATCGGACTGGCCAGATCCTGATCAGTCGGGTGACCGATCAGGTAGGCTCCTGATCGATCGGCTGATCGATCAGGAAGCGATCAATAGGGCCGGATAATATTCGGGAAGCCCCCCTGATCGGTCTGTGGACTGATCACCACAGAGTGCCAGATCGGTCCGGGGACCGATCCAGGCTAGCACAGAGTGTTTGGACAGAATTTCGTTAAGTCTCTGTGACCCCTCTGATCGGTCTATGAACCGATCACCATAGGAAGGAGCCAGATCGGTTCGAGGACCGATCAGACCTACTCCTGATCGGTCCAGTGACCGATCAGGGTTCCTGATACTCCCTGATACGATCTGAAACTTGCAGTTTCAGATTTCTTCACGATTTCTGAAGAGATATGATGAAAGACATCGATCTTGAAAGTGATCCCTTGACTATAATTAATCCCTAAACAAGGATCAAAGGTCCTTATGGTTCAAACAAATCTCTTTGCTCCACCCAAGTGGAGTCAAACTCAATCAACAATCATTCAAACAATTTAAATCAAGATTGTGTCAAAATCAGGTTTCCAATCAAGTTTCCTTGATTGGAATGTCCAAGTATGATCATGGAGCCAAATACACATGTGTTATGCATTAGTTTTCCCCATACTTGGTCGCCGAAGTTATTTTTATCTCGTCAACTTAATTTCTCAAGGGATGCATTGGCATTTTGAGAAATTGAGTTGATCCTAACATCTCACCCCATTTCTAGCAAACAAAAATGTTTTGGGAAACCTTATAGTTTGTGTGAGATGTCCCTAAAGTTACCCAATTGTATCCCAACAATTTCGAAATGATCACAAAGGGTTTTGGATGCATTTTGATCCTATGAGGCGCGACACATTTCCAACTCCCTTCTTAAAAAACTAAACTCATTTTCGGGGAGTAGTTTAGTGAAAATGTCAGCGAGGTTTTGTTGGAACCTGGATGGCTAGAGAGGGGGGGTGAATATAGCCAATCACTTAGACTTTAAACACTTATCCAATTTCTGCACTTCACTTTGTTAGTAGCACAGTGGAAGTATGAAAACAGAGTATGCAAAAAAAAAAAAAACAGGAAACAAAACAAACTAACACCACTAGCAAGATCGCTAACAAGGAGGGTTTACAAGGTTCGGGGATAACTTGCCCCTACTCCTTGGCGTGCCCTTAAGGTGGGTGATCCCTTGATCGTCGGCAGATCAAGCCCCGGTTAACACCGGATAGAAAGCAACCTCCTTCTCGGTGGAGAAACCTCTCCATAGCGTGTTTCAATCAAGGATATAGTTTTAAGCACAATGAAACACAAGGAAGATCTTACTTAGCACTTAGCAAAGACAAGAACACAGCAGGCTTCTCCAAGCTCCACCCAGCGACGATCTCACGCAAGAATCCCTTTCTCCGTGTCTTCTCGCTGTTGGACTTCAAGCCTCTTGTTCCTTCCTCCAAGTGCTCAAGCAAAGAGTGGTTGCTTCTCAGATCTCAACAGCTTACTCAGGAATGATGGAACAGTAAGATCACAAGCACGCAGCAAGCCCCAAGAACTTCACAGCAATATTGATTAGCAGAGTTGTTGAAGACTTCTCGCAACCGACGCTTAAGTCTTCTCCACACAGCCCCAAGTCACCATCCCACAGCAGCCTCCAGCTGCTCTCCTGCAACCACCACCCACCACTGAGCCCTTCTGGACCTCCTGAGCTTCTCTCAGACCAGCCCCAGACAGCAGCTCCAGCCAGCGCTAGCGCCCGTTGCAACCTGGGATAGAAAACAGACAAACCTGCTCCAAGGAAAGACCTCCATTGACTCTCCTTGAGTGTTTGAATCCTTCCCTGTCACCTGCAGCTTAATCAGTGGGTTAGAGCAGCATATCAAGCAAGAAATCAAGGATCAGAGATCAGGCGCAGTGTATCAGATATGCTCAGACGCGATCAGAGCGTCTGACAATGTAATTTGAATTAAAGTGATCGGTCACCGGACCGATCCAGGGCTCGTGGGTCGGTCACCTGACCGATCCACCGCTTCGCTGGGACTCCCAGCTCTCGCAGCAACACAAGCCTGATCGGTCACCGGACCGTTCAGAGTGAAGAATGATCGGTCACCAGACCGATCAGAGTGAAATCTGATCGGTCACTCAGACCGATCAGGTCTGATGAACAGTAATCCCGGAAATCAGATCCTAAGTCTTTGATCGGTCACCGAACCATTCAGGAGCTGATCCGCGGGGGAACTCAACTCACTGTTCACTCCCTGATCGGTCACCAGACCGATCAGGAGCAAGGTAGTGAGGAAGCTGCGTGCTCCCTGATCGGTCACCGGACCGATCAGAAGCCAAGCAACAAGGCAATAGTCTGCTCCCTGATCGGTCACCAGACTGATCAGACATCGCTGGATCGGTCACCAGACCGATCCACTAAGGAGCAACGTGCCAACCTCCATGATCGTTCACCAGACCGATCCAGGGACGCTTACCTAGCCTTCCAAGCTAGGATTTTTCCATCTAACCCTCCAAGTTGGGACTTTTCATCTAACCCTCCAAGTTAGGACTTTTCACCTAGCCCTCCAAGCTAAGACTTTTCACCCAACCCTTCCGAGTTAGACCTTTTCCACACCTAGCCCTCCAAGCTAGGATTTTTCACCTAACCCTCCAGTTGGGACTTTTCACCTAACCCTCCAAGTTAGGACTTTTCACCTAACCTTCAAGTTAGGACTTTTCACCTAGCCCTCCAAGCTAGGACTTTTCACCTAGCCCTCCAAGCTAGGACTTTTCACTCACCAGGACCCGGCTTCACTCACCAGGACCCGACTTCACTCACCGGGATTTCCAACACCTGGCTTCACTCACCAGGACCCGACTTCACTCACCGGGATTTCCAACACCTAACCCTCCAAGTTAGGATTTCAATCATCCCATGCCTAATCCACGATCAGGTCTTAATCATAATCAGAATCATAATCAACCTAAACTAAAATCGGTGTCAACACCAAAACAACAATCAGGGCCAGACTGCATCAACAATCTCCCCCTTTTTATTGTTTGACAACCCGATTTTAAATTTAGGGATTCTCAATCAATTTCCCCAAATCCAGAATCATAGGGGAATCAGGATCCTCCCCCTATAGCATATCAATCCTAAACTTACCCAACCACACTCTCCCCCTTTGTCGAACACCGAAAAGGGTCTAGAGGGGCTGTTAAGTTTAACCATACTTCCCCCCAACCCAAGGGGTAACCCAAAACAATAAAGGTTTGATTAATTTTTGATAAACATATGAACACATATGACAAAAATAGAGCATGATAAATCAAGCATATGTATCATATGAACATGGCATCATAAGCATGAATGAGGCATATAAACAAGTAGTAATCATGTGAACTCATATAAGTCAACATCCTAAACATGATAAGAAATACATGCAAAATAACATCATTCAAGCTACTAAAGAGCATAAGATGGCAAGAGATATTTCAAAAACAGTCATAGTGGTAATACATAAAATATCCAGACAGATAATTAGATGCAACTCAGTGCATCAAAACCAAATAGATGCATACCAATGCATCGAAGTCAAAGCAAGTGTGGCACAAGGCCATAAAAGTCAAGTCACATGGCATACAACCCAATAGTCATACAAGCTAAGCAAACAAATAGGCAAATCCCAACCCGAGGCAGAGGACATCCAGACTCAACTATCAGCGGGGGGGGGGGGGGGGGGGGGGTCGTCATCCTGCATAGAATCATCCATCGTGATGTCGGCAGGAACAGAGGACCCTGGTGCGGTACAGGCAGAGGGCGCGACTCCAGGGAATGTGTGCTGGTGCCACTCATCGCACCATGTCTGCTGTAAAGTGCGAGCTCCAGAAACGTCGGTCTCGATCGAGGTCAGTCTGCTATCGATGGATCGGAACTGTGACCAGACCTCCTCGCGATAGACCTCCCGCAAATGAAAATCATGCTGGATGGTCTGATCTAGCTCTGAGAGCTGCCAGCGCAGATCTGGCTCGGGCTCATCGTCGTAATCAGCAGCGCTAGGGTTCAACAATGAGAGGTTTTGGAGGAGTTAATCGGTTGGTGGATCGGTCCACTAACCAGACTTTAATGCGTCTGAACGGATCACCGTTCGATCTGGAGACGCCCAGACCGATCAGGCTCTGGCCTGATCGGACTGGCCTGGTCCTGATCGGTTGGATGACCGATCAGGTAGGCTCCTGATCGATCGGCTGATCGACCAGGAAGCGAACAGTAGGGTCGGATGAAATCCTGGAAGCCCCCTGATCGGTCTGTGGACCGATCACAATAGTGTGCCAGATCGGTCTGGGGACCGATCCAGGCTAGGCCAGAATTAAGAAATCTCGCGAAGTTTCTGTGACCCCTCTGATCGGTCTATGGACCGATCACTACCGAAAGGAGCCAGATCGGTCCGGGGACCGATCAACCCTACGCCTGATCGGTCCGGTGACCGATCAGGGTTCCTGATACTCCCTGATACGATCTGAAACATTCAGTTTCAGCCTTTCAGGATCTCTCCAACGAGATCTGATGAAGTTTATCGAACTTGGACATGATCTCATGACTAAAATTGATCCCTAAACAAGGATCAAAGGTCTTTATAGGTTCAACAATCACTTTGCTCCACCCAAGTGGAGTCAAACTCAATCAACAATCATTCAAGTAAGTTTTAACCAAGATTGTGCCAAATTCAAGTTTCCAATCAAGTTTCCTTGATTAGAATGTCATCATGGAGCCAAATACACGTGTTATGCATTGGTTTTCCCCATACTTGGTCACCGAAGTGATTTTTATCTCGTCAACTTAATTTCTCAAGGGATGCAATGACATTTTGAGAAATTGAGTTGATCCTAACATCTCACCATATTTCTAGCAAACAAAAACGTTTTGGTAAACCTTATAGTTTGTGTGAGATGTCCCCAAAGTTACCCAATTGTTTTCCAACAATTTCGAAGTAGTCATAGAGGGTTTTGAATGCATTTTGAAAATTATGAAGCGCAACACATTCCCAACTCCCTTCTTAAGAAACTAAACTCATTTTCGGGGAGTGGTTTAGTGAAAATGTCAGCGAGGTTTGACTTGGACTCTACATGTGAGAGTACAATATCTCCCCTAGCAACATGATCCCTAATGAAGTGGTGACGCACCTCAATATGTTTGGTTCTAGAATGATGAACTGGATTTTTGGTTAGGTTAATTGTGCTAATGTTGTCACACAACACTTGCACACTCTTGTAACTTAATCCATAGTCCTCCAAAGTATGAATCATCCACAACAATTGTGAAACGCTCTCTCCCATGGTGATATATTCTGCTTCAGTCGTGGAGAGAGCAATACAATATTGCTTCCAACTCGACCAACTAACTAAGGATGAACCTAAGAATTGGCAACCCCCACTTGTGCTTTTCCGATCCAACTTACATCCAGCGTAGTCGGAATCGGTATAGCCAATTAGATCAAATGATTCGGTACGGGGGTACCAAAGACCGACTCCTATTGTGCCTTTAAGATATCTCAAAATTCGCTTAACAGCGATTAAATGAGATTCCTTGGCACAGACTTGATACCTAGCGCACATACCCACAGCGAAAAGAATATCAGGTCGACTAGCTGTGAGGTATAACAGACTACCTATCATGCTTCGATATTGAGTCAAATCAACGGGTTTACCACTCTCATCATTGTCTAATCTTGTGTTTGTGGCCATGAGAGTGGTTACCTCTTTTGAATCACTTATATTGAATTTCCGAAGCATTTCTTGTGTGTATTTCGATTGGTGCACATGGATACCATCGCGAGTTTGCTTGATTTCAAGTCCAAGGAAGAAAGTCAACTCTCCCACTAGACTCATTTCAAATTCACTTTCCATGTGTCCAATGAATTCATTTAAATAGCCCTTGTTGTTTGAGCCACAAATTATGTCATCGACATATACTTGGGCCACAAAAATATTGCCACCATCTCTTCGTAGAAATAGTGTAGCGTCTATTTGGCCTCTTACAAAGCCTTTTTCAATCAGAAAAGTTGACAACCGCTCGTACCAAGCTCGGGGTGCTTGTTTAAGACCATAAAGTGCCTTTTTGAGCTTAAACACGTGGTTTGGGAATTCGGTACTCTCAAACCCCGGAGGTTGTTCAACATAGACCTCTTCCCTAATTAAACCATTTAGAAAAGCCGATTTGACGTCCATTTGATATAATTTGAAACCACGATGTGCTGCAAATTCTAGCATCAATCGGATGAGCTCTAATCGTGCCACGGGAGCATAGGTCTCATCATAATCAAGGCCTTCAACTTGACTATAGCCCTTGGCTACTAAGCGTGCCTTGTTTCTAATGATTTCTCCCTTATGGTTCAATTTGTTTTTGAAGACCCATTTGGTCCCAATGATGGTGGTTTTCTTAGGTCTAGGGACTAAGTCCCAAACTTGACTCCTTTCGAATTAACCTAGTTCATCTTGCATTGCAATGATCCAATCGGGATCATTTAATGCTTCATCAATTTTTCTAGGTTCAATTTCGGAAATTAAAGCAACTTCATTAGCCTCATTCCTAAAGAATGACCTAGCTCTAACCCCATGATAGATGTCTCCAACAATTTGGTCTTGGGGATGACTAGAGGCTAATCTAGTTTGCCTTGGTGTTGGTGGTGCTTCTTGAATGGGTTCACTAGACATCGGCTCAGCCTCAGGATCTGACTGATCAAAGGGTTATCTAGGCTCACCGTCATCGGATTCATCACCATCAACAACATTTGGACTCTCATTCAAACTTAGTCTCCTAAGTTCGAGTTGAACCTCATCTTCTGGTTGCCCGTTGACTTTTGGAATTTCTTCAAAGACAACATCAGAAGATTCTTCAACTAATATAGACTTCTTATTGCAGACTCGGTAGGCTTTGCTAACGAGGGAGTACCCGACCAGTATCCCTTCATCAGCCTTTGCCGTGAACTTCCCAAGATGATCCTTGGTGTTTAGGATGAACACCTTACAACCAAACACCCTAAGGTGTTTAATGATAGGTGGTTTCCCAAACCAAAGTTCATGGGGAGTCTTATCCAAAAACCTATGGATGAGAACTCGGTTTTGCACATAGCAAGCTGTATTTACAGCTTCAGCCCATAAGTAACTCGGTAGTAAGTACTCATTAAGCATGCTTCGTGCAGCCTCTTGTAGAATACGGTTCTTCCTCTCTACAACACCATTTTGTTGTGGTGTTCTAGGAGTGGAGAACTCATGCCTATACCCTCTATCTTGACAAAATTCTAAAAACCCGTTGGTTTTGAAATTCACCTCCATGATCACTTCTAATTGTCTTAATTGTTGATGATTTTTTATTTTTAACTCTTCTACAAAAAGAAATGAAAACATCTAAGGTTTGGTCCTTATATTTTAAAAAGTAAGTCCATGTATATCTAGTAAAATCATCAATGATAACAAAGCAATATCTACTTCCATTCAATGATATGATAGTACTACAATCAAATAGATCCATGTGAAGTAAATCTAAAGCAGTAGATGTACTTACAGCGCTTTTACCTTTATATGCAGATTTTGTTTGCTTACCCATTTGACATGCATCACAAAGTTTGTCCTTTTCATACTTGATGCTTGGTAAGCCACGAACTAATCCCTTGTTGGCCAACTTCTGGATGTTCTTCATGTTAACATATACTAGCCTCCGATGCCAAAGGGTGGACTCTTCTTCTTTTGACATGAGACACTTAACAAAAGCATTAGTAGCACTTGACAAAAAGGGAAGGTTCATAGGGGGTCTTTCCTAAGAACCTATGAATGAGGACTCGGTTTTGCACATAGCAAGCTGTATTTACAGCTTCAACCCATAAGTAACTCGGTAGTGAGTACTCATTAAGCATGCTTCGTGCAGCCTCTTGTAAAACATGATTCTTCCTCTCTACAACACCATTTTGTAGTGGTGTTCTAGGAGTGGAAAACTCATGTCTATAACCTCTATCTTGACATCATTCTAAAAACCATTGATTTTGAAATTCACCTCCATGATCACTTCTAATTGTCTTAATGGTTGATGATTTTTCATTTTCAACTCTTCTACAAAAAGAAATGAAAACATCTAAGGTTTTGTCCTTATATTTAAGAAAATAAGTCCATGTATATCTAGTAAAGTCATCAATGATAACAAAGCAATATCTACATCCATTCAATGATATGATAGTGCTACAATCAAATAAATCCATATGAAGTAAATCTAATGTGGTAGATGTACTTACAGCGCTTTTACCTTTATGTGCAGATTTTATTTGCTTACCCATTTGACATGCATCACAAAGTTTGTCTTTTTCATACTTGATGCTCGGTAAGCCACGAACAAATCCCTTGATGGCCAACTTCCGGATGTTCTTCATGTTAACATGTGCTAGCCTCCGGTGCCAAAGGGTGGACTCTTCTTCTTTTGACATGAGACACTTAGCAAAAGCATTAGTAGCACTTTTAAATGAAACTCGATAAATATTGTCTACTCTTGTTCCTACTAGTACCGTGTCCAAGGTGTCATGTTGTCTAACTAGACATTGACTTGGTTGAAAATCAATTGTGTAACCCGTGTCACACAATTGACTGACACTTAGGAGATTAAATGTCATCCCCTTGACTAGAAGGACATTTGAAATTCTAAGACATTCGGATATTTGAATGTCTCCTATTCCTATGACCTTAAGACTACCATTGTTACCAAATGAAACATTACCTCTACTTTTCTTTTGAAGGCTAGTAAACAATGATCTATCCCCGGTCATGTATTTGGAGCACCCACTATCAACGAACCAAGTTGATAGATGCTCCCCCTCAATCATAACCTACACAATTCGAAAAATAGAAGTTTTAGGTACCCAAACCTTGGGACCTAAAGCACCTACTAAACAAGTCTTAGGCACCCATGCCTTGACAACTTTCTTTTGAACCTTGGGTGTCTTAGATTGTCTCATATTAGTCCTAGACATCAATGACACAAATGAAGGTTCTTTGGGTCGATAACCAATACCGGCCCTATTGTAGACTGCCCTTTGGGCATTCAAAATCATGTCTAGGGTCTTTGAGCTAGTTGAGAACTTCTCAAGAATATTCTTGAGTCTCTCAACTTCACTCTTTAATGATTTATTTTCATCCTCTAGTCATCACCCAAATCATCTACATCCTCAACCCTAGAGGATTTCATATGTTCAATCTCAATTTTCAATGACTTAATTTCATCCTCTAACATTTCAACATGCAAATCATCTATGTTATCATCCCTAGATGATTTCAATTGTTCAATTTCTAATTGCAATGACTTAACCTTACTTTTTGACTTCTTTAACATATTGGTTAAACATGCAATAGCTCTATAACATTTCTCAAGTTCGGGAGAAGTTACCTCTTCATCATCCGAAGATGATGAAGCCGCGTTTGAGGAGTTGGAAGATTCATCACTGCTTTCTTGATCTCCCAATGCCATGAGTGCCACATGCCGTGTACTCTTCTCCTCCTTTTCTTCTTCGGATGAACTTGAGGAGGATTCATCCCAAGTGGCCTTCAAGACCTTCTTCTTCCTTGCTTTCTCTTCTTTCTTTTTGGATTTCTCCTGCTTCTTCTTTAGCTTTGGGCATTCATTCTTGAAGTGCCCTTTCCTACCACACTCATAGCATGAGGCATTAGACTTATCAATTTTAACTTCACTAGGGTTACCTTTACCCTTGAAGCGTCGACCCCTTCTCATCATTCTTCTCACAAAATTAGCCATCTCGGAGGAAGAAGACCCGCTGCCATCTTCCTCGGAATTGGATTCGGACTCGGATGAGGATTTCCTTCTCCTTCTTCTTCTCCTTCTTCTTCTTATTGGATCGTTCCCCTGCAACTAAGGCAATCCCCTTCTCCTTGGGGCCTTTGTTAGTCATTTCATGCAATTTCATTTCACAAAACAAATCATCTAACATCACAATTGATAAATCCTTAAAGACTTTGTAGGCATCCACCATAGATGATCACAAAGCATTCCTTGGAAATGCTTTCAATACATACCTCACAAGGTCGCGATTCTCGACCTTTTCATCAATAGAATGAAGCCCGTTGAGGACTTCCTTGAACTGGCTATGTAGCTCACTTACCGTTTCATTCTCCTTCATGGAGAGATTTTGAAGTTGATTGAGGAACAAATTCCTCTTGGCGATCCTTGAATCTCGGGTGCCCTCGTGGAGTTCGATGAGCTTGTTCCACAAGTCTTTTGCACTTGTGAATGGACTAACCTTGATAAGTTGGTCTTTGTTCATGCCGCATTGTAGGGTGACCACCGCCTTCGCGTCGGCTTCACTCTTTCGAGTTTGTTCAGCCGTCCACCGCCACGATTCAAGTTCTTTGCCTTCATCATCCTTCGGAGGGGTAAAACCCTCCTTCACCGCGAACCAAGTATTGATGTCTATCTTGAGATAATACTCCATCTTTGATCTCCAATATTGAAAGTCAGCGCCATCAAAGAAAGGAGGTCGAGTTGTGCTAAAGCCTTCTCTCAACGCCATGGATGATAGCTCTCGGTTGTTAATCCGTAAAAACAGAACCCCAAGCTCTGATACCACTTGTTGGAACTTGGATGGCTAGAGAGGGGGGGTGAATATAGCCAATCACTTGAATTTTAGCACTTATCAAAATTCTGCACTTAAACCGTTTAGTAGCACAGCAGAAAGAATAGAAACAGAGTATGCAGAAAACTAGAACCCTAAGCTAAGCACAAATGCAAGACGCTAACAAGAGGGTTTATAAGATTCGGGGATAACTTGCCCTTACTCCTTGGCGTGCCCTTAAGGTGGGCGATCCCTTGATCATCGGCAGATCAAGCCCCGGAAGATCCGAATAGAAAGCAACCTCCTTCTCGGTGGAATAACCACTCCACAACGTTTCAATCAAAGATATAGTTTTAAGCACAATGTAACACAAGAAAGATCTTACTTAGCACTTAGCACTTAGCACAGACAAGAACACAGTAAGCTTCTTCCGAGCTGCACCCAACGACGATCTCACGCAAGAACCCTTTCTCCGTGCCTTCTCGCTATTGGACTCAAAGCCTCTTGTTCCTTCCTCCAAGTGCTCAAGCAAGGGCTGGTTGCTTCAAAGATCACAATAGCTTTCTCAAGAGTGGATGATCAGCCAAGAGCACAAGCACGCAGCAAAAAATCGTAGCACAAAACCAAGGCAACCAAGAAGTTCTGCTTGCTCTGCTCCACACCGCTTCTTTTGTTTCCCTCTTGAGCGCTAGGTGACACCTTCTCACTGCAGCCTCCAGCTGCTCCCTTGCAACCACCAGCCATCACTGAGCTCTTCTGGACTCCCTGAGCTTCCCTCAGACCAACCCCAGTCAGCAGCTCCAGCCAGCGTCAGCGTCCGTTGCAACCTGAGATGGAAAACAGACAAACCTGCTCCAAGGAAAGGCCTCCATTGACTCTCCTTGAGTGTTTGAATCCTTCCCTATCACTTGCAGCTTAATCAGAGTATTAGCACAGCATATCACTCAGTAAATCACGTATCAGAGATCAAACGTAGAGAATCGGATATGGTCAGACGCGATCAGAGCGTCTGACAGTGCAATTTGAATTAAAGTGATCGGTCACCGGACCGATCCAGAGCTCGTGGGTCGGTGACCAGACCGATCCACCGCTTTGCTGGGACTCCCAGCTCTCGTGGCGACACAAGCCTGATCGGTCACGGGACCGATCAGAGTGAAGCCTGATCGGTCACCAGACCAATCAGGTAGCTCCCTGTCCGATCAGGCTCAAGCCTGATCGGTCCACATCTGAGTGAACAGTAACTGCGGAAATCAAATCCTAAGTCGTGGATCGGTCACCAGACCATTCAGGAGCTGATCAGCGGGGGAACTCAACTCACTGTTCGCTCCCTGATCGATCACCAGACCGATCAAAAGCAAGGCAGTGAGGAAGCTGCCTGCTCCCTGATCGGTCACCGGACCGATCAGGAGCCAAGCAACGAAGCAACGGCCTGCTCCCTGATCAGTCACCGGACCGATCAGGAGCCACACAGTAGGCTCCCAACCTCACTGTGCGCTCCCTGATCGGTCACCAGACCGATCAGTCATTGCTGGATCGGTCACCAGACCGATCCACGAAGGAGCAGCGTGCCAACTTCCCTGATCGGTCCCCAGACCGATCCAGGGACTCAAACCTAGCCCTCCAAGCTAGGGTTTCATCCAACCTAGCCCTCCAAGCTTAGACTTTTTCACCTAACCCTCCAAGTTGGGAATTTTCACCTAACCCTCCAAGTTAGTGTTGGTGCAGGAAGCACCATATCGAACCTTGTTTTGATATTGGCAAAGGATTCAAAGTTAAGTTTATTTGTAATCTAATGTTGTTACTCAAGTGTGCAGAGACAAAGCCCTAGCGAAGGACTGCTAGGCACTGGCGAAGGAATGCCATGGTAAAAAGCCCTAGCGAAGGGCTGCTAGGCACCTGGCGAAGGACTGCCAGTATCCAAGCCCTAGCGAAGGACTACTAGGCAACTGGCGAAGGACTGCCAGTATCCAAGACCTAGCGAAGGACTGCTAGGCACCGGGCGAAGGACAGCTCGGTATCCAAGACCTGGCAAAGGATCTCCAGGCAAAAGTCTAAACAAAGGAGCGGTTGGCATCAGGTATATTCTCCCAAGAGGAGTAGGTGAGGACGCGTTCCCCGTAGAGGGAACAGTAGGCGTCGGTTCGACCTAGGGTTCTATTTAGGAAGTCAAAGTCAGAACCAAGACAGCTAAGGCTGTATAATCTAATATTTTAATGTTTTATTGTGTTTTGGACTAACCCTGGATGCAGGACCGAAGGAACGTGTGTCTGCAGCTCAGAGAGTCTCAAAGGAATGAGACAACAGCTGACCAGGGCGCCCGGAGTGTCCCGGGCGCCCCCAAGGTGAACACAAAACACAAGAAAGCAAGATGGGCTTCGACAGTTCAACTCTCGGGCGCCCCTGTGCTCCCGGGCGCCCCCGCTGCTCCCGGGCGCCCCCTGCATCCCAGGCGCCCCCATGCGCATGCCTCGATCCAGAAGCCAGCGAAGCCGGATAAGTGTTTGACCCGGTCAACCCGGGCGCCCCGAGCGCTTCGGGCACCCCGGTCAACATCTATCCCGAGAAGGAAGGGATCAGACGGCGACCGAGATCCAACCGGATCAAACGCTACGTGGGGGGCACCCCCGACATCCCGGGCGCCCCCAAGCCCTATATAAGGGACCCTCGACTAAGGCTTCAAGAGAAAACTTCCATTCAACGCCTCAAAGCTCTTCTGCTCTCGCGCCTTGCTCCGGAAACCTTCCAACTCGAGCCGACGACGTCCTGCTGCTCCGGAAAAAGTCAAACAACTTCGGACGTCGGTAAAAGAAGAGTGAATTTCAATTTACTGCACTTACTCTGTAATTAATTTTTGTAAATTATTTCTGCGCCTATATAGAATTGCCCAAAGTAAACGGTCAACGACCGTGGGCCTTGGAGTAGGAGTCGACACAGGCTTCGAACCAAGTAAAACCTCCCGTGTTTGCGTTGTGTGTTTTTAACTTCCGCTGTGCAATTGCTCTTTACATAAATCCGAAAGTTTACCGATATTCACCCCCCCTCTATCGGTTTTCTCGATCCAACAGTTAGGACTTTTCACCTAGCCCTCCAAGCTAGGACCTGACCCTCCAAGCCAAGACTTTTTCACCTAATCATCCATGTTGGGACTTTTCACCTAACCCTCCAAGTTAGAACTTTTCACCTAGCCCTCCAAGCTAGGACTTTTCACCCAACCCTTCCGAATCAGAACTTTCCAACACCTAGCCCTCCAAGCAAGGATTTTCCACACCTAACCCTCCAGGTTAGGATTTTCCAACACCTAGCCCTCCAAGCTAGGATTTTCCATACCATGCCTAATCCTCGATCAGGACATAATCATAATCATCAACCTAAACTAAAATCGATGTCAACACCAAAACAACAATCAAGGTCAGACTGCATCAACACAGGGTGCCCTGCCCAGCTGTCTGCCCCTCTCCTTTGGAGCGTTCTGAGCTACAGAAACACATTCCTTCGGTCTTTCATTCAAGGTTAGTTCCAAAACAACAAGACAAGAATATTAGTTGATTTTTACAGTCGTAGCTGTCTTAGTTCTGACTTTGTGTCTTCCAAATGGAACCCTGGGTCGAACCGACGCCTACTGTTCCTTCGACGGGGAACGCATCCTCACCTACTTCTCTCAGGAGAGTTTACCTTTTGCCAACCAGCTCCTCCGGTTGGACTTTTACCCAGTTGCCCTTTGCCAGGTGCCTAGAAGTCCTTCGCCAGGTCTTCGATTCCTAGCAGTCCTTCACCAGGTGTCTAGCAGCCCTTTGTCAGGTCTTCGATTCCTGACAGTCCGTTGCCAGGTGCCTAGCAGCCCTTCGCCAGGTCTTCGATTCCTGGCAGTCCTTCACCAGGTGCCTAACAGCCATTCGCCAGGTCTTTGATTCCTGGCAGTCCTTCACCAGGTGCCTAGCAGCCCTTCGCCAGGTCTTCGGGTTTCGATGCCTAGCATTCCTTCGCTAGGTGCCCAATAGCCCTTCTCCAGGACTTCTTTCTGCACACTTAGCGAACACATAAGATAACAAATAGTACTTAACTTTGAATCCTTTGCCAATATCAAAACAAGGTTCGATATGGTGCTTCCTACACCAACAATCTCCCCTTTTTTGATTTATGGCAACACAATTCAAAGTTAAGTAAAAACTTATAACAGTTAATAAAAGAAGGTAAAAAGATAATGGCGTATAGCAGTTTATAGATTTGAGATCAATGAAGTATATGAAATATTATAAAATCCTGAATACTTGTGTTATAAAATATTATAAAATACATAACTTTGATCTTTCCTCCCCCTTTGACATATATCAAAAACATACATGGGTGAGCAAGGTAAAATTTTAAAAAGTTTTACAAACCTAAATTTTGTAAAAAAAAAAAAACTTTTACTTACAAGGCTTTGCAAAAAGAATTTTACTTAGGCAAAATTTTAAAGTCAAATTTCCCAAGAAGAGTTCAACTTTGAGAATTGGGAAAATTTTGCTTTAAAAGAATTTGCACACTTAGAAGAATTTGATTGGAAATACTTTGTGTATTTTGAAAAACAAAATCTTTAAGAAATTTCTAGACAAGTTTTTCACCAAAAAAAAGTATACTTGAAACATTTAAAGCACTAGAAATACTTGAAAGCACTTGAAGTAGTTTGACAGTAGTTTGAAATTTTAACAGCACTTAGCAGTTAAAAATAATTTGAAGTACTTAGAAATTTTTGCTTTACTTTTTGAAAAAGAGATAAAGGTTTAAATGAAAAAAAATTCCTTTCTCTCTTTCTTGCTCTCCTCCTTGGCTATATATCAATAAAGAAATATATTTTGAAATAAGTTTTAAGAAAAAAATTGTGTATCAGAGCCTATGAGTTTTGAAAACATAAAAATACTTAGTATAACTCTTGAAAGCATTGCATCAATAAAACTCCACTTTAAAAAGTATTTAAAAAAATATTTTGTATTTGCAGGCAAGTCTTTGAGAAAATTCATGCACTTAGAACATTATTGCCTGAAAAGTATTAGTACTTTTGAAAATATTATATTTTAAAATATATAAGTACTTTTAAACATAATATGCATTTTTGAAAAATATAAGTACTTTTGAAAGATAGTATTAATTTTATTTTGAAAATATAATACTTGACTTGGTTTCTTTTCCAGTCTGACACAATCCTAGGAAACCTTATTAACTACAAGGACCTTTCCTTAAGTGTCCCGAAAATTTTTTAAAAGTTATGTAAATATTATTTTCAAAAAATATTCTAAAAGAATTTTAAAAGTATTTCAAAGTAAAGTAAAATTTTGAAAGTGATGGTATATATATAAGCAGTGCATGAAAACATATAGTTTTGAAAATGCTCAATAATTCTTTTAACTTGATCTCTCCCTAAACTTCACCCAGTCCTAGGAAGCTTGTTGACTACAAGTACTCTTCCTCTGAGTTTTAAGGTTTGATTCAAATTATAAGAATTATCTAATAATTTTGAAACATAATTGTCAGAAATTATTTCTTTCGATTTAGACTCCCCCTAAATTTGACACTTCCTAGGAGTTCTTGTAGATCATGATGAAGACTTCCTCTGTGTCTTTAGGGTTTGTCAAAATCTAAACAGGAATCAAGCACAATTCTTAAAATGAATTTTGAAGAATTAACATTTCGAAAAAATGAGTATTTGAAAGGCATATTTTGAAATGATAGTATAGTTTTAAACAAAACCTGAGTGATAACATAGTATTTTAAACTTCTTCTGTTAATTTGAACTCCCCCTAAACCTGACACAGTCCTAGGAGGCTTGTTGACCATAAGTTAATCCTCCTCTGAGTCTTAGGGTTTAGTTTAGATTAAAGGAACTATTCAAAACAAATAATTACCAAAAAAACATTTCAAAAATTCTTCTTTTGACTCAAACTCCTCCTAAATTTGACACATCCTAGGAGTCCTTGTAGATCATGAAATGGACCTTCCTCTGTGTCTTTAGAGTTTATTAAAATAAAAAGAATAGTTTTGAATAACAATATGGTATTTTCAACATAATTTGGAATGATAATAATTTTCCAAAGAGAGACTAATATACGAGGGTTGAATCAAATTTTTGAAAACCTTATTTTGAGATGATACTAAATTTTAGAGCATAAGGTTTTTGAAAAAATCTAAATTTTTCAAACACTATTAAAAAAACTCCCCTTGTATCTGACTCGTCTGACTTTGTCTAAGTGCTTGAAGGGTCTTCAGTATTGACTATGTTTGGCTATGTTGACTTGGTTTTACCAATAATTGACCTAATCAAGTCCTAGGTCTTAGTATTAATTCAATCAAGACTTAGTTTGATGAGTTAATTTTGAAAACAAATGAAATTCAATTTTTGAAAAATATTGAGTGGAAAACATATAGAGTTAATTTAGAATTAATTTTAGAAAAAAATTGAGTTGATTTTGAGAAAGCATTGAACTATATAATTAGGTCCTAGACATCTCACTCAGTTCTACATACAAAACAGGTTACCTTATCTGCTTTGTGAGATATTTTTTTTTATCTTCGAATTAGTGTTAAATCTAAGATTTACTTAAAATTTGTGTTAGATTCAAATCTGACAATAGTAAAGTGAATTTGAATTGGCTTCCAGGTCTTGGCGAGGCACTAGGCCTTCTTTGGCCGTAGCCTTATTGGATCATCAACCCTTTTCTTGACAAAGCCTTTTATAGAAAATTCATCTTCAAGTTACTCCTTGAAAGATTTTGGTCTAACTAGTTTGGGTCTTGGATCGATAGCTTCGGCTAGTTCCACCAGACTAAACAGACCAAGTAGAGTATACTTGACCTTATTAGAAATTAAGGTTTCCCTAACGTACTATCATCTCACCTCCTCCCAATACTAGGTTTTCAAGTTTTAAGTAACTCTTTAGTCCTTAAACTAATCAATCCTAATTCTAAGAAAAAAACAAGCAAACATGACAAAAATGATCTAAGTTATATCATAAGTGAAATAATAATCTGGTTTTTTAAAATCAGCAAGGTTGTGAATTATGTTTTCTAACATATTAACCTTAACTAATTTATATGAATCAATCATGTTATTTGAGATAAATATTGGATTTTCAAATATTGAAAACTTACCTTTCCCGATTGTTTGTCTAGTACTCTTGTAATGATCACGAGCTAATCGTACCAGTTTGGGTCGATCTTCTTTACTATCTTCTGATTCCGAGTCTAAGTCGGACTCGGGTACAGGTTGAAGCTTCTTCTTTGGAGTTTTCCTGCACTTGAAATTATACCTTCCTCGACCATTATAGTATAAGTCTGATTATTTAATTGTAATTCTGGAAAAAATTCAAAATTGTCTACCATTTTTGTCTCAGTCACTTTGTCTTCTGACTCTGGCTTGAATTCGCAGTCAAGTATGGATTCTATCTCATCTTCTGATCCGGAGTTAATTTTGAAGTCGGGTGCTGACTCTTCTAAGATCTCGATATCGGAGCTCTCTTTGTGTAGATTGATTAGCTTTTCTCACATCTCCTTGGCACAGGTGAAGGATCCGACCCGCTTCAATTCTTCTTTGGTCAGGCCACATTGTAAGATTACTGTTGCCATAGCATCAGTCTCGATCTTCCTTAGCGTTGGTTCGTCCAATTTATCCCAGGCGATCAATGTTCCATCTTCTGTGGGGAATGTGAACCCCGTTTGGATTATCAACCACAAATCCAGATTGGCCTTCAAGTGGGATTCCATTAGACTTCTCCAGGAATTAAAATTTTCTCAAGAGAAGAGCGGTGGACGGGCACTGTTCCATTCTTGGTTGGTCATTTAGTTTAAATCTCGTACACAAGAGAAATAACAAAAATGTACCAAGACTTGGTCTTGGATTAGTAGTGCGGGAAGGGAAAAAAACTAGCACAAAAAGGTGTTGCACGAATTTCGTGGTAAAAATAAAAAAAATTGGCAAATTTGTGAAAATGTTGGCTTTATGAATTCTGAATAATGATGAAAAAGTAAGACTTTTATGTTTGAGAGAAAATTTGCTCAAATTAAGGTAGCACGAATTTTGAGAAAAAATATAAAAAAATTTATGATAAATTTTCAAAAATTGATCGTTTTATCAATTCTAACTTATGGTGAAAAAATAAGAATTCAAAATTGAAAAAGGCGTAAGAATATTTTAAAACCGCCCAGAGATATTATTTATTTGAAATACAAGGCGAAAAAGATCGAGTGGTGTTGCACCAACCTCGATTAACGAAAAAGAAAATAAATAAAATGAAAAAATTTCGTAAATCCGAAAAACTCCCAAATTGGTGGTTGCACCAAATTTGAGCTACCCCACTCTGATACCACTTGTTGGATCGAGAAACACGATAGAAGGGGGGTGAATATCGTGAAAAACTTTCGGATTAATAAAAGAGAATACACAGCAGAATTGAAACAAACAAGCACGGAACACAAGTGATTTTACTTGGTTCGGAGTCGCGGTCGGCTCCTACTCCAAGGCCCACGGTCCTTGACCGTTTACTGCGGGCAATTCTATAATACGTAAAGATGTACAAAGATTGTTACAATAGTAGTGCAATTAAGAAAATTATATTCTTCTTTACCAACGTCCGGTGTGGATCGTACTTCGGAGCAGAGGGTCGTCGTCGACGCTAGAATCTCGAGATCGGAGGTTTCTGGAGCAGAGCGCTTGAACGAAAAGCTTGGAGGCGTTTGAAAAAGTGATGTCGAAGCCTTAGGGGTTGAGCCCCTTTTATACTGCTCCTGGGGGCGCCTGACACGTGCCTTCGGATTCGAGAACCCTCATCCGCAGCTCGATCAGCGCTTATCCCTCCAGAATCGGCCTCGGAGCTGATGAGGGCACCCAGGACGTTGGGGGCGCCCCGGTTGACTTGGTCTGCTGGCTTCGTGGCTATGTTTGCTTCGATCACAACTTGGCTTGGACCCAGGGCGCCCGGGACCATCAGGGCACCTGGCCCAATAAGCTTTCGAAGCGATTCTTGCTTAGCTTGTTTTGCCTTGACCTTGGGGGCGCCCGGGACCTCCAGGGTGCCCTGCCCAGCTGTCTGCCCCTCTCCTTTGGAGCGTTCTGAGCTACAAAATCACATTCCTTCGGTCCTGCATTCAAGGTTAGTTTCAAAACAACAAGACAAGAATATTAGTTGATTTTTACAGTCGTAGCTGTCTTGGTTCTGACTTCGGGTCTCCCAAATGGAACCCTAGGTCGAACCGACGTCCACTGTTCCTTCGACGGGGAACGCGTCCTCACCTACTCCTCTCAGGAGAGTTAACCTTTTTGCCAATCGGCTCCTCCGGTTGGACTTTTACCCAGCAACCCTTTGCCAGGTGCCTAGCAGTCCTTCGCTAGGTCTTTGATTCCTAACAGTCCTTCGCCAGGTGTCTAGCAGTCCTTCGCCGGGTCTTTGATTCATGGCAATCCTTCGCCAAGTGCCTAGCAGTCCTTCGTCATGTCTTCGATTCCTGGTAGTCCTTCGCCAGGTGCCTAGCAGCCCTTCGCCAAGTCTTCGATTCCTAGCAGCCCTTCGCCAAGTCTTCGATTCCTAGCAGCCCTTCGCCAGGTGCCTAGCAGCCCTTCGCCAGGTCTTCGATTCCTGGCAGTACTTCACCAGGTGCCTAGCAGCCCTTCGCCAGGTCTTCGGGTTTCGATGCCTAGCATTCCTTCGCTAGGTGTCTAGCAGCCCTTCGCCAGGACTTCTTTCTGCACACTTAGTGAACACATAAGATAACAAATAGTACTTAACTTTGAATCCTTTGCCAATATCAAAACAAGGTTCGATATGATGCTTCCTGCACCAACAGTTAGGACTGCACTGATCTTGTTGTCTTACCATATTGATGCAAGATATGAACTTTCTAAACTTCAATTTCAAACTTAGGATTCAAGCTCATGGAATTCAACAACAATAAAAGTAAAAGAACAACAATTCATGCAATAGAACTTAACAACAGAATTCAGCTTGACACAATTCAAGGACAAGGTTTCATACATTTCGATTCTGGAAAAAATTTAGAGCATTGTCTATTTCCAGTAATTAGTAACCCAAGGCTAATACGCACACTTGCATCCATAATCAGGAAAATCAAGAACTAGTGTACTTTGCAAAACTCAATGACTGAACTATCTTGAGTTTGTATGAATCTTGAAAAATATCAGTGCATCTTTAATTCCCTATATACTATGCAGTAATGTAGCATCTTCTCTTCTCATGATTTGCTAATCCAACATAATACCAGTATCCAAGACAAATCATCCAAATTCAAAACTCTATCACTTCAGTAAACCCAAGCTCAACAACTTCCTGCAAAACAATATAGTTGATAAAACATCCCTTGTGTCACTGTTTTTTTTCTTGTTAACAGCACAATTTGTTATGTTGGTGATTGCATATATTCTAGACAATTGGCAACTCAATTCCCATAGAATCATGACCCAATTTGCTTGTTTTCAACAACCCTTGAAGTATGAATTGCTGTGAATTTTTCGAACAACAATCCTTAAAATCAACAGCCATCCAATTTTTTTTCTTATGAGCTTTCTTTCAATTTTTTCATTTTGGCTCTATCATATGTTACTAAATCTTACACCACTAAAATAGTACTCACTTATATCTGCACAAGAACTTGATTGTAACTTCCTATGTTTCTAAAATTTTCCAGCTCAAGGACTTCACCAATATCAAAAATCAGAGTGCATCTAATAAGTTAGGATTAACAATTCCAATCTTCTATCCCAACAAAACCAAAATTAGAACCTTTGAATTCCAACCATAATTACTAAACATCACAATGCACCAATTGACAATTTCAAGGCAATGCTTTAAAACATCTGAGGAATGCGCTTTACTCCCATGTTTCACAATAACATAAGCTTGAACTAAACTTCCAAATCATACTCAGAAATCTAAAACTTCATGAATCCATCCAAAACTTCAAGATCTCCACACATATGCAGCCCTTCCCCCACACTTAGAATTTTGGGCATTCTAACTCTTCAAGAATCTATCCAAACTCTCAATGAAAGAATGACAAGTAAATATGGTGGAAGATGAATTTATTGAGTAAGTTATTCAAATAGAATTCAAAAGGAATAATCAAAGAATGGGGAAAGAAATATCTTTCATCTTATTTATGCACACATATGTTATTGTGATTTCAAAATGAGCAAAGAAAGTTCTAGAGTTCAATTGTCATGAGTGCATATCATACAAGAAAAGAAAATAGAAAATGATATACCAAGTAACCATTGAACCTGGGGCGATCAGCCCGGCCCCACAGAAATTACTCACACGTCACTAGGGTAAATCAGGAAGCGCTCGTGGGAGTGGTCCAGAAGCTCGGCATCCCATGGTTGCACATGCCATTTGGAGGAAAAATCCCAACAAAATATATCATACATAGGGATTGAACCTTAGGTGCCTGGATGACAACTAGTGGCCTTTCCTCTTCACCCAGGCACCCATGATTCGATCTCTAGCTACGGCATATTTCGCAACAATTTTTTCTCTAAATAGGGTGCACAACCATGGGATGTGGGACTTCTGGACTGACCGCTGCAAGTGCTTCTTGATTTACCCTAGCGGCTAGTGGGAAACTTTCGTGGGGACGGGCGGTCGCCCTAGGTTCTACTATTACTTGGTATATCAAGAAAAGAAAATAGAAAATGATTAATGAGGTTTTTCCAACCTCGGGCGACCGACCCGACCCCACGGATGTTTCCCACTGGCCGTCAGGGTAAATCGAGAAGTGCTCGTAGTGGGCGGTCTAGAAGCCCAGCGTCCTAGGGTTCGCGCCCATTTGGAGGAAAAATTCCTACAAATACGCCATAGTTGGGGATCGAACTGCGGATGCCTGGGATAGCAACTAGTTGCCCTACCGCTGCATACGTTCAATTTGGTGAGGTGGAAGACCAGAATGACTAAGATTCAAAATCCGACGATGCTCACTACAAATTAAGAATGATGACTTGACAAACATCGATGATTATATATTTAAACACGATGAAATATATAATAACATACTCTATATAAGGTTGTACATGATGACAGTAGAATAACACATATTGATGCACCTTCTTTAATGTCTCATCATCAAACTTAGTTGCAATGGCCTTTCCAAGTGCATAACCAGAGGATGTAAACACGTCCAATACAAATGTTGAGCCGATAGTTGTATCATCATTTCTTGTTGATTGATTGAATTTTGTCTCTACATAATCAGCTAAATATAAAAAATAGAATGTCAAACATTCCTCAGCCAAATAACCCTCAGCAATGGATCCTTCTGGCCTACTTCTATTCCGAACATAAGACTTCAATGTCCCTAAGTACCTTATATCAAAAATATAAGTTTTGTATTATTTAGTGAAAATAATAATTTAAACAAAATAATTTGAATACGATTTTTCTATTACCTTTCAATTGGATACATCCACCGATAGTAAACTGGTCCAGCAAGTTGTACTTCAGTAGCCAAATGTACAGTCAAATGAATCATTATGTCAAAAAATGAGGGAGAAAAAATCTTCTCAAGTTGACAGAGTATCACCCCAATATCTTTCCTTAGACGAACCACATCACTTGGTGAAATGACTTTACAACACAGCTCTCTAAAAATATGGTTGTCATGGCTTTTTAAACCAATTAATTTTGCCGGTTTCATTTGAACACACCGTGAAATGTTGGATGCATAGCCATCTGGAACTTTAACTTTTTTCAAAACCTTGCAAAATATACCCTTTTCTTTTTTCCCCATTGAATAACATGCTGGAGGCAAATATACTTTACTTGGGCCCTTGTCAATAAGATGAAGTGTTGATCTTATCCCAATTTCTTGCAAATCACGACGTGATTTAATATTGTCTTTAGTTTTCCCTTCCATATTCAACAATGTCCCACAAATTGATTCGCACACATTCTTCTCAATATGCATAAAATCAAGATTGTGACGTATCACATTATCTTTCCAATAAGGTAAATCAAAGAAAATACTTAGCTTTTTCCAATTGAATGGTAGTTCTGGATTATCATCAACTATTTTTCCAAATGTCAATTTAAAAATTTTCAACTCATTTATCACTGTGCCTCCTGAAAGTGTTGGTGGTGGTCTTCCATACTCTTTTGTGCCATCGAAATGTTGAGCATCTTTATGAAACTCATGATCACTGTTTAAAATTTTCGATGCCCCATATAGCAATATTTTTTGCTATTTTTTAACCATCGTGAATGTGTAGCTTTGTGGTACACTGGGCATGCAAATTTACCTTTGGTGCTCCATCCAGATAAGTTTGCATATCCAGGAAAATCACTTATTGTCCATAGTAATGCGGCATGTAATTGAAAATTTTGATTGGTTGACGCATCATATGTTTTTAATCCTACCTCCCACAAATCCTTCAAATCTGCAACAAGGGGCTGCAAATAGATGTCAATATTATTTCCAGAGCAGAAGGACCAGGTATTAACAACAATAACATAAAGTATGGTTGTTTCATATACATCCATGGTGGAAGATTATAAGGCACTAAAATGACTGGCCATGTACTATGCACCACACTCATATTTTTGAATGGATTAAATCCATCCGAAGCTAATCCTAGCCTTATGTTTCGGGGCTCCTTTGCAAAATTTGGGTGATTATGGTCAAACGTTTGTCAAGATGGGGAATCAGCTGGATGTCGCATGTAACCATCTTTCGTGCGAGATTCAGAATGTCATCTCATATGGATTGTTGTTTTGCAGGACATGAACAAACGTTGTAACCTAGGCTTTATTGGAAAATACCATAAAACCTTGCGTGCAACTTTCCTCTTGCCACCAATAGGATCATCTTCAGATGTTTCTCATCTAGTCTCGTTGCATGTTTTGCATCGAACACTTTCTTCATCCAACCTCCAGTATAAAGTGCAATCATTAGGGCAAGCATCGATCTTTTCATAACCAACCCTAATTGCTTCATCAATTTCTCTGCATCATAGTATGACTTTGGTAAATCTTGCATAGCATTTGGAAATGCCTCTCTCAACAGATCCAAAAGCATATTGAAGATTTTATTAGTCATTTTCCCAAGACATTTTAAGTGAAGCAAGCGAATGATGAATGCAAGTTTTGAGAATTTCTTGCATCCGGGATATAACTCTTTTTGTGAATCATCAATTAATTTATAGAATTTCTCGGCCTCTCCAATTGGAATATCTTTCACCTGTTAAAATCTTGTTGTATTGATTGTACTACCTTCGTGTTGTGGGATCCCAAAAGCTTCATGAACTAGTCCCTCCATATCATCGACATCATCATTAGATGGAACAGAACTAGATATTGAAGATGCACTGCATGCTATCTCTCCATGAGCCACCCAATGAGTATAACCTTTGATAAATCCATCAACTGTCAAATGATCATAAGCATCCTCTCTTGAAACACATATGCCCATCTTACACCTTGCACAAGGACATGCAATCGTTCCATTTATGTTTGCATTAGAAAATGCAAAATCTAAGAAATTCTCCAGTCCTTTTCTATATTCTTCAGTTTGTCTTGGCAAAAACATCCAGCTTTTATCCATCATAAGTCCAATAAAAAGATCTATTAAAACTAGTTCAAAAAAATCAATCAAAATCTCAAAGATTCAATTACCAATATAGAAATTGAAAAATATATCTACCATCTCGAGTAAATTTATGCTAACTTAATGTGTGAGAAATCCCTTAACAATCATCCTGATTCCTAAATTAAGACAAATTCAAATAATTTATTTTTTTCCTTGAGAAAACATGTTGTTGGATAATTTGCTAAATATTTTAGATTTGTATATTGGGCAAACTTAAAAATTAAAGGTGAATTAGGAAAACTCAATGTCAAGAGCAAGCATGATTTCTTCAAAAGTAAATAGAAAAGTATGATTTTGATAGATTCTAGCTAGAATTAAAAAATAATTTAGATATTCGATTCATTTTTTCTATGATTTTGATAGATTCTAGAATCTAAAAAATGTTTTAGATATTCGATTCAGTTTTTCTAAAAATGACAGCAGCTCATAGTCAAGATAGAGCACCACCAACTTCTTTAATCATGTAAATTAATTTCTATATGTAAAGACTGAAAATTTACACAGAGAAAGGAAATTGAAACACAGAAATGAGCTTATAAATATCAAGCTAGAGACATGTAACCCAAAAAACACAAATCTCAATTAAGATGGAGAAGCAATCACTAGCTCTTGGTGTTAGCGAAGCAACAATTCATAAGTCATCACAATTCGTACATTTGGAAATTCAATCTCAGAGTTTGCACTAGCCTCCTCAGAATATGAATTAATAATTTGACTGTTGAATTTTATTTTTACCAGTTCATCTTGTGTATATCATTTGTATCATGCTTTGAAACCTTTCTTTGTTTGAGTCAAGGATCTTTTTTATTCTCGAATACAAGTTGTGATGACCAAATATTGAGCAAAAATTTCGTGGTGGCTTGAAATGGTTGGTACCCTCTCCCAAGAACAACCTCAATCTAGAGAGCTTCTTGCTTATATTGTCTCACCTTGCGTTTAATCCTTTAAAATCCCTAAAAAAAATATTCCAAGAGTCCATGATGAAAGGCACAGCTTGGTTGGTGAATTGCCTAATCAATAGGCTTATTGCTTGGGCTCAGCAAACATTTCTAAAATTGTGTTCAGAAAATTAGAAGTCTGTTAGTCAAGATGCTACCCATGGGGAGACAATATGGAGGTTATGTGGTTTACAATCTTACAATATTCAACACCCAAGGAAATTGACTAGCGACTGATTCTTGATCAGTAAATTTGTAAAGAGTATACATAAGAGCTGTAGAGATGCTTAATTTCTTATCATAATTTCTTAATTTCTTACATAAGAGCTTGGTTGGTGAATTAACTGATGCTTAATTGACTAGCTTCTCGCATCATGTTCAAGAATACTTATGTTCTTTAAAATGTTAATTAACATGGATTATACTGGCAACAAGGATTCAGAAAACTAGGGATTTAGAAAAAAAATGTTCTAACTGCTTTGCTAACCAAACGACATCATCATTGATTTCAATTCACCTTCAATAGCAAATCTTAAACAGAGCGCACAAAAACCTTGCAAACTAGGGATTCAGATCAGAAAATGGTGGAAGAGGAAAGAAAAATAACCTTAACAGGGTAGATAGCGGGGCAGATGGCTTTGGTGCCCGGGGAGGTGGCGTGTGGCGAGGAGGGCCGAGTAGGGAGATGACCGTGCTGATGGGGAGGCGCGCGAGTAGAGCAAACAACGTTGGTGAGCAGACGGCATGGTGGGGAGGAGCGCCGCGCGTGGGGAGGCGCTCGTGCAGACCAGACCGGCTGGTGGAGGTGCGTTGGAGCAGGGAGAAAGGAGCGGCGATCGAGCGAGCGAGGGAGAAAGGAGCGGCGATCGAGCTGCGATTTAGGTTTTCGCGTGCTGGCGCGGGCGAGCGAAACTTATGGCCTTTGTTCGTGCGAGGGCGAGCGAAAATTTTAGGCCGGGTTTGCGGTGGTATTGCTCGATCGCGCGCGTTGGAGAAAAGTACCGCGAGAAAAACTTAATTACACAAATTAAAAAAAATAAATTAACTGTTTTAATAAGAAAATATTTAGATTTATAAAGACATTTATAAATATATCAGGATAAGCGGTTTAATCAGACATTTTATTAAATAAAATATCTATGTTTTAATAAATGTCATTATAATTAGTTTGTAATGATATTTACCATTAAGTGTCATAAAAAAAATGTCATAATAGACCTTTTTTCTTGTAGTGAGAATAGGCATGTGGTAGTCCTGTAGGGATCTCCCGGCGACATAAATACAAAAACACAGCGGAAACAAGATCCCTCGAGTGATCCATGCGAAAGAAAAACTCGTACGAGATTCATCTATCTAATAGAGCTATCTATGTGTATACCTTTGAAGCGTGTCCTTGCGTTTATCCTGCTCGTCCAAGCTATGCCGGATCTCTTGCATGTTCAAGTGTCCGTGCCTCTATACATATCCATATGAACACGAACTCTCAATTTCGGAGAAGAACTACCTTAGTTGTGCTAGCAACTTGAGGTAGTTCACAAAAGCACCAAGAACCCAAAGAAAGGGTTTCGGCCAAGAGGGAGAAGAGGAGGATGAGAGGAAGGAAAGATGACTTAACTTCATCCAAATGACAAGAAAACTCTTTTATACTCATCTCATGAATATGAAGAGTTTTTGTCCCTTTAGCTTCCCTTCATTAAAGTTAATAAAGAGCACATCTTCTCATGTGACTCTTCAACTTCTCTCCATTCAATAAAAAGAATCTTTTCATCCTCCTCTATTATTAATTTATTAAACATTTTAATTAATTAATATCTCATCCAAATGTGGTTGAGTCTAATCTAAATGAGTCTAACTCAAATTAGATCTCAATCCTATAATCCAATTGGATTCACTTGAGTCTAACTCAATCAATCCAATTTGGATCAAATCTTAGTCAAACTAAGATCAATTAATCTCTGAAGCATCGTGTCCTTAGTGTGTGACCCAATAGGTTCTCGTAATATTGGCAATGTATCTAAACCATTTTAGACACATAAACAATGAGCGACATCTAGCTATCCATCATTCCTACTCATGTAACAAGAAAGTCGAGATCCGACTGAACCTCCATGACTATGACAATGTATGATCTTGTCCTTCTATCCTCTTAATATTCTATTCATCTAATGAATAGAATGTCCTATAGTCTTTCTCTTAAATAATATTTCATTAAACATTTTAATGAATATTATCCATAATAAAGTGGTTGAGTCTAATCTAAGTGAGTCTAACTCAAATTAGACGCAATCCCATAATTTAATTGGATTCATTTGAATCTAACTCAATTAATCCAATTTCGGATCACATTTTAGTTAAAGTAAAATCATCTTATCTCTGAGATATTGTGGTCTTTATGTGTGACCTAATAGGTTCTCATAACGTTGGCAATATCTTTAAGGTACTTTAGATACATAAACAATGAACGACATCTAGTAATGCATCATTGCTACCCAAGTGATAAGAATGTCGAGATCTGACATAATCATTCTATGACTATTATAATATATGACTTTATCCTTGTATCCTTGATATCTAGATTGATCATGAGACATAGACTATGTCATCCCGTTATCAATTTTTGTGTTTATTGATAACTAAGTAGATTCACTCAAGCAAATGAGCTCAATATCTCATATTAACTCATTTGAGCATGACCATGCATTTTAGTAGTCATATTCGATCAAGGGGCTTACAGATATCACTCCCGTCATATGGGAGGGATATATCTTATCTACTTCACTCACATTCCTCCGTATAATTTATTACATACCCAACGATCACCTTTATAGTCCATCTTATTACGAGATTGAGTCATCAATTGACCTATATGCTAGTCTTAATGTATTAATATTGTCGTTGAATATTAATACTTGACTAAGAATAGTTAAGGATAGTGTTCTCTATATCATCTCACTATCAATTTAACTAATTGATATAATGTAATTCAGAATCTACTACCCAAGGATATTATTATACTTATTTATCGAGCACAATTATGAAATAAATATAATAATCAAACTTTGTCTTTATTAGATAAAATATGATACAAAATGTTCCCTAAATAATCATCTTATAATTTTCTCTAGGGCTAGCACTGACACAGTCTTCATGTCCCTCAGATACATCGAGCTCGTCAGCTCGACTTTCTGTGGTCCAAAATGTTAGTGAGAGCCCTAGAGCCAATCATGTGATGGTTGTTGTATGGACTCATTGTATCATATTTCATATATATATATATATATAAAGGCATTTGATTATGGTTATTATACTTACTTGTATTGGTGCCAAATAACTAAGTGTAATAACGTCCTTGGTAGTAGGTTCATATCTATATCAATCGATTGGTTGAATCGATAGTGAGATGATATAGAGAACACTACTCTTAATTATTCCTAGTCAAGTATTAACATTCAGGGACAATGTTAATGCATAGAGACTAGCATGTAGGTCAACACGATGACTTGATCTCACAAGTCATGGATATGAGATATCAAGTTGACACATGAATATGCATTGGAGAATGTATACTGAATGACCCACCATGAGAAAGTATCATGGATCGTTATATGAGTGTCATATACTTTTTCATGTGACTATTAGTATGACTATTAGTCCTTAGACCTGAAGTCACCATAGTTCCCTACATAAGGAGTTATGTACTTTGGTTTCGTCAAATGTCACTCGTAACTGGGTGGACTATAAAGGCGATTACTGGGTATGTAACAAATTATGCGGAGGGATGTGAGTGATGTAGATGGGATCTATCCCTCCTATATGACGGGAGAGATATCATAGTCTTGATAGAGTGAGATCACTAAGTGCATGGCCATGCCCAAATAAGACAATATGAGATATTGAGCTTATTTGATTATAGTGAGTCTACTTGGAGTTCAAGACACATAGATTGATTGGAGGATGACACGGTCTATGCTTCATAGAAGATCAATCTAGATATCGACGATAGAAGGACATTGTCACATATTATGAAAGTCATAATTAGTAGTCACATTGGTGATGTTGGATCTCAACATTCTTGTAACTTGGGTAGCAATGATGTGTTGCTAGATACCGCTCATTGCTTATGTTTCTAAGAGGTTAGAAGCATTGCCAACGTTACAAGAACCTATAGGGTCACACACAAAGAACAAATAGATGGAGAAAAATGAAGTCAAGTTTGACTTGGCTAAATATGGAAAGTCCATAAAAGGCAAGTTTGACTTGACCCAAATCCAAATCAAGTTTGACTTGACTTGGTTCCACTTCAAGTTAGACTTGACATGGGAGAAGAAATTGAGTCAAGTTTGACTTGACTAAATATGGAAAGTCCATAAAAGGCAAGTTTGACTTGACCCAAATCCACCTCAAGTTAGACTTGACTTAATGTCACATCATGGTGATGAATTGGCATGGAGCCAACCATTGATGATGCTCCACATCATCAAGAGCATTAAGTGTGGATGCCACCTCATCAAGGAAGATTAATGGTCAAGTTTAACTTGACCAAAAGGCCACCTCACCTTGACTTGACCAAGTGATGACTTGGCTTGGTATTTGACCAATGATGATGCTCCACATCATCTCCAAAGGTTGTAACCCCTCATTTGAATTTGAATTCAAATTGAAAGGGGGGTTATGGCCGGCCACTTAATGGCCATTATGTGGCCGACCACAATGAGAGAACAAAACCAAGTTTTGGTTCCATTTTTCTCATTGTGTGTCTTCTCTTCTTCCTCCTCCAAGTGTTGGTGCTCTTCTTCTTCTTCTCCTCTTGGCCGAACCCTTGAAAGGTGCTAGCACACCTAAAGGGTTTCCTCCATCCACTTTGTTCGCGTGGATACTTCTAGAGGGACGGCACTTGACGTCCTAGAGATCCGACATCCAAAAGGAGCGAGCGGGATTAAGCTGGGCACGCACCAAAGGTAAAATGGTTTATCCCTCTTTAGATCTAGGAGTAGATCGAGTTTTGAGCATGAAATGAATATGTGATTTTTGTTTCAGAATTTTTCTTCGCACGAGATCCATGGCTTTGGGTTCTCGGGGTTTCCGCGACACGAAAAGGCGGTTTTCGCGGCCCGAAAAACCCAACACAAAACTCCTGCACACTTAGATACAGGGATCAAACATAACTAGAACCTAACTTAACTTGGTTGATTACATCAAAACTACCTCGGGTACTTACACTCTTAACTTGTGTTCATCTTCTCAGGGATTCCTCACATGGAATTTCGTCGGCACTCACACAAGAACTCATCTTCCTCTTACCCAACTCGTACACCAGTGAGTTGTCCATCGAGGAGCCTAAGTAGCATCACCTTATATTTCTAAATGCATTGATTTACCATGATTTTTTGAGTCATAAACGATGATTTTTTATAATTATCTTTTAGTATTTTTGTTGTAGTGAGGTCCTAATTTCTTTATCAACACTTTACTTAAAACTGATGGTAAAGTCTAACTAGAAAAAAAGTTATCTATAAGCAACCAGTTCTCAATCTAAAGACATGGAATTACAACAGCTTAATATTTCTTAGAAGTCAAAACACTATGTAACCCTATTCGAACTCCAAGCCAACAAAGCCAAAACTAAAGTTACTCTAGAATGAATTTATTTAGAAAGAATTTTTGTGGGACTTCATGATAGTATTTGTAGCCTCTTCCTGCCAAAGCTCGTACTCCATGACTTGTGAGATAGTCCACGACGTTCTGGACCTCGTAGGCAAAACCTACATTAGGGGTATTAAAAAGCCGGCCTACTAGTCCTCTAGTTACAAGTAGATTGGCTTTACCATTCTGCCAGTTGTCATAACCTCTGACCAGGATGGAGATTTGTATATTTATGAAAAAGTCTGAAATTGTTAGCATGGTATCTAGTATAACATAAACAAGTTGTGTACCATTTGTGAGGTCTATCTCCATTGTGGCAAAGATAGCCTGGTCACCCTGCCACCTATTGTCTCTAAAGACTACCAAGGCTAAGGTGCCTTCTTCCTGTCTATGGAGAATTTGGATACGGACTTGTATGACTCCCATATAGAGGAATCTCATACCACTTCTTTGTAGTTGATAAAAGCTCTCTGGTTTGTATGAAAGTTCTATCCACCTGGTTATACCAGATAACATCTCTACTTACATCCGCGGCATGGCAAAACACTCTACTTTCCAAAATTTCTTAGACTTATGTGAGTTCCTCATAATACTACATGAAAGCCCAACAATTGATGTTTCGATGGTATACAAAGTAGAATTCAATTATAAATTAAAATATCCAAAACTTGTGATAATTCAACTAATTTTGGCTGCCAATGCCAATAACTTTACTCCTTTCGAATGGTGAACATGTATTATGAAAATTTTATTCCACACACATTCAAGGGAAAATTAATTACTCCTTTTATCATAAGCATAAGTTAGGATAGTATCCAACTCATGCTTATGAATTAGAAACTTTTATCAAATTTACATTTGAGAACTCTCTTCTAGAGTGGGTCAACTTAAAAATTAAATACACTTAATTCAGATACATATTCATGAAGTCAATGGATTCCACTTGGAATTGGAAGATTATCCTTCCGATCATGACAAAGAATGGATCACCCTCTCACAACTAGCAGATCAATTAAAATACTAATGCGCTTTAGTATACAGATGTATGTGAACTATTTTTTCTAAAGTAGATCTCTTATGTGGCTCCATAAACTTGTACAAGAAAAAAATTGAAAAATTAATGTTAATTGAACGTGCCCTGATAGACAATACTTTCTATCTATTTACAATTATATCCTTAAATTTACACATTTTAAATGGTAATTAGTATTATGATTCACTTTTAAATTAAGATAAAAAAGAATATAACGATTATATAACGTTTTTTTAATCTCAATTAACGTATGGACTTTTTAAATGAATTTGAAAATAAATATTATTTTTTTTAAAAAAAATACATAATAGTTAAATTTGAAATTATTAAGAATTGAAAGTTCGCGTGATTTGCGGATGAAAAGTAGACGTTGATTCATTCGTGGGCCCAATTATCCCAATCCCACCCGTTTCGGCCCAATTAATCGGTCCAAATGAAACCCTGAATAAGAACCACCGCCGCGCCTTTTTTTAGCCATTTTCCAAATGAAAAGCAGACGGCTCTTCATCGCTTTGAGATCAAACTTCCCCAGTGTCTGCTGATCCCCTCGACGCTCCAGCGATCTCTCTCTTGCAGGCAGGTGAGTATCTGTTGGTTCACATCTTCTTTTTTTTTTCTTTCATAGTTTTGATTCTTCTGAAAGATATCGCGTTGCTTTGCATGTTTTTATCGACACTCATGTGCCCCATCTACTACCTTTTGACACCATTGCCAGTTTGTTGATTTTGTTTTTTGTTTTTTTGTCTTTTTTTGGTATGTGCGAAGTCACTTATGCCCTACTCTTTCGGAAGAATTTGATCCCTGAACCGTTTGCTTATTTTCCTGCGTTTCCAACCGACGTTAGTTTCTGCCAATTTCTTTGCGGTAAAGTCTCGAATAGATCAGATTTGTAACATCATTTTGAGTGTTTTATATGCATTATGACTTTCTATACAGAAGATGATAATTTATTTGATGTTCGTACAGTTTGATCAAAGTGCCGCTTTCTCACAAATCATGTTGAAATGAAGAATATGCAGGTAGGCTACAATTGCCAATTGCCCTCTTAATTCATTTTGTATTTTTTTTATTTCATTTAACATTTTATTGCATCCCCACTTACATCATCAATATTATCACCATTAGATACTACAACCGTTATCCATTTTTTCTCATGAACGCCACTTATGTATTATGTATTATCGTTTCTACTACCTAGGCTCAATCATACTAGTTTAATGTATCACTATTATTGACACTGTTATCAAAATTTGCTTTGTCAAATATCTATTGGATAAATCCAATACTACATTTATTTTTTCATTCGGTTCTCTTTTTACTTAATTTTTAATATTATTCATCATTTGATCCTTCTTTTAAATATAATGTTTTATGTTATTTTTTATTCTAACTAGTAAAGATTGACACACTAATCTAGTTTTAATGATTAGTATGCCAATTTTGCATCATTTGTTGTCTCACCTCAAACTAGAGAGTACCTTATGTTGGAGAATATGTTTGGATGTTGTGTTGAATATATCTACATGCAGTGTATCTATTCTGAGTTACAAATACTTTCTAATATAATCTCCATAGCTGATATTTATTTTTCATCCTAATTATTGAATTTTACAAAGGATAATTTCTTTACCAAAATAATCCCTTCATGTTATACACTTAGCAATTAAATTTCTTTTAATGAATTTGGCCAATTTAATTGAATGCATGTAACCATTTATTCCTAGTCCAATTTTGACACTAGAATTTAGTATTGGAGAGATGTAATTAATAAATGCAAATGTGATTTGGAGTTTTAACCTCAAATGCAAGCTTGTATTTGTGCTTTGAAATATTAGATGTCTAACTTTGATGTGATAATTATTTGCATTGTTTGTTGTTTTTTTTATAATTATAAACTGAACTTTTAGTTAGTATAAACTTTTAAATTTAAGTGTTGATGATTTTACTTAGGTTTTTATCTTTGTTAACTAATTTGATATGAAAATTAGATTTTACTTTGTCTTTGTCCTACATTATTTAGACTCAATGATTTTACCTTTACAACAATCATAATTATAATTCGTCGTGTATTGTTTATTAGAAATTGATAAATATTTTTTAAATATTAAAGTTGTGAATCAGTGTTGGATAAAAAGATATAATTAGTGGAAGATCAATCCTATTTCTTGACAATATTAGAAATTTCATTTATTTTGTTAGTTGGTTGAAATATTAATTATCAAATATGTATCAATTGATCAGAATATTTTGTTATGAATGTTTTTATGACATTTCATAAAATTAATGTATTGATCATTTATTTATTTTTTTGTCATGATACTTTTATGAATACTCTTATTATGATTAATTTCACTTGTAAGGTTATCTTTTGATTTCAGGACAAAAATTTCACCTTATGTAGTAATGAGAGATTTCTTTGCGTCAAACCCTAAACATTAATTCGCTCGTCGATTTTCTTGTGCTTCCGGTTGATGTTAGTTTTGCCAATTTCTTTATGTTAAACACTCAACTCTCAAACCCCAACCACCAAACCCAAACCCGTCATTAGTCATTGCTCCTTGCGGTCGAAACTTCTAGGCATCGACGCACCCTCCCCCATTTAAGTATCATGATTTAACAATCACATGGGAAGATCTCTGACACGACCTTTGATATATTTATCCTTGCCAAAGAGCTTGTGAAATCCTGTGATTGCTTCGTTAAGATCTGTGTCATTTATATGACCTATCAAGGCGATCAGGAAATTGATAGATCGGAACTTGTTTAGGACCAATGATTCTGAGGAAGCCAATAAACTTGGGTTGTTTGATGAGGTAATTTTTACCGGCTTATTCCTCATGAAGGAATTAACACGATTTACTTTTTAAGGGGTAGATCTGTGAAAAATTATCTTGTCCAGCAACCCAAGTTTCTTGGCCTTCTCGGGTCTTCTTCTACGGATGCATCTATAACCTTGCCCTCTAAGGCCCAACATCTCCATAAGAATAAGAGCATACATGTGATGACATTATTTGAAACAAAACTCACTGAGGATTTCCTCCGATCGATTGTGTATAGGCTATTTTCAGGTATGAGATATGTTCATAACTTTGATATGTCTAACCATGGCCAAGTATTACTCCATTTGGATTTGCACAGAGTTGATATAGATATGCTAACGATGACCGACCAGTTCATTTATTGCCATATTCACTGTCGAGTATCTGGAAGGAGGGGTTCTTAGTGACCTTTGGTTATGAGCTACATTTTATTACCTCTCGGAGATTATTATGGGAACGACTTATGAAGCTCGGTGGAGACATCTTGGAGTCTTGGATGATCATGGGAGACTACAATTCTATATTATCATTGTAGATAAAGGAGGTGTTCCGGTTACAAATTATGAAATGAAGGATTTCCAAATCTTTACTTATGTGTGCGGGTTGGTGGAGCCATTTGTACAAAAAAAACAAATACTAAACAGAAATAGTAAATCATTATATTTTAGTTTAGAGTATAAAAAAATAAATAAAATTTTTATTAATGTTTTACACTTTAAGTACATTTAATAATTAAAATAAAATATTTATTTTACTAAACAAAATACAAAGCAATAAAGAAAATATAAACTTCCACTAGATAAGTTGTTCTTCCATAAGAAGAACTCCTATTTCCATAACATACGCGTGAAATATCTTAGTTACCAAGTATTTGATGAGTGGTTCTGTCAACAGGAAATTTGTGCTGATGTGTTTTATCATGATTTGACGACTTTGAACTCTTTCTTTAGCCGCTAGAAATTTTATTTCGATGTGCTTGGACTTCGATAAATTGTAGTTGTTTTTGGCATATAATTTTGTGATTTTATTATCACAGTTAATCCTCAGTGGTCTCTCAATATCATTAATGATCTGTAACTAATGCAATAGATGACTATCGATTTCGTTGATTTACACATGAATATCGAAAGTGACCATCGAATTCGTTGATTCACGCACGAATATCGGAAGTGACTTTCTACAACTTGTTGATTTGAAGGGGAATATTAGGAAATAAGAAAAATACCACGCTCCAAGGAGGAGACTAAAAATACTTCAAATATCATAAAAATAGATATTATTGAAAATAATAAAAATATGTTTGGAGGCCAGGTTGAGTGCCTAAATGGTGGATTTTAAATCCGAAACTTGGCAGTTATGGGTTCTCCTGTAACAAACATGTATCTTTGAATTTTGCACGCGTGGCCACTGATGGAGCCTGATTCTGAGTCATGAGTCAAAAGTTATGACTTTCGAAAGATTTCACTGTCAAAGCCACATCAACATCGCTATGAAGTTTCGTAGTCAAAATCCGTGATTAGATGCTTTGTAGCATTCTATCAACTTTGCCTCAATATTAAAAGTGGCTACTAGCGTTTGTTTGAGACTTTTCCAAGATACAACCTCTAGCCAACATGAAATATAGTCTGAAGTCAATCTTCTGTTATCCAAGCATCTAGTAAAATTAGAGTTTAAATATCACCACCTCTAGGTGATCTTACATGAGCATACGCCTTTTAATTCTTTGAAAATACGTCCTCACATTTTTTTTTATTAAGTCTCTCTGATAAACTCGTAGTGCATATGATCCAATGGGTTCTTGGTTGTGTTAGTCTTTCATAATTAACCATTTAATTACGAATAGATTATGAGTGACACCTAATAGTTTAGGTCTGGGTCGGTTAGTGAAAATCAATATAATCTGTTGTATTTCATTCATATCTCTAGAAGACTTTATAGCCTGTTGGTTAAAGTGATCGTTTGCTAACGTAGTTTTTAGGGCGCCTCAGTTGAGATCTAAGGTGTCTTAGTTTGATAAAATTTTATCCATGCAACAACTGAGGTGCCCTTAGTCACAACTGAGGCGTTTCGGGTCTTCAAAGTCAGTGTCTGAGTTTACTTTTTTGGACTTGACTCACTTAGGTGATGTTATGGTCATTCGGAATTGAGCTCGTCCGAACCCAACTTTGTCCTTCTCCTCGCACAGGATTCCTCTCCGGCTTCTCGTCTCTCGGATGTCGTGCGCGTACTTCTTGTCTACCGGTGAATTCTTCTATAGCTTCTCGTCTCTCGGATGCACCGAACCCGTCGACTTTTTCCCATGTCATATTTCTTATTCGTTACATCTTCCGCTTGTCTTCTTGTGATTTTCTAAGTTCTTGCACACTTAGATATAAGATATCAAACACAAGTAGGATCTAATTAGACTACATTAAAAACAACCTGTGATATTTATAAATTTCTCCTCTTTGATGGGCATCAACGGATAAACAAATAAAGAAAAAAATTGTTTATTATTAAAACTTTAATTTAGCATTCAAGTATAAAAATAATTATGCAAGTTTAAAAACCAAGTCTCCCACTTATCTAGCCATCTTACCATTGACACATCAAATATAAGTTTAAAAAATTCTGATCATAAAAAGAATTTTCACAGAAAACATGCTTTTCTTTTTCTTAAAATAATTATTTCTATTAAAAAAATATTTTTTTTTGAAAATAAAATCCTTAAAAATAGAATTCAAGTCAAGATAATTTTTATATTTTCTGTTAAATAAATCTTTGAAACATTTTTAAGTTTAAAATTTTGCTTTTCAATAAACAATTTATAAAAATTTGTTTAACGGTAAAAAAAATCTTGAAAAAATTTTCCATGAATATATATGATTTGTGTCTGATACAAAAGTTTAAAACACATTAAATTAGGTAAAAATGTTTTCAATAGATCACTTAACAAAAATTACACTTAACAAAAATTATTAAAAATTCTTGCATAAAAATTATTAAATTCTAGCATGCATTATTTTTAGCAAATAAGAAAAAAATTTAACATATTAAAACAGATTTAGGAATCTAAATTAAATTTTTATCTAATTGATTTATTATAAATTTTGATGAAATATAATTTTTTAAATATTTTTACAAATTGATTTTTATTATTCCTAATATATCAATTAATTTCTCAATAATATTTAAAATTTTTAACTTGAGAAAAGTTTAAATTTGACCATGACTTTTTTTCTAAAATTTCTATTAATTTTTTTAATTTTATATTTATAATTTATCATAAAGTTTTATGGAAATGTTGTTGTTACTTATTTAGAATTACACAATTTCTTTTTAGATTTACATATTTATCATCATTTTAATACCTTGATAAATATATTGGGGGTAGTCGACATTCATCACTTATCGTGTCGGAGTCGTAACTTGATACTCTCCCATTATCACTATTTTCTTTTGAAGTAGCTTTCCCATCATCGATTCTCTCTTCTTGGCGACTCACCATTAGTGCTAATCCGACATTCTCATCAAGTTTGGATTTTGAAGATCATTTGTCTCATGTCGCTTTAAGGTTTCAATGTTTGGACTTTCTTGATCTTTTCTCTTTGCCCTTCTCTTTGTTTTACAATTTTGGGTAGTTATCCTTGATGTGTCCTTATCCGCAGTAGAAGCATCATATTTTTCTTTTTCTTGGAGTAAATTTTTGGTTTATATCTTATTAAACTTATTAATTTTTGTTTGACCGAGAGAATTTAGATATCTCCACAATGGCTTGCTTCTATGGTTTAATTTTTAGCTTTTACCCAAAAAATTTTGTACTAATGGAGATATTATTTCCTTATAAATCCATTATCTTTCTCATATGTTTTTAATGTGTATTTTTGTTTGTAATCTTGCAACCTCAACAACCCACCCTCCTAAACGAAGGATTACAAGGAATGCTTTGCTATAAATAGTAAAAGTAAAATATAATAATTACACCAAGCCAAAATATTATAAAATTTAAAATTCACACGACAATATTTTTTTTTGTAAGGCTTTATTTTTGTTCAAATCTAAGTGGTTATAAGTTTAGACAATAATTTAAGTTGTGTGATTTATGTACGCTCCCTCTACCACTTTTTCAAAAAAAAACTTTAGTCAAGTTGACTTTTTTTTTAAATCAAAGTGGTAAAGACCAGTGATCGAAAACTCGGGCTAGGCGGGCGCCTAGGCGCTGCCTAGCCGCTCGACGCCCATCGGTCGCCGCGAACACTATGTCCGTGGCCAGGCTAGTCGGAGGGGTCGCCTAGGCGAAGCGTTGCGTGTTTTGCGGGATCACGATTTGTTTCCTTTTTTTTAAAGCCCTAAATCTCCTGTTGTCGATTCATCTACCACCTCCCGACACCTCCGTCGCCTCCTCCGGTATCGCTCGTCGCTGCCTCCTCCGGTATCACGAGCAACAGGTATGTGTTTACAGTTTAGATTTTTTTTTACGCGTCCGACGTCGTGGGACGTTTCCGACGGCGCCGGAAGCGTCGCAGGAATCTTTCGGAGGTGTCGGATGTCTCCGGTGACGCGTCTGACGCCGCCCGATGCATCCCGCGACGCCTTCATCTTCGGCTCCTAGCCCTCGAATGCACGCAAGCCTCCAGTTTGTCTCCATGTCATCCTTCACGAATACCTCGAAGTTCGTGCCCTTTAGCTTATCGTCCCTGCTATACCAAGGTCCCTCGGGTGCACACAAGCCTCCAGCTTGTCTCCGTGCCACCCTTCACAGTATCGAAGCCGTCCAGCCAAGTCAATATTTGTAACCTGCACACTCACATACACATATCAAATACACAAGGGTAAACCTAACTTAAACCCTTTGCCCAAACATCAAAACACATGGTCACTCCGGACCACAGATTGCCTCAACACTCAGCTGTGATAAAATTTTGAAATCATATGGTTTCACATGTCTCCAAACATTGGGGGATTTTTGAACTTGTCTCAGTTGTGAACATTGTCTCCAAAAGTTGTCACTGAACTTAGTCTGGGAACCTAAACGTTAGCCTAGTCTGATCTATTCTTTAAACTTGCTTATTGATTAAATTAGATTTTGAACATCCTCGGAACTCACATTGTACCTAATTGTCTGCACCGAACTCAGAATCTGATTTTTCTCCGAACTTTAAGAGACTTTTGAACATTTAGTCTTCGCCTTTGAACTTTGTCTCTAAATTTGATATGGGTAACCCTAAACCCTAAACTTAGTCTCTAAATTTGATATGGGTAATTTTGAACTAGAACTTCTGAACCTCAACCTTACGAGAGTTTTGAACATTTTGTCTTGAACATAGTCTCTAAATTTGATATGGCTACTTTTCAGCTTGAACTTTTGAACTTAGTATCTGATTTTTAGCTCCTCAACCTTGGGAGACTTTTGAACATTTAGTGTTGAAGGCATCTACACTTGTTAAGTCAAAACCAACTAAACAAAATAGAGCCGCATACAAAGATTTCTAACTGATTATGTTAAAATTTCCAAAATAAAAAATTAACTAAGATATCAATAAAACAAAAATAAAATCCAACTTCCATTATTAAGCATAAAATCTTACACTACTGGTGACAAAATCAAAGATAACACGAACACCATGATTCTTAAAAGAGCCCTCAATACATAAACTGGAAATACAAGATAAAACCCGTAAAGCCAAAAATCTTTGAAACACTATGGGAAGTGCCCTCAAAGCATCTACCTAGCAATGGTTAAAATGCACCTTGTCTGACACACATATCTCGTGATCTTAGACTAGAAAAGGAGGGTCGGCATTGAAAACTAAGCAGGCCATGCACTACGATGTAATATAAGAAAAAAAAACAAACAAACATAAATTCAATCAATTGCAAGAAAGAAAATAAATGAATTCTATCTATCAAAATCACAGATTGAGCAATCCATGTATTCAACTGCATCCAATGAGCTAGACCCTTGCAGTCTCTCATTCTATGGTTGAGAGTACTGCCTACATTCACTCCAAATCACATGTTATCATAATATACTAAATAGCTCCCTTGCATTCTCTAAATTAGAGACTGGTTAACTAATCTTTTTAATTTTTTAATGTCACAATTATCATACGTTTGCATGTACATGGCATCTATTTCACACTATGTATCTTGATTTGCAGCCATAGGAAACATGAATGATAATGAACCACTCGTCATTCTATTCATTATATGAACTTGACTAACTATTTGAACATATCAGAACCTAAGGATTTTTTACTTATTTGCTTAGGTATAATTAATTAATATTTTAGTCGAATAGGCACCTAGGCAGTTGATTAAGATAAAATTAGCCTTGTCACTAATAATTTTATTAAACTTAAACACCGAACAAGTATGCAATATATTTTTTGAAGTTTGACATGATCCAATTATGGGACACTTAAATGTACGTAAAAAGGATAAGATTTATTATTAGAAGAACAATAATATCTAAACTTTATATTTTTTTCCCTCTATTGGCGGGGGTATTAATTCATGTTAGAAGGACAATATGACTTGTTGTGTCTCATTGAACCCTTTTTTAGTCTTAGTTCAAACATACCATAACTATATCATTTGTTAAATTAGATTGATTTCCATGATCCTATTTAATTAAGCGAGCTAGGTAGGTAATGTCGTGTCATATGCTTCAAAATGTTTGATTTACTTTGTTTAGCCTAGTTAATTCTTAATATTAATTATTCAATATGAAAAATCATATATCTAATAACAATAAAAAATTAATTAAATATTTCATTAATAATGTGAGTAACATATAAGATCTGACTCAGTTGTGTCGTCATTGGATAGTGCTCATTGCTCAATGGCAACTCCTGCCTCTCCGCTTCCCTCTTCAAGGGGCATTGGGTCCCAAAATCTTAATTGTACTAGCAACTCTCCTTCAGTGTCATTGTCACCCTCACTATTACGCTTATGGAGGCCAGCAACCCAAAGGAATGTAAGGAATCAATGGTTGAAATTGTTCTCAAGCAAGACTCAGTGGGCCAATGCTGTGTCAGAGGGGAGATCACATGCTACCTCACTTGTAAATGCATATCTCAATCAGAGGTGAAGTTTGTTTTATGATTTTTTAGGTTTTAAGGGAAAATAAGAAATTCGTTGACCTATATTTGATGGTAGTTTCTGTAGATACATGTCGTCAATGAACTTGGGCGCTGTGAATGACATGCCTGAGATTCGAGAGAAGGCACGCCAAAAATTGGCTCATAAGCAGGTATTCTTTTTGAAATTTCATCTTTATGATTATGTTTATATCTCTTAGACTTGAATTTGAATACATTTATTGTTTGTTCTTGGACTAAGACGTTGATGATATTTTGTTTCCAGGAAACATGCGGAAACTATCTTTTATCATCATACAAGAATATGGTATGCTCGGTAACTGGATAACTTGTGTCTCTTATTAGCAAAATTGAATTTACTTCTGCCTTTATAAAAAAAAATAATCATGGAGCAACACCACTGTTGGTTTTAGTACATTTTATTTCTGATTCAATTTATCTTCTTGATTTTTCATCTACTGCTTGCATATTAGTAGCTATATGGAAGCATTCAAGGTGACTCCAGATGAAAAGTTCATTGCCGTATGTTTTTTTACTTCCAGATCTCATTCAAATTTTCTAATCTCAATTCTTTTCAGGTACTCACAGTTGCTGAATTGGTCAAGTCAGCACACTCTTTCCGATGTTTCCTTAAAGGATCTGTTGCCAGCCCTCTGACACAATTTGGTGATAGTCCTGAACATGAGAATGATAGTGGAGATGGTGGTGGAGTACCAGTTTTTACATTTTTTCCAATCTCACATTTTGGTATGCTTTCTCCTTGGGTCAATATCTTACACATTAGATTGGTGTTATATGGATGGATCTTAGGTTGTCTCTTTTGGAAGCACAATTTTACTGCGTTTTCAATTTTCTTCTCTTAGACCTTTGTTTGATAAATAGAAGATTTTTTTACGATTAAGTTGGTATTAGTTTGCTATGCTCGATCTCAATATTTTACTATGTTATGCAGTCGCATTTCTAGATGAAATCAAACAATCTAACACTATAAAGAACTTGAAGAACAAATCTTATGCTTCTTCATTTTCAACTTGTACACTTAAACCTAGAGTTGAGATCTGTCTAGTGGTACAAACTGAAAGAACTAACCAATTTAAACCTGTTTTAAGATAAAAATTTATGCAACAAATGAATCAAATTGCAATCAGAACCAAGTTACACAAAAGGTGAATTTTCTCAGCTTGGTGGACTCAAACTTAAATATGTTTGATTTTAAGTAGCCAATTATAATTATTTTTGCATGAATGCGATAAAGATGATATATTTATGAAGAGAAAAGAAAAGTGAACAATGCTTTTGCAGTTTGCTTCTATTTGTAATTACAAATAGAAAAAAAAGAATGAACTGACATCGTGCTTAACTTCTCTTGACCAAGTGAACTTATTTTCATTTTCTTTTTCAGAATAGTAGGATTTTTGTCAGCACTTTGGTTATTAAGTTATTGGTTTTGTCTTTAGCATATTTCAATTGTATATCTTCCTTCAGTTTTTTTTTAGTTTGTCATGCATCAAATGAAAAAGGAACAAAAATCTAGGCTGTAGCTGTTCTTGTGCCAGTGACAATAGAAAATAACGCAATGGATTCCGAGTTGGTTGACTGGTGACTTGAAATTCCATCCAACTATAAAGACTATATATATATAATATCTTTTGGTCCCCAAATTTAGGGCTTTAAACTTTTATCAATCTTATTTCTAATAACCAACACAATTATTTTAGCTAGCTGTTCATTAATTAGATGTTCAGTTCTAAACACTCAAATTCGTTTGAAATTTTTCATAGATTTACCTGTTAATGCTTATAGTCTTTGCAATGAGTTTTGATTTTCCTATCCCCTATGAATGCCAAATGACAACACTTTTCTTGTGTAATTTGGAGGTTCATGTAAGAGAAATTTAAAATTTTTCTTTTTTTATGTAAGTCTCAGAAATTATTGTTGATTTCTTCTTATTTGTGGAATGTTAGAGAATCTTGCATGGGAGCTAGTTGGGATGTTTGTATCAGAGTTAAACTTGAAGGTACATAATACTTGTACATTAAAGTTCTATGAACCTTTTGGTTACTGCTATTTCTTCTGATGATGGTGCTGTAGTTTTGATAATTTCCTATGGCTATTGGTAATCTTACTTGATAGCGGTTCCTAGTGGTTGAGTTTCTCTCACTTGGATGTGATGGTGAAGGACAGAGTAATAAGATAAAGTGGTCAGATGAACTATATATTGGAGAGTTTGATGATCTAACGATTAGTGGCCTGTGCACTGAAAACAATATCCCACCTCCGTTTCCACATTTAAGAGGTCAACTACCTTGGAGTCCCTTAGACACAAAGGAATATCATCTTCTGAGCAGTGATGTTTTGCAGGTCAGTTGATACAGAAGGAATTGCATGCTTTTGTTTGATACAATTATGATCTGTTTCTTGATTAATCCATGTTGATATTTTGTTCTTTGTTTACTGCATCTCAATTGATACATTCTGATATGTGGTAATTATCTCATTAAGTTGCTCTTTGGAGCCCTATAGAATCTTCATGACTCCTGTCAGTTCACTTTTTATACCCTCATTTATGTTTCTGAACAGTTTGAATGTTTCTATTATTCTAAGCTATGTGATTGTGCCTAAAAGAATAAAAAATTTCAATGAATCACAATTTTAGAATACATAATCTTGATGGCTAAAGCGTGATGATTGACAATGTATAGAATACATTCTTGCTTGCTCTCTAGGTACATTTTGATCCCATATTTCTTATTTGTAAAATAAACTCTAAGATTGTAAGGAAGGCTTACATATTTTATGGTCTACTATACAATATTGTTGGTGTAATCATCCTTTGAGGTCGGGATTCATCAATTATTTGATGGATTAAGTAAAGAGTTTAAGTTCGGATTGTTGTTGTATTTGGTATATGTATGTAAATCACACAACTCGGAGATACACATGGAGTCAAGTTGATGTGACCAAGGTTGATTGAGGACTTGATGGCTCCTTGTTCGTGAAGATTGGAGAAGGATGACGTGGAGTGTAAGGGTATGACTAAGCGAGGAAGCAAACTACATAAGTGGAGGCATGACGAACAACCATGGGTTTGATTGCATCTAAGGGACAAGTAGCTTGATAGGAAATGATTTCAAAGCACAGGTATAACTCATGGTGATTAGATCGTAGGCGTGCTAGAGAAGGATGGTAAATAGCATGAATAAAAGGTTTAGTTGCTAATCAATTACTATTAGGGTGCGTTTGGTTCAAGTTATCATATATAACCTTAGTTATGTGATTACCAAGTAATCACATAACTAAGGTAATAGGGAATAAAACATAACCTGAAGTTGTTTGATTTAATTTAGGTAATCAAATAAAATCTCGTTTGTTTGGAGGTAATAGTCTATAACATAATATAATATTTTACCATATTACTCTTTTGAATTTATTTAGATAATTTTATTAAAATATTAAATGAAAAACTATTCGTTGACGACATCTCTGTCGACGTCGATCGTCAGTGTCGGTGTAGGCAGTCGATGTCCAACACCGGCGACTGACTGTAAGCGCCGAACGCCGACGATCGACATAGATCGTCGGTGGCTGTCGGTCGACTGTCGACTGCCAACGATCGGTGCCGATTGCCGACCGTCGGCGGCGGTCGCCGGCCGCCGGCTAGGGTCGTCGGTCGTCGATCGCCGGCCGCCGGCTGGGGTCGCCGGTTGTCGATCACCGCCGGTGGTTCGGCCGCCGCCGGCCGGCAACGGTGGTCGTCGGGCGTCGGGCGTCGACGGTGGTCGCTGATCGTCGTTTCAGTCGTCGACCGCGAATAATACTTTCGAAAGTTAATAAATTGTAATGGTTATTTTTTTCGTAAATGTAAATATGGAGGATAATTTTAGTAAGATAAGTTTCATAACCTCGGAATCAAGAAAAATCATACTTTCCTAAGGTTTTTCGATTCTCGGTTCCATGACCCTTTTGCTGACGTGTCGGGCATATTGTTGTAAAAGTCGGCCTAGGCGCCACCTAGGTGCTAGGCGGCACCCCACGGTGGTGCCGCCTCATGCCGCCTAGCGTCGCCTAGCACCGCCTAGCACCGCCTAGGCACCGATCTCCGCCTGACTATCGCCTAGCGATTTTTACAACCTTGGTCGGGCATCGATCATTACTTGGGAATTGCTAATTATCTAAACCAAACAAGATTTTCGTTGATAACCTTGGATGTATAAGCAAGGTTATCAAGGATAACCCCCAACCAAACGCACCCTTAGAGTTACAACAATAACAATCAAACCTTATCTCACTAGGTGAAGTCGATTATATGGATTTTTCTACGTATTTGGGTTATATCTACTACTATATTATCATTTATATTTAAATAATTTTATCTTATTTTATTATTACTAACTAAATTTTTTTTAGTTTTCTTTCTCGTTTGATGTGCATATTTGTCATAGTTTCACATCGTCTAACTAGAATATTTATTTGTCGTCTAAAGACACGTACTATCTTAAAAGTGTCTCTTATAGTTTTTTTGCTAACTGATCAGTTGACTTTAATAGATTACTTAATATCCCATAATACCAATCTGGGCTTGTTCAAATTTGGTATTTGCATTCTCCTTGTGCAACAGTTGACTATTACCTCAGTATCAATCAACTGCGACACCATGACTCAACCCCTCTACAAATCAAGTCCACCTAGCTTCGAAACTACCCTCATCCTAGGTTACATGATCTAGAAGCTCTCAGGTTAGAAACATACTGATCCTACGCCGAGATCCCTCGAAGGACAAGCCACCGGTGAGCTGTACTTGATGTTGATAGTAAAACCCATAATAAGTCAAAGATATCGGAGTGTCTTCCGTCAATGGCGCTTGCAAGGCTGCTGGAAGACATAGAAATGACAGAGTGTTAAGAGAAGATCGGGTTATCCTGACCTTCAACTCTCTGACGCTCAAGTCAGTTTTTGATAGTATATAAAGCAAACAGACAACAATGTAATCGAGTATATAATAATGAATGTTGAATGTAAATGCATATCAGGCCTGCAAGAGCGGGCCGAAGGTCGAGACGTAGCAATGCGGCTCAAAGGCTAGAATATGATTGCAACTCGGAGACTGGAATACAGTAACGGCTCGAAGGCCGTAATGCAGCAACGGTGGTAGATCTGTGCCGAGGATAGCTAATCTGTATCAGATCGGTGTTGGATGTAATTGATATGCTTCGGATCGTTGCCGGTGCGACGGATATGTTCCGGATGTGTCTGGATCTTTGTAGATCGTCGTCAGATGTGGACAGATCTGACCGGATGTGTTCGAATCTCTGTGGATCGACACCGGCAGTGGCAGATCTAGGCCGAATGCAGCCGGATGTGGCCGGGTCTGACCGGATATAGCCGGATTTGGTCGGATCTGACTCGATATGTTCGAATCTCTACGGATCGGCATCGGGAGTGGAGGATCTGGGCCGGAGGCGGTTGGCGTTGGTGTGCACGTGAGGGAGGAAGTGGCGCGGTCGGCGTTGGTGAGGCAGCGTGCGCGAGAGTCGGGCAACGAGCGATGATGGAGGTCACCGTCTCCTTCCTCGCGTGAGGAGGCAACTCCCTTTCCTTCCTCCAGCCAAGAAGAAAGAAAAAAGAAAAAAAAATATCCCCCTCTTCTCTTGTGGCTGAGGGGAAAAAAAGGGAGAAGGGTCTCAACTCTCATTGCTAAATTGACCAAATTGCCCCTGACCTTTTAACTTTCCCTTTATCCCATTACATAAGTCTCCCCTTCAAGTCTAGTCGAAAGAGACTAGAGTTCGACTGACTGGACAATTGTTCTATTTAAGATGTCAAGGTCAGTGTAGCAGAGGTAACTGGTGTGAAGATGATGTACATGTTAGGATCGGTAGATGAGCTAGAGGGGGAGGGGGTGATTAGCTCCGATATTTGCTTGATGAAGATTTGTTGCGGCAGAAGACGTGAGAGCTAGAGGGGGAGGCGGTGATTAGCTCCGATATTTGCTTGATGAAGATTTGTTGCGGCAGAAGACGTGAGCAATGCTAACACCTCCAATTTTACTTGGTATCTACCTCCTTGAGAGCTTACAAGAAGATACAACAAGAAACTCAAGTAAATACAAAATAAATCTTGCAAGATTTACAACAATGAGTTCTCTTTGCTTATCTTGCTTTCTTCTTCTTCTTGCTTGGAAAACGCCTCTTGAAGTGGCCTACACTAGCTCAAGAACTGATGAAGAGGGAGGAGAAGAGTTGCGAAGTGCTACCGCTTCAACCTGTGTGAAAACCCTATATATCCGCAACCTAAGGTTCACCCAATTGATTACCACGTCAGACTAGCCGTTGAACGACTATTTTTTGAAACTTAATTGATTAGCCAATCGATTAAGAAGATCTTAACCGATTGCTGAATCGATTCAGCACCTTTCTGTGCTCCCGCGCAATACAGTCGTAATCGATTAGGTAATTGCTTACGGTTCTCCTTAATCGATTGCCCAATCAATTAAGAGGATGCTCAATCGATTACCCAATCGATTCAACATTCTTCTGTTCTCGCTACACCAATCGATCACTCAATCGATTGGCAGCCCCCTTAATTGGATATAGCTGGATTTAGCCGGATGTGTCCTGGTCTAATCGGATGTAGCCGGATTTGGCCGGATCTGATTGGATGTAGTTGGATCTGATCGAATGTGTCAAGATCTCTGCAGATCGACACTGACATTGGCGGTTTGGACCGGATGTAGACGGATGTGATTGGATGTAGCCGGATGTGTGATGACTGCCCAATACAAGTGTCACGATGAGTCTCAAATTTAGATATTTATAAGTTGAAAACCCTAGCTCATAGAAATAAAATGTAGTACAGGGGCCTCAAGTCGCATTTTTCCAAGGACTAGTCGTGTGTGTTTAATTCAAGCTTGAAATTGTTGTCGTTTGATAATTTGAGATTTCTAGTAAAATGGGGGTTTTTGCGATAAGGAAATAACAATATGAAATTGAATGAACTTAGCTAAAGCATGGAGCGAATTAGGAAATTGCAAGAACTACTCTTAACCTATTGGAAAACTAAGCAATTCGATTTCAAACTATCGAATTGAAACTTAAGAACTAAACTTAAATGTAGGGAATTAATTGCAGAGAACTAATTGCAATATAGTAAAAACTAAAGCAAAGTATGCTAAAGAAAAGTAAGCAAGGTAAGCCAAAGTAAGCTAATTGAAATGTATATTGATTCAAATCGAAACAACTTGAAGAAATACATGTTTAAAATCAAAATTATCCTAAATTGAACATTAAATCAGTTTGTTGTCAAGACTAACCTTTGCCGTCACACAAAAGTTGAGCTATGAATCCCCTAGCTTAAAAACCAACGAAGAACTCCCTGAATCAATTTGCTGCGAATTAGCCTTCCTGATCGGTCAGCCAACCGATCAGGACCTATGCTGATCGGACTGGAAATCGATCAGGAACTATACTGATCGGACGGGAGACCGATCAGTGATACCTCTGTCCGATCACAGTCACCGATCAGTGACTGAAAACTCCCGCGATCTCCTCCTTCCTCGATCAGCTGGACGTGATCGAACCCAGAAACTCTCAGTACCATTCAGAGGACCCCTCCTAGTGCTCTGATTGCTCCGAAGATGAAGACAATCCGCGATCAAGTGGAAGCGATCGGTGGAATGGAACTCCGGCGAAACCCTCCCCTGACCTCCTCTCAGCGACAAAAATCGAATGCAAACATAACCGGAGAATCTACCTCATTGATATGAAATCTTGAAATCAATCTTGGACTTGATGTTGGCCGCGCGATCGGAGAAGCTGAAGAAAACGATGAAGAACAGAGCAGAAATTGGCAATCTGGCGACGACCACGAGCTGGGAGAGGGAATGTTTGTTTTAATTAATCCAATTTGAAATTAAACGGCTGTGATCATCCTTGCAGGCATTTGACAGTCGGATCTCCTCAGATCTGAACCAAACCTTCCAGATCTTGATCAATGGTCCTGATCTACTTCTCCTTAGCTTGGATCAATCAGATCTGCAACGGATGACTCAAATTGCCCTGATCTTTGAATGAATGGATTAGACTCTCTTAAGCTTGATCAAACGGCTGGATGATCTTTGATTTGGACAAAACTTTCAGATCTTGATATGTGGCCATGATTAACTCTATCTTGAACTTGGATTGATCAGAAATTGACAAATGACTCAGATCTTCCCGTTTCTTGGTCGGACGGTCCATATTAATCCAATGCTCGATTATCTTGATCCGGATCCAATTCTGACTCAAGTTTGATCCAATCTGATTTAGGTACCATTTTCCAATAGGTTAAGAGTAGTTCTTGCAATTTCCTAATTCGCTCCATGCTTTAGCTAAGTTCATTCAATTTCATACTGTTATTTCCTTATCGCAAAAACCCCTATTTTACTAGAAAACCCAAATCATCAAACGACAACAATTTCAAGCTTGAATTAAACACACACGACTAGTCCTTGGAAAAATACGACTTGAGGCCCCTGTACTACATATTATTTCTGTGAGCTAGGTTTTTCAACTTATAAATATCTAAATTTGAGACTCATCGTGACACTTGTATTGGGCAGTCATCAAATTTTTGGCGTCATCAAATTTAGAATTTTCAGAGCAATAATTTCCAACAACATCATCCTTGTTATCAATCAAATTTTCAACAATTTCAACAATCCAATCAATCATTTTATCAGCCCTAACAAAATATCTCAAATATGGAAAGAATTGTATCCAAAGCCAAAATAGAGACAATTCATGAAACCTAATGTAAATTCAAACTTAAGCATATAAAAAGGGATCAAAACATGGATTTGAAAGCCTAAAGTGATCAACAAAATGGTAATTATCAACTCCCCGACACTTACTCTTGGGTGTCTCGCACAACTAACTAGTGGTGTATCCACCTAGATTATTCTTAATCATAGTTAGAAGCAATTGAAAAGAAATTACCTAGGGTTGTCAATTCTCAGAAATCTAAACTCAATGGACTGATATCTTGTCCTTAAATCAACAACTTAGTATATTTCATCCTTCATGACTCATTGAGATGAACTAAACACACAAAACCTCATCAAGGGAATTTTTGTGTGACTCTCTTCCTAAGTTCTACATTTTTGATGAAAGTGGAGCTCACTCAAACACAAACATGGTTCTTGCATTACCATAAGCTTGCTTATGCTCTACTCTCCACCATCATTCTTGATTTGGATCCACACCTACAAAGGCTTATTTGAACAAGTTTAGGAATATAAAATGATAGAAATGAAATAGTAGTTTAATGAACTTTGATACTAAAGAATCATGATAAAGAAAATAAAGAAATATGACATGGTAAGAAAATATGGAAAAGAGATATGACATGATAAGGAAGTATGGAATAGTAAAGAAAGTGGAAGACTTGGATACTCAAGAATGTATCCTAATGCACTTTGCCCCTCTTCTTGTTTTCCTTTCTTTCTTGCAGAAATCGAAGCTAACTTGAGTAAGGATCAGACAATGCCTCTGATTTCACTGAATTCATTAATTTACCCTCTGCTGATCGGTCCAGAGACCGATCAGGCTTTCCCTGATCGTTCTGGCAATCTGCTGATCGGACTTAGTTCCTACTGATCAGTCTGAGTGACCGATCAGTCACTTCTCTGATCGGTCTGGAGACCGATCAGAGCCTGATCAGTAGCTGAAAACTGCAGAACTCTGAACTGTCTTCTGCCAAGATCACTTCTTTTCAATCAATACTACATCTTAAGTTCAACTATCTCCTTGTTCACATCTTCACATTCAGAAAACTCATCCAACACTTGACTTCCACTTCATATTTTTTTCTTTTCTGTTCTTTTTCTTTTGCTTTTTTTTCCTGTGTGCTGTTCTGTTTTTTTTATCTGCATCTAAGTTTTTTTTTCAATCATTCTATAACTCCTTTGCTAATTCTCTATATCAACTAAAAAAGTTGGTTGAAGGAACAAACCTTTAGCTGCAACCATTCACTTAGCCCACTTGGATTTAACTAGCGAGATTGACCTTGAATTTGAAATTACTGAAATTGGTAAACTTTGCGCAATTCTACAACCTTTGCTCAATTCTAAACTCATATTGAAATATTTCTGAATATACTTAGCAGTGTATCAGTTTCCTCTCGAATCCAGTTCAATGCTATCAATTTTCTTTTCAGCAAAGGAAGGAAAGAATAGGTTAGAATTCTCCTTGAATTTGATTACTATCCAAAACCCTAGGCACATTGTCTTCTATATTTGATACTCTTCTTATACTTGTTGTTTTCTGCATCTATTTCAGCTTCAACCTTTAATCTGAATCGTCCACTCCACTTTCCATTAACTCTTGCAACCCAAACTTGGCACACAACTATACTTGTTGATACATCAATTCCAAACCCTCTTGTGAAGTCTTTCATTTCCCTTTGGAATCTTCCTCGTAAAACTTGAAACATCAAATAATACTTAAGAATTTAGATGCTCCAAATGCTACCTTCCAACTCCTTCAAGTTGGCATACTTTTGCTTGTAAGTTGCCAATGCTTGATCCTCAAAATTTGATAGAATGCTTGCATCCTCTCCCACACTTAAACTCTTGTCCGTCTCGGGCAAAGTAACATCAAGAAACATCAAAGTACCCAAGTCCATGGAAAAGATTATGATGAACATGAAGGTTAGGGAAAGAAAAATGGAATATAGAGTAGATCAACAAACAATATTGCAAAAATGATATGAGAAAGGAAACAAAGTGACTCACCTCTATAAATGTGGTCCAATCATAGAAATATAGCTTTGAAAGAACCCAAGCAAGTTCTAGAGTACAATCACATGTGTGTAACACAAAAATTAGGCCAAATCCTCACTAGGTAAAAAGAATTCATCTCAAGTCATCAATCTAGAGTCCATAACTAAGTAGTACTCAAGCATCCAAGAATTTTTGTCCATTGGTTCAAATCCTAAGTTTTAACAACCAAATTTAATTTGCTTTCAAAGGGCTCTAAAATGATATAGAGATAACCTAGAGGAATACATTTATTTCTAACAATGCAAGAAACTAAATGCCAAAAGGGACAAAATGGTATCTACAATGAATCTTTATTCATTTTATGCTACCTAAGCATTTATTAGCAAGAACTCATTGTAAAAGAAAAACGTACTGTATAGAAAACATAAAAATGATATTTACAATGAAATAAAGTGTAAGAAGGAACAACTCCCCTTCAAGTTGGGTAGATAGCATGGAGCATCTATCTTGGGAGAATTATCCTCATAGTGCACAGCTTTCTCCCTTATCAATTTCACATAAGCATGTTCCGGTGGTCGGAGACGATTAAGGTGCAAAATCCATTCTTGGGGTGACTTGCTATGAATCAAAGTAAATGCAACTCCTCCCACTATATGTTCTTTGGAAGTCTTTCCGGGGGGTTGAAGGCTATTTAGTTGGAGCACTCACTCAAGAAGCCGACGGCTCCCTGCAAAACCATGAAAAGAAAATATCTCCCGCACGTATGCAGGGTAAGGAAGAAATGAAATACAAATAATCTCTACGTAGAATGTATCAAGAAATGCATCACATCCAATAAAGTCAACCTTAGGTACCTCAATAAATTTTTCACAATCAGTCTCTACATAAGATGTATCAAGAAATGCATCACTTCCAACAAAATCAACCTTAGGTACCTCTATAAGTTTTTCTACACAATTAGGAAAAATACTTACCTTGTCGTGCTGAAGAATACCTGAAGGTTCTATAAGAGTAGATGTAACTAGGGCCTCCTCCTGGTCAGGTAAAGGCTCCACCTCAGGCTTAAGTTCTGGTGGGCATACAACTAAAAGAGGTAATTCTTGGGTCCTTGCTTCCATCATGCAAGTCCCTACACTTTCTGGCAAATAAGCATACTCTAAATATTCTGGCAATGGTTTCAACTCTATCTTTGACTGCTCAGTAGATATGGGTGGTCCCTGGGGCTCAGTGCAATCCCCTACACTCTCACACCTATCCTCTGAATCTCTTGAAATATCAATCAATATAGGTGATCCCTGGGGCTTAGTGCAATCTCCTACACCTAAAGAATCATCTCCAACTGCAAATAAATCAGATACAACCTCCAACTCAGCTGCCTCTGTAGCTAATACCTCCTCTGTCTCTTCTGAACTAAAATATTCTCTCTGAATATCAAGTGAAATTTTTTCAGCAAATAACTCTGCCTCAACAACCTCATCTAAAATACCCATGCTAATGATAGAAAGATCCTCTCTAGGGTGTTGTGGGAAGGGTAAAGGGACCCTTGGTTCCTCCACTTGAGCTGGAATTTTCGGAAATGAGTCTTGAGCAGGGATTTCGGTAGGCATAGTTGCTGTAGGGATTTCGGTAGGCATAGCTGCTGTAGGTACCTTAATTTTACTGATTTCTTCTTCTTCTTCCATCACAATTGCAAAATCAATAGAAGAATGACTTAGGCTTGAACTAGGTTCACTTTCAACTGATTTAGAATCCATTTTGGGGCTGATCTGAGTTGGAAAATAAGTTGCTGGAATTTCTTCAGAAAAATCAGCCCTTTGAAAATTTAAACTTGAAACTACTTCCCCACTCCTCCAAGTTATTGCACTAACACTCCCCTTTGGATTAGGAGTAGCTTGAGAAGGTAATTGACTTGATCCTTGGGCTTGTAATTGATTCATTCCACTAGCTATTTGCCCAATGTATTTCAATGTTTTTAAGAGTGGACTCATTCCTTTGTTGCCTTTGTTGTTGTAAAATCTGCTGTTGTTGTATGACTTGTTGAAACATCTCCTCAAGCCTTTGTTAGTGTTCATTAAACTCACTAGAGTCCTCAAAGTCTCCTTGATTGGCATAGGACTCTTGTTTGTCTTGAAATGTAGCATTAGGCTGCTGAAAATCATAAGTAGGCTTTGAATCTTGAAAATTCTGTTGTTAGGGCTGATAAAATGATTGATTGGATTGTTGAAATTGTTGAAAATTTGATTGATAACAAGGATGATGTTGTTGGAAATTATTGCTCTGAAAATTCTAAATTTGATGACGCCAAAAATTTGATGACTGCCCAATACAAGTGTCACGATGAGTCTCAAATTTAGATATTTATAAGTTGAAAAACCTAGCTCACAGAAATAATATGTAGTACAGGGGCCTCAAGTCGTATTTTTCCAAGGACTAGTCGTGTGTGTTTAATTCAAGCTTGAAATTGTTGTCGTTTGATGATTTGGGTTTTCTAGTAAAATAGGGGTTTTTGCGATAAGGAAATAACAGTATGAAATTGAATGAACTTAGCTAAAGCATGGAGCGAATTAGGAAATTGCAAGAACTACTCTTAACCTATTGGAAAACTAAGCAATTCGATTTCAAACTATCGAATTGAAACTTAAGAACTAAACTTAAATGTAGGGAATTAATTGCAGAGAACTAATTGCAATATAGTAAAAACTAATGCAAAGTAGCTAAAGAAAAGTAAGCAAGGTAAGCCAAAGTAAGCTAATTGAAATGTAGATTGATTCAAACCGAAACAACTTGAAGAAGTACATGTTTAAAATCAAAATTATCCTAAATTTAACATCAAATCAGTTTGTTGTCAAGACTTCCCTTTGTCGTCACACAAAAGTTGAGCTATGAACCCTCTAGCTCAAAAACCAACGAAGAACTCCCTGGATCAATTTGCTGCGAATTAGCCTTCCTGATCGGTCAGCCGACCGATCAGGACCTATGCTGATCGGACTGGGAATCGATCAGGAACTATTCTGATCGGACGGGAGACCGATCAGTGATACCTCTGTCCGATCACAGCCACCGATCAGTGACTGAAAACTCCCGTGATCTCCTCCTTCCTCGATCAGCTGGACGTGATCGAACCCAGAAACTCTCAGTACCATTCAGAGGACCCCTCCTAGTGCTCTGATTGCTCCGAAGATGAAGACAATCCGCGATCAAGTAGAAGCGATCGGTGGAATGGAACTCTGCGAAACCCTCCCCTGAGCTCCTCTCAGCGACAAAAATCGAATGCAAACATAACCGGAGAATCTACCTCATTGATCTGAAACCTTGAAAACAATCTTGGACTTGACGTTGGCCGCGCGATTGAAGAAGAAGCTGAAGAAAACGATGAAGAACAGAGCATAAATTGGCGATCTGGCGACGACCACGAGCTGGGAGAGGGAATGTCTGTTTTAATTAATCCAATTTGAAATTGAACGACTGTGATCATCCTTGCATGCATCTGACGGTCGGATCTCCTCAGATCTGAACCAAACCTTCCAGATCTTGATCAATGGTCCTGATCTACTTCTTCTTAGCTTGGATCAATCAGATCTGCAACGGATGGCTCAGATTGCCCTGATCTTTGAATGGACGGATTAGACTCTCTTAAGCTTGATCAAACGACTGGATGATCTCTGAGTTGGACCAAACTTTCAGATCTTGATATGTGGCCATGATTAACTCTATCTTGAACTTGGATTGATCAGAAATTGACAAATGACTCAGATCTTCCCGTTTTTTGATCGGGCGGTCCATATTAATCCAATGCTCGATCATCTTGATCCGGATCCAATTCTGACTCATGTTGTTCCAATCTGATCTAGGTCCATGATCATTTGAAGCCTACAAAATTAGATTCAAATTTAAGTGCGGAAATATCTCAAATATGGAAAGAATTGTATCCATAGCCAAAATAGAGACAATTCATGAAACCTAATGTAAATGCAAACTTAAGCATATAAAAAGGGATCAAAACATGGATTTGAAAGCCTAAAGTGATCAACAAAATGATAGTTATCAATGTGGCTGAATTTGACCTGATCTTTGTGGATCGACACCGGCAGTGGCGGATCTAGTTCAGATGTGACATGGCAGGAGGCGGTCGGTGTTGGCGTGCATGTGAGGGAGGAGAGGCGCGGTCGGTGTTGGCGAGAAGGCGTGCTTGAGTGTCAGGCGACCAGCGATGATGGAGGCCACCATCTTCTTCCTCGCGTGAGGAGGCAGCTCCCTTTTCCTCCAGCCAAGAAGAAAGAAAAAAGAATAAATCCCCCTCTTCTCTTGTGCTTGAGGGAAAAAAAGGGAGAAGGGTCTCGTGGCCAAAATGACTAAACTGTCTCTGACCTTTTAACTTCCCCTTTACTCTATAACACATATCAATTCCACATTGCCTCCGTGCCAATTGGTCTTCGATGCCGGGAATCGCACTGCTCCGGGTCTTCCTCTACTTGGAGTTTTACCACTCCGGGTCTTCTTTGTCAAAATTCTTCTTGGACTTTCTCCGCCTAGCGTCTAACATCCCATGTATGGTAAGACTTTCACCACGTCCATCTACCTAGCATCCAACATCCTATGTCTGCTAGGACATTCATCATATCCATCTACCATGCCACCTGCACCTACACACTTGACGCATCCCATTAGATCACAACAAACACTTAAACATGGTCCAAACATTAAAGTCATGCAACACACATGCTTAGTTGGGTTGTGTCAACAATTCACCAAAACTTTAATGTACACGTATGGGTGATTGCATCAACAATGGTGAGTTGATTGTTGCAAGAAAATGTATCTCGGCAAGGGTAGTATCTCAACATAGGTGGACTGGACCTTAGAAGTGGTTGGAGTCATTGTACCACTTAATTAGTATTGAACACTAGTCGACTGATGGCTGAGTCGTGGATGTAGCAACTTTGAACAAAAGTTTTTTGTATTCATGATTATATGCTTGACTGATGAATTAATGAATTGTGTCAATTGACTCGTGAAACCCTAAATTCCAAATGAGGAGTTTTGAAGTATGAACTAGGTTGTGGTAATATTCAGTTAGTTGATTGGTGTGCCAATTGATTGTCTGGTTGAGTCGACTAGCCAGTTGAGCGGAGTCAATCGGCCAACCAATAGAATGTTATCATTCGTGGCTGAGTCGATGACTGATGCTATAGGAGTCAACATGGAAGCAGTCCTTAATACAACAACAACAATCACATTTGTTGACCACAATAGTGGCTTAGCCGACTGATGAAAATTTGCAGACGATTGTTGTGCATCAATTGTCAAATAATAACTGTAAAGAGGTTGGAAGAAGGCTTATAAAAGGATTCCAAGGGGATTTGAAGCTAACGTTTCTAGAAACATTTCTAGCAATCTCTAAGCCTTTTTGTATCCATTTGTGAGCCTTCATTGTGAGCTTCATTGTAATTCATTCAAGTGAATTCTTTGAGGTTTCTCCACCTCCGGTATTGATAGAGGAGAAAAGTATTGGCTATTGGGAGTGATGCACCTGAAGTATCGATAAGCTATGGATTAGGATCCTGGGAGCTGCTGAACCACATTATATCCTTGAGTCTTTGGTCTGTTATTTTATCTTTTTGTTTCGTCTATGTTTTGATTGCTCTAATGTTCCTAAGTAATTAGCAAGAATTTTTTAAGTTGTAAATTAGGGGCATGCACTATTCACCCTCTCTAGCTCATTCGGATTGGTCTTATGCTATGATTACTTAGCAGCAGAAATCTAATTTTGTAGAAAGTGAAGGTTTCACTTATGATACAATTGCTTGGAGGAGAGATCTAATTATCGAGGAAAGGGGAATCAAATTCCCCTATTTCGGCGAATTTCACTTAATATAGACAAAAACAAAGGAAAGAGTCATCAATGGATAAAAAGATCATGATGCTCTTTGCCTCTAACTTGATAAGGTGTTTGTTGGCGATGATATTAAATGTGGACCTCAAGGCATCACCTTGTGAGGTGACAAATGCCCTACCATGATGGATGTAGAGATATTATGCCCAAGGAAGCAGGTCTGGAAGGCATTCAATGTCTGTGAGGAGTTTTGCTTCACCATGTGGAGGAAGAGTGCAGTGGTGAAGCTAAACTAGTGCTTCTACATGGTGCATGCTGTCATCCTCATTCAAACCATTATTTATACCAATTATTTAAGAACCAATGCAGAAACACTAGAATTGGACCAGAGAGCACTCATGTTATAGATCAATGAGCTGCAGAGAGTAAGCAAAGGGAGTCAAGGGCAACAAGGAATTCTACAACTGCAAGTGGTGGTATAGAGGTGCCGTTGGAAAATGTTAGAAAAGGTGCTTGCTAAATATTGTCGGTGCTAGTTGAGTAGTTTCCTGGAAATGGTAGAACAAAATAGATTTGACTAAAAGAAAATGGATTGCTACCAGGGGTAATTTAGTCCTTTAATCCTTTCTCATCTCTTTTCACTCTAAGGTGGTGTTTGGTTTGGGGGTTTGGAAATGAGGGAATGGAATAGTAGAAATATAAAATGTTTGGTTAATGGGTTTGGGACTAACACTTTTGGAATCATTCCTAAATGAGTTGGAATGGACAAATCCCAATTAAAACCACGGGTTTAGAATTCATTCCCGATTCTTTACGCACGGGCAAAGCTTAGTCAACAAAAAAAAATATGGTTGTGGGATTTTCATCTGCCTCTTACCGCCCGCGGCCACACCAACACCATCCTAGAGCAAAGGCGATTTCAGCCGGTGTCGCCGCCTCAGCTATCGAGCTGGTTGAATTGCATAGCTCTCGTCTTTCCACGTCTATACATGGTAGTTCTTTTTGAGAATTTTCGATCAGCAGAGGATGAGCTATTTGCAGTCGGTTCGGTGTCGATTTGTTTTGTGAGGGGATTCCTAATGGTTTCCTATGTGTTTATAGATTGGGATGGCATGAAGAGTCTCGAATTTATTTAGGGTTGTGTCAGCCCCCTGTTTATGCACTGTTTTCTTTTGTTTCTCCTAAGCTTTAGGTTACAGCTCTCTCTTTGGGTTGTAATCTTGCTTTATTCATGATTAAGAATGATTGTTAGCTTCATCATGTTCATCTGAATACCTAACTGTGTCCAAATGTTCTTTTAGCAACCCATGGTATTTGTTGCATTTGTATTCCCAAACCTTTGACAAACCAAACAGCAGTATTGGAATGGCTAAACTCATTCCCATTCCAGTCTACTATCAAATGCATTCCCATTCTCATTCCCATTCCTATTCCTGCACCCCAAACCAAACACCCCCTAACTTTTCATCACCACATAATCATCGTAACAATTTCCTCTCCTTGTTTCGCCTTCTCTCCTTTCCTTCCCCTGCCCTTCAATCTCCTCTTGTCTTAGGTAATCATAGCTTTAAAAGTTTGAATAATATTTAGTGATCGGTTATATGAATATATAGTAGTCCCCTATGGATGTATGCTGTCGAGATAACAATGTGAGTGCATATTAGTGGAAGATCAGTTTTTTGAGCAATATCCTTCAACATAGCAGATATGCTTCCCTATAACATAAAAAAGATTGTTCGAAATCTGCTTGGTTATGTTTTTTTCTCTTAATTCACTGTCTGTTTTCTGCCTCAGTGGTATTCAGATTTTAGGAGCAGCTCTGAGATGTTATTTACCATTCAAGTGACTTTTTATTTTATTATTTATTTAAAATGTAGATATGGAGAGCAATCTTTTATTCATATCTGAGGGTGATTTTTTATGAATGTAGGTGTACTTGACGGCCTGGATTTCCGATGTGAATATAGATGCATATAGGTATGCAAAACTGAAACTTTTATTTTAAAATTATAATCACATGTAATCAGACCTAATCACCACCAGTTAATGGTCATTGATAATCTAGTAGGTAGAAAATGCATGATGAGGACCTATGAAAGATTAAAGTGTCAAATATGGTGCTTTGTTTTCAATCTTTTAGTCATGATTTCTTACAAGCTTTTGATATTCAAACTTTCAGCTCTGCTCATACCTGTGTCCACCCTCATTGATCAAGTGTATTTTTTTTAAATGTTTTTTTTTGAAATGTGTTTTTCAAACTCCCTAATTTCTGTGATTTGGTTGTTTTCATACACTAGTTCGAGTAAGACGATTTATATTATTTTGTTTAGACGAGTAAAGTGACAACTGATTCATGCTCTCATAGCTAAACAATCTGTATGGTTCCAAATGTCTTATCATTAACCTCCATCTACCTTTCAGGGTAAAGGAGGAAATATTCAGTATCATTGAAGAAGAAGCATCGATCAAATTTTCTTGAGTTATATCATTTACTGAATGGCGAAAGGTTAGCAAATGTGTTTCAATGATGAATATTTTGCATCTGGATGAGCTGCGAACCCGCAAAGATATAATCTATTTGCACTTTCTACCTTTGCGTGTCCGCGGTAATCTACCATCCGAGTACTAACTCGACCACCCGTAGAGTCAACATAGAGCTATTTACACTTTATCTGCTTGCCAGACTTTTGAAAATCGTGTTAATAGTTCAGGCAAAGGGTATCTCATTTTTGTGGGATAAGTTTTAGTTATTTTTCAAATGTTATTTGACTGTGGAAGAACCCATTCAGTTGTTCTTTTTTATTTACAAAGTCACACTAATGGTGACATCATCGAAAGGCAAAGCCAACCCGCGAGGATCCTACTTGTCAAAAGCTGATTTGTCAGGATCCTACCCACTAGAAGCTGACTCGGCAGAAGTTGATTCGATAGAAGATGATCCGTCTGAGACCATCCCATCAGAAAACAACCCGCCAAAGTTTGACTCGGCGGAAGTTGACTCGACAAAGGTTGATCTAGTACAAGCCGACTTGACAACAACTAACTTGACAGAAGATGACGAGCCAGATTTCAACCCAGAAGAAGATGGCTCTACATAACTCAACCCATCTCTGGATCTTAGATCAGATCATTAGACAACAGTGAAATCCTTGTAGGACAAGTTTGATTGGATAGCAGACAACGTAAAATTTTAATAGGTTAAGGTTCTCCAAATGTTAGGTAAGGTGAGATTGCAGCCATAGTAAAATTGAAATTAGAAGTATTAGTTGATTGATAGATAAGATATTGTTTTTAGAGCACATGCTCTTTAGGCCATCAAATTCTCCGATATATAGTTCGTCCTACAAGTTTATCTTGCCTTCGGGACTATGATGTAGCGGTAATACGATTTATCATTATCTTAGATATTTGTGGTTTGATTCCAAAGTATGATGTATTTTATAAGAATTTTTCTTCCATATGGGACACGAGTTTTAAGATGCTCGATTTCTAGACCGTTCACTGTGAGTGCTTCTCGATTTATTTTTATGACCGATAGAAAATTTTCGTGGAGTCGGACCGATCATCCCAGATTCGTCTGGATAATATTTTTTTTTTATCTTATATGTTTATCTTAAAAGGTTATTGTATCGAGAAATTACCTTAACATCTCTGATGATAGGTCAAACTCTGCCCTTAGTTTCCAAGTCAGAGAAAATGTATTTGAACTCCCTGTCAAAACCTGATCGGTCACTGCAATTCCCTTGTAAATGTGATTTTACTTAAATATCCATGATTTTAATTAAAACCCATATGTAGCTCAATTTTTTCTTCTGAAGCACCAAGTGACAACGTCTTCCTACCCTAACTCAACATCGACTTCTCTAAATTCAAATCATCGACGAACAAAGTCGTTATTGATGCATTGAAGGTCAAAATCGAAGAGGCGATCACACCTTTGCAATTCTTTTTTCCATCCAAAGCCCCAATTGGCAATGCCACGCCTTGTCCTAACTCAAAGAGGCGATCACACATTTATCAGTGAGTCTGAGTTTTATCTTTTTCGTTTGAATGATTCTATGAGATTTGTATTTAATTTTTTGATTGTGCGTATTCCATGAGATTTGCGTTTAGTTGTGAGATTTTGTGTTTTTGGTTGTTTGTCGATTTGATGACCAATATTTGGTTGATGGAGAAAAAAATTTGCGTTATATTTTTAAATGAATTTTTATCTTCAGTTTTTATTTCAATAAAATGTTATATTTATGTGGATTTGGACGAAAATGGAATCTGTAACTGGGCCTTGCAACCTTACATTTTTGGATAGTTATAAGTGCAAGAATGAGTTGTTTGTGATTTTAATTTTCAGTGGTTGTAGTTTGCTGGATATATTTGTGAGTTTTGGCAAAAAATGTGCGGAGATTACTCTCGAATCTATGATTCAGCAATACATAGCGCCACAACATATGATGTACGTGACTTTAAATGATGATGATGATGATGATGATGATGTCCTGAATATGATACATCTTCATATGTGTTTGAAGCTCAGTGTGATCGATTTGAGGGTAGAGAGTAGAAATGCTTTCATTGGCAACATAAATTTTGAGAGGTAAAATATATTATATCTCTGTTCATATTTTGGTTTTGATAATATATTATGTTACTTCTAACATAAGTGCATATAATATGGTTTATTTGACACTATTAATCTTATTTAAATTCAATATCTTTCATTATGGTATGTACTTATTTTATACTTATTTGTGTCTGATACATGTTAATAATTTTGTATCAAATTGGTAAGAGTTGAGGAGGAACACACACAATCTACGAGTGATGAGGAGATTGAACAAATCTTATTGTCGAACACTATAGATACTTGGATTAATTGCATTCATAGTTAAGGGGCAAGCATTTAAGGATGCTGCTGATAGGAGTATGGTAAGTATTGTAGATTAAAAACCTAAAAACATCATGCATCATGATAAACCTAAGACTATTAGACTTAAGGATCAAGGCAAAAATCCCAAGAAGGAGTGACATATGCCTAGGAAGATGGGTAGGTCTAGGAATGTCTAAGGTGGACATGTAGATTCTAGGGTTAAAAGCCTAAAAAGGGAAAATCAAGCCTTGAGGGCAAGACTTGATAAATTGGAAAAGATCCTAGAAAGATTCACGGTTGGATCTAAGGGTTTAGATACGGTGTTGGGTAGTCTAAAACCCAACAATAATAGATTGGGGTTAGGATACCGATCTAAGGTTTCCAATGCCAATAGGAAGAAATATACTAGGGTAGCATATGATTATAGCAAGGAGGGGAAGTCCAAAAATAACAAGGGGGTGTCATTTAAAGGAAAAAAGAAGGGCTTAACCAAGGACAAGATGTCTAAGATTAAGAAGGTTAATTTTGTAGACCAAGAGTCACCGGGGGAACACCGGTGTGGTCTAGTGTTTGTTGAGTCACCTAGGGAGGTGGCTAAGGCTAAGAGCTCAAGTGGGAGATCTAGGAGCCTTTGAAGATATATGGTGAATGGATCTCGGGAGGTGTTCTCCTAGAGGTCTAGATGGACCATGGAGTGTGCTAAAAGAATTGAAGACGGACTTGTCTCAATTTTTGGGATTTGGCACGATGGTTTTGAGTTTCATGCATGGAAATATGACATTGGGGCCATAAAACATGAACGTTGATTTTTGATGTATAAATGTCATATAAATTAATGCTAAGGATGCATTGTGGATTGGTATGGACAAAGACATCAAGAGAAAATCTAAACTAGGACTTTAGGTCAATATTTAATTGAACTAATTAGGTAATTTTGGATTTTGTGTCAATCTTCGGAATGGTGATAGATACATTTTTGGATGTATTTTTCCCAAGTAAATATGGATACCACAAACCTCTAAATAAAATTTAAAATTTTTTGGAGATTTGTGAAATTTCTGGTGCATTTATGAAATTTGTTCAAAATGTTGAAAAATGGGGTTTCAGAGTGCTAGTCGACTGGTAACTGAACCAGTTGACTGGTAAAGGCTGGAAAATGAGGTTCAGCTATTAAAAGGTGTCTAAATGAGGTGAAACAAGTATGAAACCTTATGGGGGGTTAGTACACTGTGTTTATAATCATTCAAGGGTTAAAAAAGTCCAATAAGGGGGAAATTGTTGGAGTCTTTTGATGTATGACAAAGAGGGAGAAGTGTTGGGTTTAATTTGGAAAACCAAACATGCTTTTACGAGAAACCCTAGGTTTAGGTTAAGCTTAGATCAAGGGGGAGCATGGTTGCTCCATTCATGGCATAAGGGAAATCTTGGGGAGGTTCTTAAAAAGTCTTTGTAAGTCCAATGTAGGGGATCCTTGGGAAAGCTTTAAAAAGCCCGTTTTAGTAAAAAAGTCTTAACTTGGGAAGGTTAGGTGTGGGGATGATTTGGGTAACGTCCATGGTTTGCTCCATTCATATTTGCATTGCATATGTATTGGCGGTGTAAGTCCATGATAGAGTCCTGGTAACGTAAGTCCAAAATGGTTGTTATGTTGCTATTTGTTTTCCCTAACTTAAACGTATTGCCAAACATCAAAAAGGGGGAGATTATTGGGGCAATCTATGGTCCAGAGAACAACTTCAGGTGCGATGAAGGGTGGCATGGAGGCAAGCCGTGGGCTTGTGTGCACCTGAGGGACCATAGATAGTTGGGACGATGAGCCGAGAGGTGCGGACTTCGAGGTATGCGTGAAGGGTGTCATGAAGGTAAGCAGGAGGTTTGTGTGCGCATCCGAGGGACGGGAGCCAAAGATGAAGAGGGCGCGAAGGCAACAGTCAAGGCTGCTGGTGAAGAGTCAGCTGAGTGGTGAGGGTATGAGTGCTGAGGGAATGTACTCGGGAAAATCCTAGGGGTCGAGTGCTGAGAGAATTATACTCGGGAAGGAAAAAAACCTAGGTGGCTGTCGACTGGGCCCCAGACAGTCAACTGATGAAAGTGGCAGAAAGATCAATTGACTGCTATGGGGGTAGTCGACTGATAGTAGCCAGAAATTTGAACGTTGGGCTTGCAATGGTCGAGTTTGAGTGGGGGCAGATAGTCGACTGGTAGCGAGTTTTTCAGCCAAGAGACCTATTTAAAGGGGCACAGTTTTGGCTGGGATCCCTGACGAATTTGGCTTTGGTTTGGAGTCAAATAGTAGTCTAAGTGCTCGAAAGTGTGTCCGAGTTTGTGGAGAGGTTTTTCCACTCACAAGGAGCTACACGAGCTAGCCGGAGGGCATCCGGGGAGTGATCCGCCGAAGGATCAAGGGATCGTCCACTTTATGGACTGTCGTGGAGTAGGAGCTTCATCTCCAAATCACGTAAAAAGGTTGGTGTTAGCGTTTATTTTGTTTGTATTAGTTTTGTTTCCGCTTGCGCACACTAACATCGTAGGAAGACGAATCAAGAGAATCGAAAGTTGCTATTCGCCCCCCCTTAGCAAGACTACAACGATCTAACAACCTTGTGGTCGCCGCAAGCTTGAAGAAGGAACCCTAGGGTTGCAGCGCAAGGAAGAAGAAGGAGAAGGAAGCTAGGGCTTTGTTTTGGTGACTTTATTTCTTGGATGATCGTCGCCCACACGACGTCTAAGAAGAGGGTAGGGCATACGATAGAAGATCGTGAGGTAAACAAGAGATATACTTCTTGTTTAGTTCCTTTTGTTCTTGTTTAATTATTGTATGTTAATTATTGTCATAGACCCTGAAGATAAACACAAAAATCGACGATCTATTTATCGTCTATTCCACGGCTAATCAGCTAGACGAGTTAGATTGCTTGAACAACAAGTTTATTCAAGCGATCACTCAAGTCGATTAGTACGATGATGAAACGGTTACTTGGATAATTCATCTCCATTCGAATTTGTTTTTATTAATAAAATTTCAATCTGGGGACATAGAGAGGATTCCCATGCATAACCGAAACCAACACCCATTTGGGACATGTCCTCACTGCACTCTCCTCCAAGATCTTATCTTTACTCACCTACCAAGTATTAGGTCCTCCAAGCCTATTTGGCCTTCACTGCTTAGCATTAGATCGCCCTGCTAGGGCTTTCTCTTGATATCATGTCCTCCAGACCTATCAAGTCCGCCTGTCAGATGTCAGGTCCCCTTGACCCATCTAGACTCCTGCCTGGTTCCATAACCTGCTTAGACTTTTGCCTAGCCGAAATTAGGGTTTCTCAAAGGTAATCTTCCTGCACACTTGTTAGATTCATCATATAACAACACAATTTATCTTGAACCTTTGTTAATATCAAAATATAGATTCGATTATGTTGCACCCTGCACCAACAATCTCTCTTTTTTTTTTAATTTTTGACAACCTAGTCCAAAGTTAAGTTAATGAATACATATTTGAACAATAGTTAAAAAGTAATTGCTCCCCCACAAGTAAACCTCCCATTGTATGTGATATTTCTTCCCCTTTGACTAATATCCAAAAAAAAAAAAATTGAGGCTTTATATGGGAGTTTTCAAAAATTATTTTTGATATAAAGTTCAAAACATGAAAAAAAATTCTTTAAAAAATTGCATAAGTTTTAAAAGTACTCAACAAATGTGAAGTTTAAAATGGGTTTTAAATTTTTTTAAGTTTAAGAAATTTGTTTAAGTTTAAAATTAAGTTGGTAAGTTAGATTCTTAAGTTAAAAACATTTGTAAGTTTTCTTTAAGTTTTAAAAATTTTTTTTTTTTAATTTTTGACAACCTAGTCCAAAGTTAAGTTAAAGAATACATATTTGAACAATAGTTAAAAAGTAATTGCTCCCCCACAAGTAAACCTCCCATTGTATGTGATATTTTTTCCCCTTTGACTAACATAAAAAAAAAATTGAGGTTTTATATGAGAGTTTTCAAAAATTATTTTTGATATAAAGTTCAAAACATGAAAAAAAATTCTTTAAAAAATTGCATAAGTTTTAAAAGTACTCAACAAATGTGAAGTTTAAAATGGGTTTTAAATTTTTTTAAGTTTAAGAAATTTGTCTAAGTTTAAAATTAAGTTGGTAAGTTAGATTCTTAAGTTAAAAACATTTGTAAGTTTTCTTTAAGTTTTAAAATATGTTTTCAATTACTTAGGTTTGAACATGAGTTTTTAAATGAAGTTTAAAATTTTACTTAAGTTTAAAAGTTTACTTAAGATAGATTTTTAATTTTGCAACTGAAATTTTAAAATTTTAAAATAAGTTTTAAATTTTATTTAAGTTTTAAAATTTAGGTTTTAAAATAGAAAATTTATTTAAATTTTAAAATAGGTTTTAAAATTATTTTTAAAATTTATTTAAGTTTTAAAATTCAAGTTTTAAATTAATTTTTAAATTTTATTTAAGTTTTAAAATCTTGGCTCGATCCTAAGCATCTCAGCCATTTCTAGATTTTATCAAACACAAGCAAAGAACCCTAATATACTTGTGAGATACTGGCTTCCTAAAACTATAGGTGCATACTCATTACGGTAAAGGTCTAGACTAGTTCCATTTAAAATTTGAAAACCCTAAGTTTTGGAAATTTGCAAAAAGATAAGTTAATTTTGAAACTAGAATTTCAAAAGTAGATATACACGAAAAGACCTATTCTATAGAGTTTATTCGTAATTGTCGTCTTAAGTTGCTAAATTCAACTTTAGGTAATGGTTTAGTGAATGTCAGCTAGGTTTAATTTTGAGTTAATGTAGTTAAGATCAATATTTTCTTTTGCTACATGATCTCTAATAAAGTTATGTTTTACTTCTTTGTGTTTTGTCCTAGAGTTATGTATTGGATTTTTGGTTAGATTTATTAAACTTATGTTATCAGTAAATGTCTTTACATTTTTATAATCTAGATTGAAATCTTTTAAGGTATAGGGCATCCATAATAGTTGGACAACACATTCACCCATTGGTGTATACTCAACTTCTGTGGTGGATAAAGCAATACAATGTTGTTTTTTATTAAACCAACTAACTACGGAATATTCTAATAGTTGGCATCCTCCGCTTGCCTTTTCTATCTAGCTTACGACTAGCATAGTCAGAATCTTTAGCACAATTTTGATATCTAGCACACATGCTAATTGTAAATAGTATATCAGGTCTACTTACAGTTAAGTATAACAAACTTCCTATTGCACTTCTATAGTATTTTAGATCTACTGGTTTACCATCTAAGTCATTATTTGTCACTATATTGGTTATCATAGGAGTTTTAAAGTCTTTAGTATTTTTCATTTCAAATTTCTTAATTAATTTCTTTGTATATATTTGTTTTGGTGTAGAAAGTTTCCTTCTTTGGTTTGTTTCATCTATAGTCCTAAAAAGAAATTAAGTTCGCCTACAAGACTCATTTCATTTTTTTCCCATTAGAATTATAAATTCTTTTAGAAATTTATAATTGGTTGAACCAAAAACTATGTAATCTACACATACTTGGACTATAAAAATATCTGATTTAAGGATTTTTATAAATAAGATTGGGTCAATTTGCCATTCTTTAAAACCTTTTGAACTTAGAAAACTAAAGAGTCTTGCATACTGACGCTTCACATTCTAGTCGACATCAGTCGACTGATCATAGGATCAATCGACTGATCTTTCTGTGCTCTTCATCAGTCGACTGATCCAAGCATCAGTCGACTGCCAACTTCCTAAGCCTAGGGTTTTCTTTCCCGAGTACAATTCTTTCAGCACTCGAACCCTCACGATTTAGTCCTAAGGTTTCCCTTCTCGAGTACAACTCTCTTAGCACTCGAACCCTCACGACTTAGTTAACTCTTCATCCAGCAGCCTCGACCTGTTGTCTTCAAGCCTTCTTCGACTTTGGCTCTCGTCCCTCGGATGCATGCAAGCCCATGACTCGTCTCCCCATGCCATCCTTCGCGTATTCCTCGAAGTTCGTTTCTCTTAGCTCATCGTCCCTGCTTTGTCCATGGTCCCTCGGATGCATGCAAGCCCACGGCTTGTCTCCCCATGCCATCCTTCACTGGACCCGAAGACGTCCAACTAAGTCTATGTGTATCCTCCAAACCTGTACACTCAAATACACATATTAGATTAACATGAAACCCTAACTTAATTATATTGACACACACATCAAAACTCATGATCCACTCGATCACACTTGGGCCGATTTCACCAACAAATACTCCATGAAGGACCTCGGGTCATGCTCAGGCTGAGAGCTCGGGTTGAGCTTGAGCTGAGAGTTGAGGTTGAGTTCGAATCGGGATCCCATACTGAGGTCTTACATCTGAAGTTCTGAATACCCTTAGAGCCAGTAATAGCCCAGCTCGTCAGGTCGGCACCCAAGGACAATCTTCAGTCCACTCATATTTCTTATTTTTTCTGGTAAGAGCTGTTAGTGGAGAAGCTAATTTTGAAAAGCCCTCCACGAATCTTTTGTAATACCTTGCTAAACCCAGAAAGCTTCTGATCTCACTGGCATTCTTTGGTCGATCCCAGTTATTAACTGCTTCAATCTTTGTTGGGTCTACCATAATACCTTCCTTGGAAATGATGTGGCCTAGAAAAGCCACTTGGTCAGGCTAGAATTCACACTTTAAAAATTTGGAGTACAATTTCTTCTGTTGTAAGGTCTTCAACACTACCTTCGGATGTTCGTCATGTTCTTCCTGAGACTTTGAATAAAGTAGGTTATCATCAACGAAGACTATGACGAACTTATCAAAAAACTCCTTGAATACTCGATTCATTAGATCCATGAATGTGGGGCGTTTGTCATTCCAAAGGGTATGACGACAAACTCGTAGTGTTCATACCGTATTTGGAAAGCAGTTCTTGTCACATCACTCTCCTTGACTTTGAGTTAATGGTAACCTGATTGCAAATCTATTTTGGAAAACACTATTGTCCCTTTCAATGAATCAAACAAATTATCTTTCCTTGGCAAATGATATTTGTTTTTGATGGTCACATTCTTCAGGGCTCGATAATTTATGCACATTCGCATAGATCCATCATTCTTCTTGACGAACAACACGGGAGCTTCCAAGGGTGAATGACTAGGGCGAATGAATCCCTTGTCTAGTAACTTATGTAATTGTTCTTGCAGTTCCTTCAGCTCTGCTGGCGTCATACGATAAGGTGCCTTTGAAATCGGGTTGGTAGTTGGAGCCAACTCAATTTCAAACTCAATTTCTCGGTTAGGAGGGAGTCCAGGTAATTTCTCAAAAAACACCTCCGGATAGTCACATACTACTCGCACATCTTCTTTCCTTAACCCTTCTCTTTGTCTTGCATCTACTTGTGGGATCAGATTGAATCGATAGAGGGGGGATGAATATCGATCGTAAAATTTTTCGGACAAAGAGAGTAATTGCGCAGCGGAAATAGCAAAAACAATCGCTAACACGGATTATTTTTATTTGGTTCGGAGTCGCGGTCGGCTCCTACTCCAAGATCCACGGTCCTTAACTGTTTACGATGACAATCTATATTTTCGTAAAAGATTACAAGTTTGAGTACAAATATAGAATTTAAATCGAAATTACAGCACTTTAAAAAAATTAACTTTTACCGACGATCGGAGAAGTTGGAAGTTCGGTGCAGCGGGTCGTCGTCGGCGCTTGAATCGCGAGTACGGAGCTTGTCGGAGCGTAGCGCTTGAGCGAAAGTGTCGGAAGCAATTGATGTTAAAGCCTTGGGGGTGAACTCCCTTTTGTAGTTGTAGCTGGGGCGCCTGTGTTGAAGGGGGCGCCTGACACTTGCCCTCCTTTGTCCGAACCTCAATCCGCAGACTTGACCAACGCTTATCCCTTCAACTGGGGCGCCTGAGCTGACTGGGGCGCCTGTGCTAACACAGGCGCCTCACTTGACTTGGTCCAAAGGCTTGCGTGGCAGTTTTGCTTTGATTGCTTTGGAATAACTCTTCACTGGGGCACCTGTCTCAATACAGGCGCCTAGCCCAGTTAACGCGCCTCACTCCATTGAGGCGCCTGAATGCAGAAACTTTCATCCATTCGTTGCTGTAACCAGGGTTAGTTCCAAAGACACTAGAAGCATACTTGATAAGATTATAGCATGATTTATAGCTTGAGCTGTCTTGGTTTTGACTTTTGGCTTCCCAAATGGAACCCTAGGTCGAACTGACGCCTAATGTTCCCTCCTATAGGGAACAAGTCCTCACCTACTCCTCTCGGGAGAATTTTCCTGTTTGCCAACCGGGTCCTCCAGTTGGACTTTTGCCCAGCTTCACTCACCTGGTCTTAGTGCCCAGCCTCACTCACCAGGTCTTAGTGTCCAACCTTACGTCAGGACTTAGTTTCACTCACCAGGTCTTAGTGCCCAATCTTACGTCAGAATTAGTTTCACTCACCAGGTCTCAGTGCCTAGTCCTCGACCAGGTCTTAGTGCCCAGCTTCACTCACTAGGTCTTAGTGCCCAATCTTACATCAGGACTTAGTTGCCTAGCCCGCAACCAGGACTTAATGCCCAATTCATAGAACCAGGACTTAGTGCCTAGTGTATCTAGGACTTTCCCTGCATACTTAATCTGCATTGTTAGATCACAATAACACCTTAACTTCTGAACCCTTTGCCATTATCAAAATATAGGTTCGAATTTGATGCTTCCGGCACCAACAATCTCCCCCTCTTTGATTTATGGCAATACGGTTCAAAAAGTTCAGTTAAAAAAATATTCTATAGCAATCTAACAACAATATGTATCTAAAATAAATTCATTTATCTCCCTCTGAAAATATTCTCCCCCTGAATTTTTCAATTATATACGGATTTTTATAAATCTTCTAAGTGTGTCAAAATCGAGCATTTGCAAAAAAAATTTTTAACACTTAAAAAAGTTTTGCAATTCTAATATTTATTAGAGAACTTTGTAAACACAAATTCACTTAGGTAAGACAAATTATGAAAACTGATTTCTCTTAAAAAGTTTCGACTTTGAGAACTTGGGAAAACATTTGATTATTATCGAAAACTTTTTCTATACAAAGAAAAATTTGCTTAGAAAATATTTTATGCATTTAAAATATTTTTTTACAAAAACAATCTTTAACCAATTTTTTCTTCAAACAAAATTTGTTCACTAAGAAGAATTTTACTTAGCACCATTTGCCAAAAAGTTTAAGAAGAAATTTAGCTTAGACAATTTTTGTTTACTAAAAAAAATTTTCTTAGGAAGATTTTAAAACAACTGCACTTAGAAATATTTTAAAACAACTATAGTTAGAAATATTTAAAGTCCTTTGGAAGTTTTTGAAAACACTTAGAAATATTATATTAACGGTCCTTTGGAAGTTCTTGAAAGCATTTAAAAAACTTTGAAGTATTTAAAAACATTTTGAACACTCAAAAGTACTTAGAAAAATTTAGAAATATTTTTGAAATACTTAGAGATTTTTGAAGATATCTAGAAAATTTTGAAGTACTTAGACATTTTAGTTTACTTTTTGAAAAAAATCAAAATTTTGAAAATTTTGAAAGTTAGAAAAATATTTGAAAAAATTTTCTCCTCTGTTTTTCTTTCTCCCCCTTTGTCATATATAAAAAAAAAATGATAACAATTATTGCAAATAACTTTTGAATTAGAGCTAAAAGAATGGAAATCCGTAGTGAACCAACACTAATGAATTCAAGCAAGAAAAACAGATCAATCCAAATTAAACCAATCTTGTTCGGGTCCTATCTAACCCAGTTAGTTACTTACTAACTGTTATTAAACACTAGTTTTCACTAGTGTTAGTCAAGTTAAGTGATCTGATCAAGTTAGATTTTCTAAGCTTGACACTTAACCTTATTGTTGTTCAACTTGTATTTATTGCCCCAATTACTGCAGATGCACTAACTTAAAGCGTCTTGAATTAAGGCATAGACCTAAGCATCTCAATGCAGTCTAGGTTATCAATCAAAAGCACCCTAAGGTGTTTGTGAGATGCTGACTTCTAGATCTATTGGTGCATGCAGTTCTAGGGTTAGGGTCTAGGCTAATTTCATTTTGCGCAATACTCTAGTTTTGTATGGGTAGTTTTTATAAAAACTAAGTCGGAAAATTATTTTAAATTAAAATAAAACTTGATAACAAAAATGATTTTTCAAATTGCTAAAAAAAATTGAAAAATAAAACAAACAATATAGAAAAGTCATATTCTACTAAGCATAAGCCTAGTTTCAAATATGAGGTAGGTAACTAAGCAGTCAAAATACAAATCATATAAATATCCAAAATAGATAAGTAATGATAATGAAGAAGTCAACTAGTCAACATAGGATAGTCTTAGTAAATATCAAGTCAACCCTACCAAGTAGGGGAAGTCAAATAATACTGTCAAATAGTTGGGAAAACCACTCAAATCTAGGAGGAAGGGCCAGGAGAAAAAATGGACCAGGCTGTCACGCCCGAAACATGGACATCATCTCGTTGTATCGGGCTTGGTTCGCGTCGCGTTCTGCCCAAAAGGCGTCCATGTATTCGGCGTGATAGGCCTGGTTGATCTCGTGCTCGGCATTAAGAGCATTCATGAACTCGACGTGATGTGCCTCTACCTCCTCTCGGAGACTATGGACCTCTGTCTGGAGACTGTGGACATCAGTCTCAATCTGGGCTAGGCGCTAGTTCGTAGTCAGTGGTGGAGGCTCTCGTAAATGCTGCTCGATCTCGGCGGCGAGCTCGGCTACGTCGACCTCTACCTCCTCGTTCGAGTTGACATGGTGTTGGGCCCTCTGTCGCCTCCACGATAATACTCCCGCGGGTGAGATACCTATGTCCGCTAAGGAAAAGTTCCTAGACCCTATTTCGTCGAATTCGGTCATCTGGATGACCTCCCTGGCAGTGATGTCGCGACCATGGTGATAGAGGAGGGAAGTGATAATGTGACAGTAGGGGGTACGCACTCGAGAATGAGTGGATATGCTCGACGCGAAAGTGATCGTCTGGAACATGTGTAGACCAATGTCTATGTCCAGAGATGGATCATCGCGTAGAGGAGAAAGGTGTGGAAGGGTCGCATGGTCGCGACATCCCGAGTAGTCAATGGAAGGATACATCGAACCAGAACTCTATAGAGAGCGTAGTCCTGGACGCGGAGATCGACGGACTAGAATCTCTGTACCGTCGGGTTTTGAACATCTCCGAAAAAGTAGGAATAAAGAGTGTCCAGGGTGATATGAGAATAGAGGCCAGCAAAAGGAAGGTCAGTAGGAGGATAACAGTAGAAAGTGCATCGAGAAGTTCGTAGTCCTAAAAACCGAATAAATAAAGCAGGTGTGATAGTAAGGGGAATGAACTGTACAATAGTAGAATAACAAAAATCATCAATTTTGACTAAGTTGTTATAAAACTCAGCACACAGGGTTGTGTTGACCGAGTGGGTACAGTAAACAAGATTGTTAAGTTGATAAAAGTTGATTGCATCCATGGCAGTAGGGCAGAATTGAGCAAAAAAAGTGTCTATTCAAGTAGCTAGTTTTAATCGGTTTATACGTGGTCTGGCGAATTTATTAAATAAGGCCATGGTAGGAAACCTATGATCCGGGCAAGACTCGGCCTGGGGGGTGTTTTGTGTAACTCGACGTTTTTTAAACAGGTAAGAAAGATTATGTATTTATTAAAAGAAATTAAGAAGAATTAATCAAAAATGCATAAATAAATCATACCGGGGCGCCATTGTAAAAGTTGGGTGATTGAGGACACAAGAAGGGCTTTTGGTTGCCTTGAAAGGAAGAGGGAAGTGGTGAATTCGGATTGGTGTGGCAAATGAGGAAGAGGTGAAGGGCTTATAAAGGGTATCACAGGCGCCCGTGAGTGCTCTAGGGCGCCCGTGTTGGTTGAGGCGCCCGAGAGCTTCTCGGGCGCCTGAGTCAGAGTGGCAAAGCTTTTGGCAGCTTTGGCTGCCTTGGAACGTGAGGAGGGCGCCCGTGAGGTCTCGGGCGCCCGTGTTGACCAGGGTTTGACCGTTGGCCAGGTTGACCGTTGACCAAGTTTGACTAATCAGTAATTAAGTCAATCAAGTCTTAGATCTTAGTTTTATGAGTCAATTCTCAAATTAAAGTGAATTTTGAGAAAATTTTGATCAACAAGATATAGGATTAACTTTTGAATTAATCTTTGAAAACAATGTTGTGGCATAAAAACTTGTGAATCAAGAAACATGTATAGAAGAAACGCAAAATTAACTTTGACACAGGTATTTAGGATTTACTTAAAATTTATGTTTGATTCAAATTTATCAAATAGTAAATTGAATTTGAATTTCGAAAATTGACTTCCAGATCTTGGCGAGGCACAGAGGCCTTCTTTGGCCGTAGCCTTATTAAAGCAACAAACTTTTCCTTGACAAAGTCTTTTATCGAAATTTCATTTTCAAATTACTTCTTGAAAAATTTTGGTCTAACTAGTTTAGGTTTTGGATCGGTAGCTTCGGCTAGTTCCACCAGAAAGGCTTCCCTAATGTACTATTATCTCACCTCCACCTAATACTATGTTGTTCAAATTTCAATTAAATCGTTTTGTCCTTAAACCATCCAATTCTAAATCCAAGTATAATAAAATTGCAAAAAAAAAAAAGCAAACATGACAAAAATAATCTAAGTTGCATCATAATTAAAATAATATTTTGGATTTTTAAAATCAGCAAGGTTGTGAATTATGTTTTCTAACATATTAACCTTAACTTTCAAAGTCTTATTTTCTTGTTCGAATTTTCTTAAATTTGCCTTAACTAATTTATATGAATCAATCACGTTATTTGAGGTAAATATTGGATTTTCAAATATTATAAATTTACCTTTCTCGATTGTTTGGCCCGTATTCCTGAGGGTTCTAATTGTTGCAGATGGTGAAGGTTGACTCTTGCGAGTTGGGCACTTACTCTTGTAATGTCCTATTTCGCTGCACTTAAAACATATTATATGATTTTTAAATTTTGGATTAATCATATTACCGTTTGATTCTCAGTCGGGAATCTCCCCCTTGATTTTAGCCGTCTTTCTTTTCTGTTTCTTTAGCATCTTGTAGTGGTTACGGGCCAATCGGATCAGGTTGGGTCGATCTCCTTCACTGTCTTCTGATTTCGAGTCTGAGTCGGACTCGGGTACTGGTTGAAGCTTCTTCTTTGGTGGTTCTCTTGGAGTTTTCCCTGCAATAGAAACTATACATTCCTCGACCATTACAGTATCAGTTTGATTATTTAATTGTAATTCTGAAAAAGATTCGAAATTGGTTACCGTTTCTATCTAAGTCAATTCGTCTTCTGATTCTGGCTCAAATTCGCAGTCAGGTATGGATTCTATCTCATCTTCTGATTCGGAGTCAATTTCGAAGCCGAGTGCCAACTCTGTCTCGGCTATTTGAGCTTGAGCCGAGAATGCAAAATAACTTACCTTATCTTCTTCTGCATCTGAGTTCTTTTGATGAAAGTTGATCAATTTTTTCTAGATTTCTCTAGCACATTCGAATGAACCTACTAGTTCGAGTTGTTCCTTGGTTAGACCACATTGTAGGATTGCAGTTGCCCTTACATCGGTCTCAATTTGGTTGAGGGTTTGTTCATCCAGTTTGACATACTCGATAGATAACTCATCTTCTAAGGGAAAAGAGAATCCTATTTGGATGACCATCTATATGTTCACGTGAGCCTTCAGATGGGATTCTATTTGACTTCTCCAGGAATTGAAATTTTTGTCAGAGAAGAGCGGTGGGCGGGCACTGTTACATTCTTGGTTGACCATTTAAATTTAAAACTAAAAAGGAATTCAAAAACTCGTTCCAAGACTGTGTCTTGGATTAGTAGTGCGGGAAGAAATATTAATAACGAAAAAAAATCGAGTAGTGTTGCACCAATCTCGATTAACGAGAAAGATTCGAGCAATAAAAAATTTGAAATTCGAAAATCTGAAAAAAATTCTCTTACTGGTGGTTGCATCAAGTTTGAGCCACCCGCTCTGATACCACTTGTGGGATCGGATTGAATCGATAGAGGGGGGTGAATATCGATCGTAAAAATTTTCGGACAATAAGAGTAATTGCGCAGCGGAAATAGCAAAAATAATCGCTAACACGGTTTGATTTTACTTGGTTCGGAGTCGCGATCGGCTCCTACTCCAAGGCCCACGGTCCTTGACCGTTTACGATAGACAATTCTATATTTTCGTAAAAAATTACAAGTTGGAGTACAAATATAGAATTTAAAACAAAATTACAGCACTTAAAAAAATTAACTTTTACCGACAACCGGAGAAGTTGGAAGTTCGGAGTAGCGGGTCGTCGTCGGCGCTTGAATCGCGAGTATGGAGCTTGTCGGAGCGTAGAGCTTGACCGAAAGTGTCGGAATCAATTGATATTGAAGCCTTAGGGGTGAACCCCCTTTTATAGTCGTAGCTGGGGCGCCTGGCTTGAAGGGGGCACTGACACGTGGCCTCCTCTGCCCGAACCTCAATCCACAGACTTAGTCAGCGCTTATCCCTTCAACTGGGACGCCTGCGCTGACTGGGGCGCCTGTATTAACACATGCGCCTCACTTGACTTGGTCCAGAGGCTTGCGTGGTAGTTTACTTCGATTGCTTTGGAATAACTCTTCACTGGGGTGTATGTCTCAATACAGCCGCCTAGCCCAGTTAGAGCATCTCACTCCATTGAGGCGCCTGAATGCAGAAACCTTCATCCCTTCGTTCCTGCAACCAGGGTTAGTTCCAAAGACACAAGAAGCATACAAATGATAAGATTATAACATGATTTACAGTCTGAGCTGTCTTGGTTCTGACTTTAGGCTTTTCAAATGGAACCCTAGGTAGAATCGACGCCTAATGATCTCTCCTACGGGGAACGCCTCCTCATCTACTCCTCTCGGGAGAAGTTATCTGTTTTCCAACCGGCTCCTCCAGTTGGACTTTTGCCTAGCTTCACTCACCTGGTCTTAGTGCCCAGCTTCACTCACCAGGTCTTCGGTACCTAGCCCCCGACCAAGCCTTAGTGCCAAGCTTCTCTCACTAGGTCTTAGTGCCCAGTCCTCGACCAAGTCTTAGTGCCCAGCTTCACTCACCAGGTCTTAGTGTCCAACCTTATGTTAGGACTTAGTTGCCCAACCCGCGGCCAGGACAGTGCCCAATTCATAGAATCAGGACTTAGCACCTAGTGTACCTAGGACTTTCCCTACACACTTAATCAGCATTGTTAGATCACAACAATATCATAATTTCTGAACCCTTTGCCATTATCAAAACATTGGTTCGACTTTAGTGCTTCCGGCACCAACACTACTATGTGTGCTAAATAACGAGAACATCGATTATCTAACATTCTTAAGCTTTTAAGGCAGATAAAAACCTTTTTGTCATTCTCTTTGGGTCTACGATAAATTTGAATGGAAGTTCTGCTTCTGATGTGAACTTTACTCTTTTTTTGCGGCATTCAATAGAGGCATTGTACTTGCTCAAGAAATCCATCCCTAAAATGATATCGTAATCCTTCATATCAAGGACTATTAAATCACTATAGAGTTCTTGGTTGGAAATGCGCATTTGCACAACTCTTAGCCACTGAGTAGATGCCATGACCTCTCCTGAAGATAATGTCGTTAAGAACTTATCCTTCAACATTTCCAGTGGAATCTCTAACTTCTTGGAGAATGACATAGACACAAAAGAATGTGTTGCTCCAGTATCGGATAACACACTAGCATAATGAGTTAAAATGAATATTTGACCTATGACCATGGTAGGAGAATTTGCCACCTCTTACTTTGTGATGGCGAAAATTCTGGCGTTGGTCGTGACTGGTGAGGCTTCTACTCTCCCTTAACTAATATAGGGTCCTTCCAATGTTGGCTGTATCTAGTGCAACTATGCGGGCGTTCCCCCATACTGAATAAGCTGTGATGGAGGCGAATTTGCATTGGTAGGGCAAGCCTTGGCCATATGCCCTTCTACTCCACAGATATAGCACCCGCTCATACCTTGGCGACATACTCCTGGGTCCATCCTCCCACACTTTGAGCATTGAGGATATTTGGGGTACTTGCTTAATGAGCTTCCTTTGTTGCTACCAGAAGTCTTTTGGTCCCACTGCTTCTTTTTATTTGGGTTCCCTTTCCAGTTTTATGAGTTACCCTGGGATTTCTTGACGGGTACTTGCTTCTGTTGCATACTGGTGGTCTTTATACTGTTTAAGTAATGCTCAGTGATTAAAGCACTACTTATCTGTTCTTCTGAGGTCTGCGACCTATTAACACCGCTGACCACATTTAAAGTTATCTCAGACCTTAACAACTTGAGCATTAGCCTGCCTCTTTCTCTTTCAGTGCCAACTAGCTCTGGGCACAAATGAGCTAGCCGGCTGAACTTCTTCACTGTTTCATTTATGGATAGTTCTCCTTATCTGAATTCCGTGAATTCATCATAATGTTTGTTGGTTACTCACATGTGGAAGTATTTTTCGAATAACTCGGTCTCGAAGTAAACCCATGTCATCTGGCTGACATTTCTCTTGGCCTTGACTCTCTCCCACCACATTCTAGCATCACCCGTAAGACAGAAAGATGCACACTTTATCATTTCTACTTCAAGCCAGTCCAGCAGCTCTACTATGCTCTACAGAATTTTGAACCAGGCTTAAGCATCCCATGATTTGCTTGTGTCTGAGAAGTTCTCGGGCTTCAGTTTCTGCCATTGGATGAGGTAACCATGCTTGAGCATCCCATGATTTGCTTGTGCCTGAGAAGTTCTCGAGCTTCAGGTTTTGCAATTGGATGAGGTATGCATCTTGCCTCACCCCCCTCGACGGAACTACAGATGTATCCGATGGAACTTCGGTTACAACTGGTGCCGTTACATTCGCGACCGGCGGGGAGTAGGAGCGGTCTACTGGTTAGCCATCAGGGTGACAATTATTTACTGCTGTTCTGCTAACTGCCTTTGTAACCGAGTCACCATATCTAAAAGATTTGGTGGTGGTACTAACTCTGTTGCCTCTTGCCCTCTAGGAACTCGCTCCTCGTTTTGAGTCTTCTTGGCACGTCCTCTTGGCATTCTATTACTCTATATCATAATGAGAACAAAGACATTACTTCACTAACATCTTACACATATAGCATATGTTGAGACCAATAGTCAAAGGTAGACATGTATATAAAACTAAGCATATGCACTTTCTTACTTGGTAGGCGGCAGGATTGATGCTTGATGTCAGTATGGTGGAAGGACGGAAACATGCTCTGATACCAAACCTGTATTGACCCTCTCTTCTTGACCTTAACCTTAGAGGGAGGTCACAATTTCTTTCTCCTACTCTATACTAGTCGACTGATAGAGGAGCAGTAGACTGGTGCCAGTCGACTCCTGACCCGAGATCACTCGACCAATCTTTCTGTTCGAAATTTGACCATGGACCAGTCGACTGGTAGACCTACCAATCGACTAATCTGTCGACTCCACCTGGACTTCACTTGACCAATGTTTCTGTTCCCTCGAATTCACTAAGGTCAGTCGACTGCTGTCCCGGGCAATTGACTGGAAATTCTGGATTCTCATTTCTAAACATTAGAAACATTTGAATAACTCAATGAATACACCTCTACTTCAACTATAGTTAGAACTCATATTCATTTTACTTGTGCTAGTTCATGAACCATCTAGCATGCAACTCAAACTTATAATCTTTGCGGAAATAATAAAATTATCATGCAACTAAAGTAATAAGTTATACCACTAAGCAAGTCTCAGTCCCGAGTTCTTAATCCACGGTTTCGCTGCCACTGACATCAATCATCCTTTCGTTAGCCTCCTTGATTTACATCCTTTCTTTACCTTTATCTGCAGTAAAAGGATACAAACTATAAGTAAATTGCTTAGTAAATAGATCTTACTTTCACAAAACATGCAATCAATATTAAGCATGCTCATGATTAAAAGATTGCTTGCTTTAAAAACATATGTAATTGGAAATACTAGTACATGATAACTTTAGTGCAAATGTCATACTTGTTAGGATGTATATTAAAAGTTTTGCATTTTGTATAAGAACATCTATGTTTTGAAAGTGAATCACAAAATCACAGATTACATATATATATTAGTATGTGCACAAATGTCTAATATTTTGCATTGTAGATAATATGGTGTGTGATAACACATAGAAGATCATGTTATCAGTCCCTTACAGAGTATAAGAAGAGGCTCACAGTCGAGATGGAGTTGGAAAAAATCATCAGGATGGTTGTAGTGTAATTTGGTGTGATTTGTCTTGACCATAGAATTACATTAGTGCACTTTATGTGCATTGATCAGGACCAACATAGAGGTAATCTAATTTATACTGACTTTAAAATTGGATCAGACCTCGGTTATATTATAAAGTACATGCTCTGAATTCTGATATAATAACAGACACATGTACTTAATAGTTGTTTCTTTGATTTACCAATGAGAGAGATTTATTCTGCTAAATCGATAGACCCGGTAAGTTGAAAAATAATATTATTTATATGATGTGTCGTTGATTATAGACGGAATCCATGTCCTGGTAAGTCGGGTTGTTGATGCCCCCTTGATCAGCTCATAAGGTTCAACATGTTAAATCTTACAAGTGGACTTGATCCAACATGATAATAAGGATGAGTGGTACTAGTCAAGGTGTTAGAAGTTGATTAATTAAAATTTTCAATAATTTAAATTAATTAACATACATTTGATATCTTAAATACGGGGAGATGGATGTATTCATAATAGGTGGAGCCAATATGTAAATATGGGGGTTGGTGAGGTGATTTAATGAAGGGTCTTTAGTGGAATGCCTCTTCATTAATGGATCAGGTTTAGATCCATTAACAAGCCAAGACTCTATTCTTCCGCATGGTTCCTATTGTAGCCCTATAAATACCCTATAGGTGTCATGAAATCAAGGCTAATCAATTAATCCAATTCATCCAAAAACCCTAAGACTCTCTCTTCTCTCCCTCATTTTCTCTCTCCTAGGGCAACTGGCGCAAGGAGAGGAATTCTCCTCTTCAAAACCCTTCTCTTCTATTGATTGGTGGCACAAGGAAGGTATGGAGATTCTCTTCTCTTCCTCAACTAGAGCAATCATAAGAAGTAGAGGAAGGGTCGGCCAGCGGTAAGGGTGAGAGAGGCGGTGCACGGTGCCGGCGAAAGGTAGGAAGGAGAAGAGAACCTGGCCGGGCAGGGTTGGTGAAGGAAGCGTCTTTGTCATCCTCTTCTTCTTCTATCCCTCATCTCGTGGCCGGTGCTTCCTTGGTGCGAGGAGAAGAGTCGGCGGCTTGAAGTGGAGGTGGTGAAGGTCGTCGGTAACTCCCTAGTGGCTAGGGTTTCATCCGGTGCTAGGAAGAGGAAACGAGAAGAGAGCTTGCAGATTTCATCATCTTAATCATCTTGGTGTCCATCTTCTTCTTGGTTTTCTTGTTACCGGAGCTTCTTTGAGTCTTATTGTGGCCGGCGATGCAAGAATAAGGAAGGTGGTGGTGGCCGGCGGTGATCCTTTGAGCAAGGGTTTGCTTGGCATGTGGAAGGAGGATTAATTGAAGGCCCTTGGTGATTCCGGATCTTGATAGATCGTCACCCACACGACGTCCAAGAGGGGAGGGTCATACGATAGAAGATCGCGAGGTAAAAGAAGAAGTATATTTCTCTTTGACTCCTTTTATTCTATCATTTTATGTGATGTTTAATTAATTATCATGACCCTGATAATAAATACAAAAATCGACGATCCGCGCGTCGTCTTTTACGTGACCAGGTATTTACTTTGGAAGCCCGCCAACCAATATCACTATTTCACTATCAATTGGTATCAGTGCTGAGGTTTCCGATTTTTTGTGTTTAGGATTCGGTCATTTTTTGCACATTATCATGTATTTTATTTTTGTCGGATAATATGTGGATGTGCGTAGACTAACTCTTTGTTGTAGGCACTAGATTCCAACTATTATGGCTCAAATAATGTGTGATTGGATTGTGCATTATTGTAATTATTTGAATTCTCGGGTTTGAAGAGGCTAAATTAGGTATTTAATTTTTGTTATTAAATACGACATCTATTTAACTGAGCTTTTTTATTTATTTTCGATCTAGATTTTATATACACTCTTTCGTGGAGTATAGGATCGATGGATATAATAATTAGCTTCTCATCTCGGCTCGGAGATCCCTTCATGGAGGCTTGCGCATGGATTGGGAGGAGTGGACGAGGTGTTGACACAACTGGAGGCGCATTGGAGACCAAAGCTATGATAGTTGGAATCTAAGATTTTTCTTTATTGTTTTGGTTATGTGCTTGTTGTTTGTGTGCATGAAAATTTCTCATTATAAATAACTAAGTGGGAGAGAGACCCTAAGGGTCCCGCGACCTTTATTACTAATTTGACAAGTGATGCGAACAAATCTGCGCATCGGCTATAAGTGCCTTCCTCCCCATCGGATAGGCTTGTTCTGCGGATCACTAGGTCTGACATGATTATAGGAAATTATATAGGAGTATGTGATTTTTCCCAACGGAAGACACATAAGCCGAGATAATTTGCTTAGTATCGTGTAATGGTAAACACTTAAATGCAAATAATAGTATCCTCCCCAACGGAGTCACTGCTATTATTTGTAGGGCCGATGAGGACCAACTATTAATTTTATTTGCCAAAAAGTTAGGTTGACAAGATAATAAAATTAATGGGTACAACCTCGTCTCACAAATGTAAAATTCGTATACGTCCACACCATCATGGCAAACAATATTCTCGGTGTTTTGAGGTGTTAGTTGATTTCGAAATTTATTGTTTAAGGAGTCAATTTATTTTCGAAATTTAAAATTGTGATTGTTGTAATTCTCAGGTATTTTCAAAATGGATCTAGACCCACTTGAGTTAATTCTAAGAGAAAATCAACTTAATGCCCCCAAATAATAAAGATTGGGAATTAAACCTGGACTTTGTCGCAATTACCGAGGAATCCAATTGTGAGCTTGTCGAGTTCTGTGCTGGAAAACCTAGCGTGATTAATGATGAAGAGGAGATGAAATATTTTAGGCAGTGGTTAGAAGCAGACGAGATGACTCAGAGTAATCAACATCAGACTTCTTCCATTACTAGTGATAAAACATCCAATCTCGACAAACTCTTCGAATATCATAATCGGGCCGCTAGGCAAGTTGCCATGAGAAACTTGACGACAACCACCATGATTGAGGGTATGCCCGTAAGGGAACATGTTCTCAAAATGATGGCTTGGCTAAAGGAGATGGAAATCCTTGGAGAAGAAATCGATGGGGAAACCCAAGTCGATCTCATCATCCGATCTCTACCAAAGAGTTTTGAGAAGTTTCGCCTAAGCTACAATATGAACAAACGTACATATTCGTGGGCGGAACCTCTGACAGAACTCGAGGCGGCAGAAGGGTTTTCTCCTCAGAGTTCATATACTTTGATTGCTCAAGGGGTTTCTACTTCTAAACCGAAAGGCAAGAAGAAGAAGAAACAAACTGGGGCAAAGAAAGTCGCTGGATTACAGGGACCTCAGAGTGACGTGAAGAAGCCGAATGACAAGTGCTTAACGTGCAAGCAATCAGGACATTGGAAGGTGGATTGTCCCTGCTGTCAGAGGAATAATTCAGGTATATCTTTTTCTTTTATTGTTATAACATGTTTAGCGGTGTTATCTACCGGTACCTGGTGTGTAGATACGGATGCTACTAATCATGTCTGCATTTTCTTGCAGGGTTTCTAGGAACTCCGACGATTAGCTGAGGAAGATCACCATGGGATATTCTACGGATATGATTACTATTGCAGTGGGAGTTATTTATTTCTTTTTTTGTGTTTAGATAGGAAAATAAAGTTTTTGGTTTTAAAAAGATTGCTTTTGTGTACCTAATTTTTTTAAAAAGAAGTCTGATTCAGTTTCTAAAATAATAGATATTCTATTACTTTTTGTTATAAAAAGTGGAATAGAAGAATTATCTATTTAGGAACATGGATAAGCAATTTGTGCATTTTAGAAACAAAATCTCCCACGATGCAATTAGATGTTAATAGTCCATCATTTAACCAAAATAAGAGCAAGGTTCCTTCCGAGATAAATCTAACATATCTTTGGCATCTAAGATTTAGTCTTATTAACCTTAGTAGGATTCAAAGGTTGATAGTCAATGAGCCTTTGAGTTCGTTGGTAGTGGAAGACCTCCTAACCTTTGAATCTTGCTTGGAAGGTAGGATGACTAAGAGGTCTTTCAAGGTCGTGAGGTACAGAGCCAAAGATGTGTTAGAGTTAGTTTATTCTTATTTGTGTAGGTAGGTTCTTAGTCTATCTAGGATAGAGGTAGCCTTGAATACTTCGTCTATTTTATGGATAATTATTCAAGGTATAGGTACATTTACTTTGTGCACCGCAAGTCTGAATACTTTGATGTGATCAAAGAATTCAAGGTTGATGCGGAGAAACATCAAAGTAAAAGTATCGCGACACTACGATCCGATCGTGATGGCAGGTACCTCTTGGGATAGTTTAGGTTTTATTTATCAGAGACTGGGATTCAATCTCAATTGACTGCTCCCGGTACACCCCCCAACAGAATGGTGCAGCAGAGCGAAGGAAAAGGACTCTTATGGAAATGGTTAGGTTAATGATGAGTTACTCCGAGTTGCCGGATTCATTCTGGGGAAATGCTCTAGAAACAACAGCGTGCATACTTGATTCTATCTAGGTCACTACCTTCTACTCCCATAGAAGTGTGGACTGGGCGAAAACCTAGTCTAAGCCATAATTAGATTTGAGGTAGCTCAACACATGTGATGAGAGGGGATACTGATAAGTTGGAATATCGTGCGTTTGTTCGTAGGCTATCCTAGGGGAACGAAAGGTGGTTCTATAGTGCTAAGCTTCATTGGGTAATTGTTGGAACGAATACCTGACTCTTAGAAAAGGACTATATGATGAACCACAAGCCCATGAGTCAAAATTATTCTGAAGGAATTAAGAGGGGACACTCTGACCTTAGTACCAATTGTACAAGAAGGAATACTACAAGTCACTGCATCGCGTGTCATAGAAGATACACAGGTGATACATCATCATAGTGGGAGGCTTGTTAGTCAACCTGAAAGATTCTTGTTCTTTGGAGAGTCTTTGAACTTGGTCCCTGGCGACCATGAATCAAGATCCCTAGACCTATGTCGAGAAACATTCGTTTTGAAGAGATAATCCAGTCATATAGATTTGTTCAATGGACGGATGAGATTTGTGTATGTAACAAATGTGACGGGAACATTGTGGTATTCTTGTCTATACATAGATAATATTTTATTTATTGACAAAAATAACAAAGTATTATCAGATGTAAGGGTATAATTGTCCAAGCAGGTTGATATATAGGACTTGGGAGAAGCAGGACACATCCTTGGGATTAAAGTTCTAAGGGATCGCAAGGAAAGGATGTTGTGCTTATCCTAAGCATCATACAAAGACACTGTCCTAGCTCGTTTTAGCATAAAAACCCCAAGAAAGGTTTTGTACCTTTCAGGTGTGGGGTTCCTCTATCTAAGGTCCTAAAACATCAAATGAGATAGAGGAGGCGGTTTCTTATGCTTTGGCTATAAGAAGCCTCATATATGCTATGTTGTATACGAGATCGAATATCTGCTTTGCCGTGGGCATGGTTAGCAGATATCAGACTAACCCAGGTCTGAAAAATTGGATTGTGGTAAAAGTATTTATTAGGGCCTGAGAAGGACTAGGGATTATATACTGGTTTACCGAGTTGACCAATTATTCCCTATGGGTTATACGGATACAGATTTCCAATAAGATAATGTCAAATATAAGTGTTTCTCGGGGTTTTGTGTTTACTTTAGGAGGTGGAACCATAGTTTGGAGGAGTGTGGCGCAGCGGTTGCGTGGCGAGCTTCACCATGGAAGCTAAGTATTTGACAGCCTCTGAGGCAGCCAAGAAAGCTATATGGTTCAGGAACCTCAAGATGGACTTTGAAGTGATTCCTGGTTTGCTCAGAGCTATCAAAATTCGTTGTGATAACAGTGGTGCAGTTGCTAACTCAAAGGAACCACGAGTCCATAAGGCGAGTATACACATAGAGCGCAAGCACCACCCTAGTGAGGAAAAGTTGTTGCCTAGATTACATCAGAAGATAACCTGAAGATCCTTTCACTGATGCCTTGATAGCGAGAACATTTAGGTATATAGAGGATAAGAGAGTCAGATGTATGACATTGTGAGAACAACAGTCTTTTAGTATAAATGGGAGATTGTTAGGATTTATATTAAAAGCCTTGTTTTTGTATAAGAACATCTACGTTTTGAAAGAGAGTCACAAAATCACAGGTTGCATGTTTATATTAGTATGTGTACAAATGTTTAATAATTTGCATTGTATATAACATGGTGTGTGGTAACACACAGAAGATTATGTTATCAGTCCCTTGTAGAGTATAAGAAGAGGCTCACAACCGAGATAGAGTTAGAAAAACCATCAGGATGGTTGTAGTGTAATTTGGTGTGGTTTGTCTTGACCATAGAATTACACTAGTGCACTTTGTGTATATTGAGCAGGACCAACATAGAGGTGATCCAATTTATACTGACTTTATAATTGAATCAGACCTCGGTTATATTATGGAGTACATGCTCTGAATCCCGATATAATTACGGGCACATCCACTTAATAGTTATTTTTTAAATTTATTAATGGGCGAAATTTATTCTGCTAAATCGATAAGTCTGATAAGTTGAAAAGAAATATTATTTACATGATGTGCTGTTGATTATAAACGGAATTCATGTCCTGGTGAGTCAGGTTAATGATGCCCCCTTGATAAGCTCATAAGGTTTATCATGTTAAATCTTGCAAGTGGACTTGGCTCAACATGATGATGAGGATGAGTGGTACTAGTCAAGGCGTTAGAGGTTGATTAATTAAAATTATTAGTAATTTAAATTAATCAACGACCATTCGATATCTTAAACACGGGGATATGGATGTACTCATAATAGGTGAAGCCCATATGTAAATTGTAAGATGTGTATACTGAAAGACATGACTTCTTGATATGAAGATTTTCATTTTGAAAAAAGAATCACAACTACACTAAGTATCTGTTTATACTAGTACATGCATGAAGTCCTTTACTACGCATTATAGATAATATGGTATATGGTGTTACACGGAAGATCATGTTATCAGTCTCTTGTCTAGTATAAGTAAAGGCTCACAACCGAGATATAATTGGACAAACTATCGGAATAGTTGTAGTGTAATTAGGTGTGGTTGGTCTTGACCATAGAATTACATTAGTGTGCTTTGAGTACATTGAGTCGGGCCAAAATCAGAGGTTATCTAATTTGTACTGACTCGAATATTGGATATGACCTCAGATTTATTAGGGAGTACGATTCCTTAATCCCGATATAATAACGGACATATATTATTATTTATTATTTCTATGATTTACCAATCAACGAGATCTATTCTGTTAGATCGATAGACCCGGTAAGTTAAGAGATAATATTAATAATATGATTTGTTATTGATTATTGACGGAATTTGTATCTTGGTGAGTCGGGTTGATGATGCCCCCTTGATGAGCTCGAAAGGTTCATCATGCTAAATCCTGCAGGTAGATTTGATCTGGCACGATGATAAGGTCGAGTGGTACTAGTCAAGGACTCAGAGGTTAATTAATTTAAATTGTCAGTAATTTAAATTAATTAACGGACATTCGAGATCTTAAACACGGGGATGGACGATTCGTAGTAAATGGAGCCCATATGTTAATATGGGGTTGGTGAGGTAATTCAATTAGGATCCATTAGTAGAATGAATCTTTATTAATGAATCGAGTTTGAATCTATTAGCAGGCCAAGATCCAACTCCTATTTATGCTCTCTATCGTAGTTCTATATATATCCCCATGTGGCATGAAATCAAGTTGAATTTTCTTTTGAAAAAATTAATCCAAGGAAATACAAGGAAACCCCTAATTTATCTCCTCTCCTCTCCCTCTCCCTCTCCCTCTCGGTGTTCGGCGCCGAACAAGAGAGCGAGTTGTTCTCTACGCAGGGCGGCGCCAAATAGCACGACTGGTCATCTCCGAGCTCTGCATGCAGCGGTTTTTCTCCGGGCTGTGCATGCAGTTGTTCTCCTCGCAGATCTATCCACGCGTGAGGCTGGAGAATGGCGGGAGAAAATTGTTGCTCACGGCAATTTGTCGGCTGGTACAACTTGTTTTTAGTTTGAGAACGTAAGTTGGAGTTGTGGAGTTGCTCAGAACATAAGTTGCTCACGCGACTTGGAGTGGATCAGAACACAGGAATTTCAAGATACTTGCGACTCGAGCATCGACGATGGAGGAGAGGAGTAGTAAGGTTTTGTGTTTGGATTATTTTCCTTGTAGTGGCCGACGACATCCTTTAGGATAGGGATTGGTTGGCGCAAGGAGAAGGGATCGACTTGGTGACCACGAGTCTTGGTAGATCGTCGCCCACACGACGTCCAAGAGGGGAGGGTCATACGGTAGAAGATCGTAAGATAATGGAAGGTATAATTCTTCCCTTGGCTCCTTCGTTCTTATTTGTGCCTTATTCATTTGTCTCGTTATTTCATGTGAATTATTTTATTATTTTGATTGCGAATCATAGCCATTAATTAATTAACTGAATCCCGACCATAAACACAAAAGCCGACGAACCACTCGTCGTCTTTTTTGCGGTCGAACGGTCAAGTAAATTACAAGGCTGATTTTGTAATTGACCGAGTTGTAATTTGTATCGTTCGATACGGCACGAGATGGTCATAGGGTGACGAGTCTCCATTCAGATTAATTTTTTTTAATCCGTAGACATGGAGAGGTCTCTCGGATCGACCGAGTATTCGCTTAGGAAACCCGCCAAGTCATACCCAACAATATGTATCATAGCTGAGGTTTCCGCCTTTGTGTGTTTAAGGATTGGTTAATTTTTTTTATTTTCATGCATTTTATTTTGTTGGATGATATGTCAATGTGCGTAGGCTAATTTTGTGTTGCAGGCACGAGATTCCAACTTGTCATGGCCAAATAATAGTTGTATGAATGGTTGTGTAATTTATTGTAAATTAATTAATCCTCGGGGTTGATGAGACTATGTATTTAATTTTTCTAATTAAATACGACACATGTTTAGTCGAGCTATTCATTTTACTCTCGATCTAGTTTTCATGTATACTCCTTTGTGGAGTATAGGATTGATGATGTAAATAAGTAGCTAGTCATTTCGGCTTGGAGATCCCTCATGGTAGCTTGTGCAGATGGAAGGGAGGAGTGGACGAAGTGATGACACGACTGGAGGCGCATTAGAGATCAAGGGCTATGAAAGTTGGAGAATCTAAGATTTTCTGTATTTTTCATATATTTGGTTATGTGCTTAGTTGGGTGGTTGTTCTAGTAAAATTTCTTGACGTAAATTACTAACTGGGAGAAGGACCCTAAGGGTCCCACGACTTCCATTACAATCCGATAAGTGATGCGAATAAGTTTGCGCGTCGGCTCTGAGTGCCTTCCTCCCCATCAGATGAACTTGTTCTGTGGATCACTGGGTCGGAAAAGATTATAGAAAATTGTTAAAGAGCATGTGTACTTCCCCATCGGAAGGCACATAATCGGAAATAATTTTCTTAGTGTCGTGTAATGGTGCACACTTAGATGCGAATAATAGTATTCTCTCCATCGGAGTCACTGCTATTATTTTGCAGAGCTGAAGTGAACTAACTGTTGATCTTACTTGTCAAAAAGTTAGGTTGATAAGATAGTAAGATTAATGGGTAAAACATTCTCTTACGAATGTAGAGATTCGTATATGTCCACACCATCGTGGCATGCGAATTTCTCAGTGTATAGGGGTGTTGATTGATTTTGAAAATTTATTGTTTTGGGAAATAAATTTATTTTCGATTTCTAAAGTAGTGTAGGTTGTGATTCTTAGGATTTTCAAAATAGCATTTAACCCATTAGCGACAAAACTTAAAGAAAATCAACTTACTTGCCCCAAATTACATAGACTGAAAAAGGAACCTAAACATTGTCCTTACTGCTGAAGAGTACAAATACGTGCTTTTCGAAGAATGTCTTGAAGATGATGACTCACCTCAATGAGATTGAGGTTCTTGGAGGACGAATCGACGAGGAAACCCAGATCGATATAATACTCCAATCTCTGCCTAGGAGCTTTGGGCAATTCCAGCTAACTATAACATGAGTAAGCATGAGTATACGTTGAGGAACTGCTAGGAGAATTCCAGGTGGCAGAAGGGTTGTTTCATCTGAGTACGCAGACCTTAGTGGCTCAAAGGTTTCTACTTCTGTGCCGAAAGGTAGGAAGAAGAAGAAACAAGGAGGCTGCAACATCGCTGGGACCTCGGACTGGCGTGAAGAAGTCAAATGGCTAGTGCTTCACGAGCCAGCAGGCTGGACATAGGAAGGTGAACTGTCTCCGTTGTCATGAGAGAGGTATATCATTTTCTTTTGTCGTTGTAACATGATTAGCGGTAATATCTAGCAGTACCTGGTGAGTAGATACGGATGTCACTAATCATGACTCCAATTCTTTGCAGGGGTTCTAGGAAATCCAACGGCTAGCTGAGGAAAAGATTACCGTCTACATGGGATATGCTACGGAATCCTCTCCCTCTCATATTCTTTCTCTTTGGGCAAAGGGGGCGCCAGTGCAAAGGAAGGAAGAGGAGAAGGTCTTCTCCTATTTTTCTTTGGGCGTGCAACCTCATCCAAGAGAGCACCACCTGGTGGTGAACGACAGGAGAAGCAGGGAGTGGTGGCTTGCCGGCAGTGACCTCAAAATTGAGGTTTGCGACGTCGGCGATAAGGGGAGAAGAAGGCAAGAGAAGAGGATCCTTCATCCTCTTTTTCTTCTCTTTATCCGCTCATCTTCTTCTTCATTCTTGGCTTACTCCTTGGCGTGTGCAAGCTGGGTTCAAGGAGGAGTCACCGGTGATCGGGAAAATAGCTCATCTTGATCGGGAAAAACCTCATGTATGCTAAAATTGAGATCGGATATATGCTTTGCCGTGTGCATGCTTAGCAGATATCAGAGTAACCCAGGTCAAGGAAATTGGATTGCGGTAAAAGCTTATATTAGTGCTTGAGAAGGTCTAAGGATTTAAGCTGATTTACCGGGCAGACCAATTCCCTATTGGTTATACGGATACAATCATCCAGTCGGATAGGGACAAACATAAGTATTCCTCGGGATTTTGTGTTTACTTTAGAAGGTGGAACCATAGGTTGGAGGAGTGTCGCGCAGCCGCTGCGTGGTGGACTCCACCATGAAAGCTGAGTATATGGTAGCTTCAGATGGAAGCTACATGGTTCAGGAAGGCTACATGAAAGCTACATAGTTCAGGAACCTCAGGATGGACTTTAATGTGATTCTTGGTTTGCTTAAAGCTATCACATTTTGATGTGATAATAATGGTGCCGTTGCAAATTCGAAGGAATCACGAGCCCATATGGCGAGTAAACACATAAAGCGCAAGTACCACCCAGGAGAGGAAAAACTGTTGTTGCCTAGATTACACCAAAGGACAACCTGGGAGATCTTTTCACTGAGACCTTGATAGCGAGAGCTTCAGGCATGTGGAGGAACAGGGAGTTCGATGTATGACATTTTGAGAACAGCAAAGTTTTTGAGTATAAGTGGAAGATTATTAGATATGTATAATAAAAGACATTGCTCTTTTTATATATGAGATCATCTAAATTTTAAAAAAAGAATCACAACAACACTAGATGCTTGATTATATTAGTACATACATAAAAGTTTTTTACTTTACATTGCAGATAACATGGTGTGTAGTGTCACACGGAAGATCATGTTATCAGTTCCTTGCCTAGTATAAGTAGAAGCTCACAACCGAGATGGAATTGGATAAACCATCTGCATGATTGTAGTGTAATTGTGTGTGGTTGGTCTTGACCATAGAATTATACTAGTGCGCTTTGAGTACATTGAGCTGGACAAAAACTAGAGGTTATCCAATTTGTACTGACTTGATAATTGGATAAGACCTCAGATTTTATTATGGAGTACGATCTTTTAATCCCGATATAATAACGGACATATATTATTAATTATTAATTCTTTGATTTATCAATGGGCGAGATCTATTCTGTTAGATCGATAGACCCGATAAGTTGGGAGATAATATTAATAATATGATGTGTCATTGATTATTGACGGAATCCATGTCCTGGTGAGTCGGGTTGATGATGCCCCTTTGATGAGCTCAAAGGTTCATCATGCTAAACCCTGCAGGTGGATTTGATCTGACATCATGATAAGGTCGAGTGGTACTAGTCAAGGATCCAGAAGTTAATTAATTTGAATTGTCAGTAATTTAAATTAATTAACGGGCATTCGATATCTTAAACATGGGGGGATGACGATATATGGAACCCATATGAAAATATGGGGGTTGGTCAGGAAGTTCAATTAAGATCCTTTAGTGGAATGAATCTTAATTAATGGATCGGGTTTAGATCCATTGGTGGGTCACGATCCAACTCCTCCTCTTGCTCCCTACCTTAGCCCTATAAATACCCAAGGAGATCATGATACCAAGGCTTGATCAATTACACAATAATTCCAAGGCTTCTTTCTCTTTTCTCTCAACCTCTCTCTCCTAGGTTTAGTGTCGCCGGATGTAAAGGAAGGTGGAAGAAGGCTTTTGAGTGGAGGTTTCTCCTTCATCTCTTCCCTTCTAATCTTCCTCTTGGGCGTACACTAAGGAGGAGAGGTAGAGGGTGTTCGGCGGCCGGAAAACAAGGTGTTCACCATCCTTGTTAGCGTCGGCGGGAAGAAGAAAGGAAGGGGGTGACGGCTTGGTTTTGGTGGTGAAGAAGAGATCTATTTCTCTTCTTCTTCCTCTTCATCATCCTCCTTCTTGATCCTCTGAGTCGGTGAGAAGAAGGCGAGCCTTCTTGGAGATCGCCGGCGGTGTTTTGGAGGGGAAGAAGGTGGTGCGTCGGTTGCCCTAGTGTCTAGGTTGAGCGCGTGACAAAGAGGATCGGTTGAGCGCTTCGGTGATCTCGATTCTCGGTAGACCGTCGCCCACACGACGTCCGGGGAGGGATGGACATAAGGTAGAAGGCCGCGAGGTGATGAGGAAGGTATAACTCTTTCCCAAGCTCCCTTATGTCATTTTGTGCCATGTTTGTTTACATTGTCATTTCATGTTAATTATTTAATTATTTAGATTTTGTATCATAGTCAATAATTAAATAATTGGACCCCGACCATAAACACAAAAGCCGGCGATCCACTCGTTTCCTTTTCCGCGGTCGAACGCCAAGCAAATTACATGGCCGATTTTGTAATTAGCCGAGTTGTAATTTGGATCGTTCGATACGGCACGAGATGGTCGTTGGGAGATAGGTCTCCATTCGGATTAATTTTTTAATCTGTAGTCATAGAGAGGTCTCTTGGATCGATCAAGTATTCGCTTAGAAAATCCGCCAAGCCATACCCATCAACTGATATCAAAGCTGAGGTTTCCGACTTTGTGTGTTTAAGGATTGGTTAATTTTTTATATTTTCATACATTTTATTTTGCTGGATGATATGTGGATGTGCGTAGGCTAACTTTGTGTTGTAGGCACGACATTCCAACTTGTCATGACCAAATAATGGTTGTATGAATGGTTATGTAATTTATTGTAAATTAATTAATCCTCGGGGTTGACGAGGCTAGGTATTTAATTTTTGTAATTAAATACGGCACATGTTTAGCCGAGCTATTTATTTTACTTTTGATCTAGTTTTCATGTACACTCCTTTGTGGAGTATGGGATCGATGATGTAAATAATTAGCTAGTCATTTCTGGTTGAAGATCCCTCAAGGTGGCTTGCGCATAAGGAAGGGAGGAGCGGACGAAGTGACGACATAACTGGAGACGCATTAGAGACCAATGCCATGAAAGTTGGAAAATCTAGGATTTTCTGTATTTTTCATATATTGGTTATGTGCTTGTTGTGTGGTTGTGTTAGTTAAAATTCTTCGAAATAAATTACTAAGTGGGAGAGGGACCCTAAGGGTCCTATGACCTCTATTGCAATCTGATATGTGATGCAAACAAGCCCGCGCATTGGCTCTGAGTGCATTCCTCCATAACGGATAGGCTTGTTCTGCGGATCACAAGGTCAGAAAAGATTATAGAGGATTATTAAAGAGCGTGTGTACTTCTCTAACGGAAGGCACATAATCGTAAATACTTCTCTTAGTGTCGTGGAATTGTAAACACTTAGATATAATTATTAATATCCTCCCCAACAAAGTCACTGCTAATAACTTGTAGGGTCGGAGTTGACCAACTATTAGTCTTACTTGTCAAAAAGTTAGGTTAACAAGATAGTAAGATTAATGGGTAAAGCCTTATCTAACAAATGTAGGATTTGTATACGTCCACACTAACGTGGCATGCAAATTCTCGGTGTTTGAGATGTTGGTTCATTTCGAAAATTTATTGTTTTGAGGAATCAATTTATTTTCGATTTCTAAAGTAGTGTGTGTTGTGATTCTCAAGATTTTCAAAATGACCTTTAACCCACTAGCGACCATACTTAAGGAAAATAAATTTATTGGCCCCAATTACATAGACTGGAAAAGAAACTTATATGTTGTCCTTACTACTGAAGAGTACAAATATGTGTTCTTCGAAGAAAGTCCTGAAGATGATAGCCCACCTCAACGAGATTGAGGTCCTTGGAGGACAAATCGACGGGGAAACCCAGGTCGACATAATACTCCAATCTCTGCATAGAAGTTTTGAGCAGTTCTGGCTCAACTATAACATGAATAAGCATGAGTATACGTTGGGAGAACTCCTGGGAGAACTCCAGGTGGCAGAGGGGTGTTTTCGTCAGAGTTCACATGCCTTGGTCACTTAGAAGGTTTCTACTTCTGTGTCGAAAGACAGGAAGAAGAAGAGTCAAGGTGGGTACAAGAAGGCGGCTGGATCGCAAGGACCTCGGATTAGCGTGAAGAAGCCGAGAGGCAAGTGCTTCACAAGCCAGTAGACTGGACATCGGAAGGCGAACTGTCCCCACCGTCAAGACAATGGTATTTTCTCGTGCTTAGTTGTTGAAACATGTTTAGCGGTGGCATCTACCGGTACCTACTGCGTAGATATGGATGCTACTAATCATGTCTGTAACTCTTTGCAGGGGTTCTAGGAAACCCAACGACTAGCTAAGGAAGAGATTACCGTCTACATGGGATATGCTACAGAGGTGACAACTATTGCAGTGTGAGTTATTTATTTGTCTTTAGATAGGAAAATAAAGTTTGGTTTTAAGAAGATTACATTTATGTACCTAATTTTAGAAAGAACAATGGTTCAATTTCTGAAATAATGGAAATTCTATTGCTTTTTGTTATGAAAAGTGGAATAGAAAGATTATCTGTTTAGGAACATGGATAAGCAATTTAAGCAATTAGAACCAAATTCTCTCATGATGCAAATAGTAGCTAATAGCTTATCATATAATTAAAATAAGAGAAAGGTTCCTTCCGAGATGAACCAAACATACATTTGGCGTCTAAGGCTTGGTCTTATTAACCTTAGTAGGATTCAAAGGTTAATAGCCAATGGGCCCTCAGGTGCATTGGTGGTGGGAGACTTCCCAACATTTGAATCTTGGTTGAAAGGTAAGACGACCAAGAGACTTTCAAGGTCGAGGGTATAGAGCCAAATATATGTTAGAGTTGGTTTATTCTGATTTGTGTAGGTCCTTAGTCTATCCAGGAAAGAGGTAGTCTCGAATACTTCGTCTATTTTATGGACGATTATTCAAGGTATGTGGTACATTTACTTGATGCACCGCAAGTCTGAATACTTTGATGAGATCAAAAGAATTCAAGGCTGATGCGGAAAAACATCCAGGCAAAAGTATCACGACGCTACGATTAGATCGTGGTGGCAAGTACCTCTTGGGAGAATTGCAGGACTTACTTATCAGAGGTTGGGGGTCAATCCCAAATTATCTGCACCCGGTACGCCCCAACAGAACGGTGCAGCAGAGCAAAAGAAAATGTCTCTCATGGTGATGGTTAGGATAATGATGAGTTGCTTCGAGTTGCCGAATTCGTTCTAGGGATATGCTCTGGAAACGACAACGTACATACTTGATACCATCTAGGTCAGTACTCTCTACTCCCATAGAATTGTGGACTGGGCGAAAGTCTAGTCTAAGACATATTCAGATTTAGGGGTTGTTCGGCACAGGTGTTGAAGGGAGATATTGATAAGTTGGAATCTAGTGCAAAAGTGTGCTTGTTCGTAGGCTATCCTAGAAGAACGAAAGGTGGTTCTATAGTCCTAAGGATCAGAGGGTAATCATTAGCATGAATACCCGATTATTAGAGGACTATACAATGAACTGTAAGCCCATGAGTAGAATTATTTTTGAGTAATTAAGAGGTGACATTCTGACCTTAGTACCAACTGTACAAGAGGATATACCACAAATAACTACACCGCATGTCACAGAAGATACACAAGTGAGAGGTTTGTTAGTTAACCTGAAGGATTCATGTTCTTAGGAGTCTTCGGACTTGGTCCCTGGCGACCATTAATCAAGATCCCTAGACCTATGACGAGGAACATCCGCATTGAGAAGATAATCCAGTCACATGCATTTGTTCAAAGGACGGATGAGATTTGTGTATATAAGCAATGTGACGGAAACGTAGTGGTATTCTCGTACTATATGTAGATAATATTTTGTTGATTGGCAACAATAACAAAGTATTATCAGACGTAAGGGTATGGTTGTCCAAACAGTTGATATGAAGGACTTAGGAGAAGCAGGACACATCCTTGGGGATCAAAGTTCTAAGGGATCACCAGAGAAGAATGTTGTGCTTATCCCAAGCTTCATAGATAGACACTATCCTAGCTCGTTCTAGCATAAAACTCCAAGAAAGGTTTTGTACCTTTCAGGCATGGAGTTACTCTATATAAGGAGATGTGTCCTAAAACATCAAAGGAGATAGAAGAGAAAAAGACGGTTTCTTATGCTTGGCTGTAGGAAGCCACATATATGCTATGTTGTATTCGAGAACGGATGTCTGATTTGCCGCGGGCATGATTAGCAGATATCGGAGTAACCCAGGTCAAGGGAATTGGACTGCGGTAAAAACATATATTAGTGTCTGAGAAGGACTAAGGATTATATGTTGATTTACCAGGTAGACCAATCTCCTGTGGGTTATTCGGATACATACTTCCAATCGAATAGGGTTAAAATAAGTATCCCTCAGGGTTTTGTGTTAGGAGGTGGAACCATAGTCTGGAGGAGTATCGCGCAGCAGCTGCGTGGCGGACTCCACCATTGAATCTGGGTATATGGCAGCCTCTAAGGCGGCCAAGAAAGCTATATGGTTCAGGAACCTCAAGATGGACTTCGATGTGATTCCTGATTTGCTCAGAGCTATCACATTTTGTTGTGATAATAATGGTACAGTTGCAAACTCGAAAGAACCACGAATCCATAAGGCGAGTAAACACATAGAGCACAAGTACTACCCCAGTGAGGAAAAGTTGTTATTGCCTAGATTACATCAGAAGGCAACCTAGGATATCTTTCCACTAAGACCTTGGTAGCGAGAGCTTTTAGGCATATGCAGGATCAGAGTCAGATGTATGACATTTTGAGGACAGTAAAGTCTTTAGTACAAGTGGGAGATTGTTAGGTTGTATACTAAAAGTTATGTTTTTTGTATAAGAACATCTATGTTTTGAAAGAGAATCACAAAATCACAGGTTGTATGTTTATATTAGTATGTGCATAAATGTATGATATTTTGCATTGTAGATAACATGGTGTATGGTGACACACAGAAGATCATATTATCATTCCCTTGCAGAGTATAAGTAGAGGTTCACAACCGAGATGGAGTTGGATAAACCATCGGGATGGTTGTAGTGTAATTATGTGTGGTCTGTCTTAACCATACAATTACACTAGTGCAATTTGTGTGTATTGAGCAGGACCAAAATAGAGGTGATCCAATTTATACTGACTTTATAATTGGATCATACCTCGGTTATATTATGGAGTGCATGCTCTGAATCTCGATATAATAACGGGCACATGTACTCAATTATTATTTTTTTTATTTACCAATGGGCGAGATTTATTCTGCTAAATCGATAGACCTGATAAGTTAGGAAATAATGTTATTTACATTGTGCGCCGTTGATTATAGACGAAATCCGTGTCCTGGTGAGTCGGGATGATGATGCCCCCTTGATGAGTTCATAACGTTTATCATGTTAAATCTTGCAAGTGGACTATGGTCCAACATGATGATAAGGATGAGTGGTACTAGTCAAGGAGTTAGAGGTTGATTAATTAAAATTATCAATAATTTAAATTAATCAACGGACATTCGATTCTTAAACAAGGAGAGATGGATACATTTATAATATGCGGAGCTCATATGAAAATATGGGGGTTGGTGAGGTGATTTAATGAGGGACCTATAGTGGAATGGGTCTCCATTAATAGATCGAGTTTGGATCCATTAGCAGGCCAAGACTCAACTTCTCCTCATGGTCTCTGTCGTAGCCCTATATATACCCTATGGAGTCATGAAACTGGGGATTAATCCAACATGCAACACAACCTAAACCCTAATCCTCTCCCTCTCATATTCTCTCTCCTAGGTCAAAGGGGGCGCCGGTGCAGAGGAAGGAAGAGGAGATGGTCTTCTCCTATTTTTCTTTGGGCTTGCAAACTCATCCAAGGGAGCACCACTTGGTGGTGATCGGCGAGAGAAACATGGAGTGGTGGCTTGTCGGCGGTGACCTCAAAACTAGTGGTGATCGGCGGGAAAATCAACCTTTGAGGGGAAAGCTTGATGAATTAGAAAAAATCCTAGATAGATTCACTATTAGATCTAAGGATTTAGGAAGGGTGTTGGGTGGTCAAAAATCCAACAATGATAGATCGGGTTTAGGATACCAATCTAAGTTCTCCAATGTTATGTAGAAGTCATATGCAAGGGTGTCATATGACTATAGCAAAGGGAAGCCCAAGAATGACAAGGGGAAGCCATTTAAAGAGAAAATGAAGAACATAACCAAGGACAAGGTGCCCGAAGTTAAGAATGTTAGGTTTGTAGGCCAAGAATTTTCGGAGGTACACCGATGTAGCCTTGTGTTTGTAGAAGAGTCACCTAAGGAGGTGGCTAAGGCTAGGAGCTCAAGGGGGAGTTCTAGGAGCTAAGTTGGGGCCCATGGTCAATGGATCTCGGGAGGATTTCTCCCGGAAGTCTAGATGGACCATAAGATGTGTCAAAGGAATTAAAGACGGACTTGAGTCTCAATCCTAGGGTTTTGGCACATTGGAATTGAGTAGCATGCATAAAAATGTGGCATTGGGGTCATTGCATGAAATTAGGTTTTAAATATATTTTTCTCAAGTAGTCATGGATATCATAAATTTCTCCACAAAATTTTAGATTTTTTGGAGATATGTGGAGTTAGTTATGTATTTCTGAAATTGTGTTCCGAATGCTAAAAAGGCTGAAACCAGGGTATTAATCGACTGGTTCTGGGGGTAGTTGACTGATAACAGTGTTGTCTAGAGAGAGACTATCTACTATATGATCAGTCGACTGATACCGACTGAAACTGTTTTTCAGCAAACAAAAAGTGTCCAAATGATTTAAAGCAAGTGTATAATATTATGGGGGGTTAATACACTTTGTTTATGATCATTAGAGGTTAAAAAATCCAATAATTGAGATATTGTTGGAGTTTTTTTTGATGTGTAACAAAGGAGGAGAAGTGATTGTTAGGATCTTTCCGTTAAGCTAGAGGGGGTGAATAGCTTCTTTTCGATTTCATCTTCCAACAATGGTTAGTGCGCAAGCAGAATAACAAAAACTAAAACTAACAAACAAGAAAGACACACTGATTTACGTGGTTCGGAGATGAAACTCCTACTCCACGGTTGTCCGTAACGTGGACGATCCCGATCCTTCGGTGGATGATTCCCCGGAACACCTCCGGCTAGCTCTTGTCGCTCCTTGTGGGTGGAGAAACCTCGTCACAATCCTTTAACACGACCTGAGCACTTGTAGGCTACTAACAAGCTCTTACCAAGCTTGTTTCACCAAGAAGAAACATTCATAAGCAAGCCCTTTTAAATAGTGCTCGAGGCTGATTTGACCGTTACCAATCGATTGGTCCCTTACCAGTCGACTGGTCCTCATGAATTTAAATGTCACTGCCCAATAATTCAAATTCTGGTCACACCAGTCGACTGTTTCAGTCAAATGATACTTCATCAGTCGACTGCCAACCCTTTATGTTTAGGGTTTCCCTTCCCGAGTATATTTCTCTCAACACTCGAACTCTCACGACTTAATCCCAGGGTTTCCTTACCTGAGTACAATCCCTCAGCACTCTAATCCTAACGACTCAGTTCACTCTTCATCCAGCAACCTCGACCTGTTACCTTCAAGCCCTCTTCGACTTTGGCTCTCGCCGCTCAGATGTGCACACAAGCTCTCGGCTTGCCTTCATGCCATTCTTCACGTATACCTCGAAGTCCGCTTCCCTCGGCTCATCGTCCTTGCTTTGTCCACGGTCCCTCGGATGCGCACACAAGCCCACGGCTTGCCTCCTTGCCACCCTTCATCGGCCCCGAAGACGTCCAACTAAGTCAATGTTTATCCTGCAAGCCTGCACACTCACAAACACACATTAGATCAACATAAAACTCTAACTTAATCATATTGACACACACATCAAAATCATGAGCTCCATGATCATACTTGGGTCGATTGTCATAACAATCTCATCCTTTTTGATGTGTGACAATATGTTTAAGTTAGGTGCAAAAACAACAACAACAATTGAAAATTATAAACATAATAAGAAGCATAACACATGCATCATCAACCTTAACATATGCCCTCCACATAATTTTTAATTTTCCATATCCACTAGCTAAGTTAAACACTAACCCCATGAGTTAAGCTAAAATCTAACTTAAAATCACAAGTTCTTCCCCTTTGGCACCATCAAAAAGATTGCCCCAAACCTTAGTATCAATGAGAACACCTTTCTATTTCTAAGAACCCCCAGAAATCAGAAAACAGAAGCGTCAGTCGACTGCCCAGCTACCAGTCGACTGATGCCTGCAAATCACAAACCTACAGAAAGATCAGTCGACTGCCCCAAGAAGATTCAAAAACCTACAAAGGGCAGTCGACTGATACGCAGTAACCTGAATTTTCCAACCGAAATTCAGAAACCCCTAGAAAATTTCATAAAATTCAAAAATTTCTAAAATATTGCAACCATATTTCCTAAGATATATTCTACCTTAGAAAAATATAGTTTTATGAAAATACCAAATATGTTTCACTTTTTGACAAAAATTCTAATTGTTTGAAAAACTTCAAGTTTGTATCAAACTTCCCTCCTGTATTTGAATCCAAATGTTTTCCAAGTCTATCCCCTACTATTTAAAACATAGAAATGTTTTTAAACCTCTCCCTTTTTCTTGTATAAACATTCAAGACATCATAAGGTGATAAAAACTGTACTCGGCATACGCGCGTACAGGTCAATGCTGAAGTCGAAGAAGGCTTGAAGGTAACAGGTCGAGGGTACTGGACCAGGAACGATGAGCCGAGGAAAGCGGACTTCGATGCATATGCGAAGGAATGCATAGGAGACAAGTCGTGGGCTTGCATGTATCCGAGGAACGAGAGCCAAAGTCGAAGAGGGCTTGAAGGCAACAGATCGATGTTGCTAGATGAAGAGTCGGCTAAGTCGTGAGGATTCGAGTGTTGAGAGAACTGTACTCGGGAGGGAAATCTTAGGGTTCGAGTATTGAGAGAACCTTAGGTAGCAGTCAACTAATGATGGGTCAGTCGACTGATCCAGAGCACAGAAAGATCAATCGACTGATCCTGGGATCAATCGATTAGTGTGGACCAGAATGCTAATCGTCAGGCTATGACATTCGAATTCGTGAGGACCGGTCGACTGGTAACAATCAGAATAGTATCGAGCTCTATTTAAGAGAGCTCATTTTTTGCTGTTCTTTTTTGGCGAAACAAGATTGGTTAAAGCCTGTTAGTAGCCTAAACGTACTCAGAGATTGTCAAGGTGTTGTGGCGTGGTTTCTCCACCCACAAGGAGCGACAAGAGCTAGCCGGAGGTGTTTCGGGGAATCATCCACCGAAGGATCGGGATCGTCCACCTTACGGGCAGTCGTGGAGTAGGAGTATCAACTCCGAACCACGTAATGATGTTGTGTTAGCATTGTTTTAGATTATAGATTTAGTTTTCCGCTTGCGCTTGCTAACCCTTGTAGGAATAAAATCGAAAAAGTAGTTATTCACCCCCATCAAGCTAAACGACAAGGCTCCAACAGGATCCATGCATGTTTGCATTGCATATGCATTGGCGGTATAAGTCAAAGGTGAAGCCTTAGCAACATAAGTCCAAATGTTTATTTAGCATTGTATTTGCTATTTATTTTCCCTAACTTAAACGTATTGTCAAACATCAAAAAGAGAGAGATTCTTTGGACAATCTATGGTCCGGAGTGACCATGTGTTTTGATATTTGGGCAAAAAGTTTAAGTTAAGTTCACCTTTGTGTTTGATATGTGTATTTGAGTGTGCATGTTTTGTTGGATATATATGGACATAGCTGGACGGCTTCGGGACCAGTGAAGGATGGCATGGGGAGAAGAGCCGTGGGCTTGCATGCATCCGAGGGACCGTGGATAAAACAGGAACGATGAGCCTATGGAAGCGCACTTTGAGGCATACGCGAAGGATGACATAGGGAGACGAGTCATGGGCTTGCATGCATCCGAGCGATGAGAGCCGAAATCGAAAAAGCCTTGAAGGCAACAGGTCGAGGCTACTGGAAGTAGGAACGATGAGCCGAGGGAAGTGAACTTCGAAGCATACGCGAAGGATGACATGAGGAGACGAGTCGTGGGCTTGCATGCAACCGAGGGACGAGAGCCAAAGTTGTTTGAGGAACCATCGGATGGATAAATGTAAAGTATCTCCCCTTGGGGAAACCATCGGAACTCCGACCTCGCTGTGCTTCTTGTTTGAGGAACCATCCACATAGATTTTCCATGCCCCATCGACTTCATACTCTCAGACAACTTCGAGCTTGAAATCAGCAAGAGCTTGTGCCTTGATAATAGTATGGGGATGATACTCAATCTCATACTCGCTAAACTCTATCGTACACTTGATCAGCAAATCCGAAGCTTCTGGATTGGTGAGTGTTGAGGCAATCTGTGGTCCGGAGTGACCAAGTGTTTTGATGTTTGGGTAAAGGGTTTAAGTTAGGTTTACCCTTGTTATCTTATATGTGTATGCTGAGTGTGCATGTTGGACAGGTTACATATATGAACTTGACTGGACGGTCTCGGTATGCTGAAGGGTGGCATGGAGACAAGCTGGAGGCTTGTGTGCACCTTAGGGACCTTGGAGAGCAGGGACGATGAGCTGATGGGTGCAGACTTCGAGGCATGCGTGAAGGATGACATGGAGGCAAGTTGGAGGCTTGCGTGCATCCGAGGGACGGGAGCCGAAGATTAAGAGGGCGCGAAGGCAACAGTCGAGGCTGTGGATGAGGAGTCAGTCGAGTCGTGAGGGTACGAGTGCAGTGTGATTGTACTCGGGAAATCCTAGGGTTTGAGTGCAGAGTGAAATGTACTCAGGAAGGGTAACCTTAGGTAGGTGAGTAGACCAGTCGACTGGTCTGGGGGCAGTCGACTGATGGAACTCACAGAAGGGTCTCAACCTGGGACCAGTCGACTGCCCTGGGGGCAGTCGACTGGTAAGTGGCTGGTGAGTTAACTGAGAATTCGAACATTGGGGTGCAACGGTCGAATTTCAGTCACACCAGTCGACTGGTAGCGAGGGTTTCAGCCCGAGTCATATTTAAAGAGGACTTCGTGGTGGCCGAGATCCTGGACGAGTTTGGTCTTGGTTAAGGGCTAAACAGTAGTCTTTGTGCTCAGAGGTTCTCAGGGTGTTGTGGTGAGGTTTCTCCACCCACAAGGAGCGACGAGAGCTAGCTGGAGGTTATCCAGGGAGTGATCCACCGACGAATTCTTGGATTAGTCACCCGGTCGGGGTGGATACCAAGTAAATCAGGTTGTTAGCGTTTGTTTATTATTGTTAGTTTTTATTTTGTTTGTATTTCTGCTTTGCAACTAACAGCGTAGGTGAAAAGAATCGACGAAACGTTATTCACCCCCCTCTAGCGTACCGGAAACGATCCTACAATGAGGGCACGCCCAAGCGGGCTGTTGGTGAGCACCACATTGGGATGTGCTAAGAAATAGAGCTTATGTCTTCGAGCCATTAGTACCAAAGCATAGGTCAACTTCTCCATAGTAGTATATCGGGTCTCTACGTCCTTCAAGAGATGTCCGAAGAAGTAGACTGGGTATTGAACAGTACCTTCTTCCAGAATGAGCACAGAACCCACAGCTTATTCAGTCGCGGACAGGTAGATGATCAATGTTTCTCCCTCCAAAGGCTATAAAGAATGGGGAGCTCAGCGAGGTATGTCTTTAAATCAGTGAAAGTCTTCTTGCACTGGTTGTCCCAATTAAAATTGACTGCCTTCCTCAGAATCTTGAAGAAGGGTAGGGTTCTGTCAGCAGATTTAGAGATGAACCTGGATAGGACTGTAATTCTGTCATTCTGTCGTTCTACGTCCTTGAAGTTGGGAGGAGATGACATGTCGAGGATGACTTGGAATTTTTCCGAGTTAGCTTCAATCCCCCTTTCCGTCACCATGTACTCGAGGAACCGACCACTCTTCACCCCGAATAGACATTTATCGGGGTTCAATTTCAGCTTGTTGGCCCTTATGGTGGTGAACACCTCTTCCAAGTCAGTTATCATGTCCTTCCCCTTATCTGTCTTGACCATGATATCATCCACATATACTTCAATGTTCCTCCCTATCTAGTGGCAAAAGACCTTGTGTTGGGACTGGTAGGCGAGCTAGAGGGGGGGGGGTGATTAGCTCCGATTTGCTTGTAGATGATTTGTCGCGGCGGAAGACTTCAAGCAATCGCTAACACTTGGATTTTACTTGGTATCCACCCCGGCCGGGTGATTAATCCAAGGATCCACTCTCCTCACACTCTCATGCACTATGAAAGTCTCCTTCTTGAGGTGGAGAAACCTCTTACAAGCTTGTTACAAAGATACAACAAGAACAAAGCAAATACAAAGGAAATCTTACAAGATTTACAATAAATGAACTCTCTTTGCTTTCCTTGCTATCTTCAAGCTTGTGATTGCCTCTTGGACCTTGGAAATGCAGCAGCACTAAGCTCCAAGGCTTCCCTTGAAATGACAATGAAGTTGGAGAAGAAGAGGAGAAGAACTGCGGCCAAAAACCTGCGCGAAAGACCTTATACCCGACGCCTAGGGTTTGGTAATCGATTACCCAATCGATTTCCACGTAGGATTTAGCCGTTCAACGGCTAGTTTTCAAACTGTAATCGATTAGCCAATCGATTACCCGTGTCCTGAATCGATTACCCAATCGATTCAGAGCTTCTCTGTTCTCTCGCGCAAACTCTGTGATCGATTACCCTAATCGATCAAAAGACACCTTAATCGATTGACCAATCGATTAAGGAAAGGCTGAATCGATTACCCAATCGATTCAGCCACCCTCTGTCCTTTCGCGCAAACTTCCTTAATCGATCCACTGATCGATTCACCCAATCGATTACCCAATCGATTGAGTCCAACCTAACTTGTTTCCACAAGTCTAGGATCCCTTACCAAGTGTCCGGTCAACCCCTTTGACCAACTTGGATTTCTTCTGCCTAGCTCCCAGCTCGGACTTACCCTGGTTCCCAACCAGATTCGCCTAACCCTCGAGTTAGGTCTAGTCTCTCGGTAGACTTCCACCTTGCCAGCCTGTGATGTTCCCGATCCATCTGGACTTCACCTAGTCCCACTAGGTCTTTTCCCATGCCAGCGTACGATCTCCCCGATCCACCTGGACTTCACCTAGTCCCACTAGGTCTTTTCCCATGCCAGCGTACGATCTCCCCGATCCACCTGGACTTCACCTAGTCCCACTAGGTCTTTTCCCATGCCAGCGTACGATCTCCCCGATCCACCTGGACTTCACCTAGTCCCACTAGGTCTTTTCCCATGCCAGCGTACGATCTCCCCGATCCACCTGGACTTCACCTAGTCCCACTAGGTGTGCCTAGTCCCACTAGGTCTTTTCCCTTGCCAGCCTGTGATCTCCTCGATCCATCTGGACTTCACCTAGTCCCACTAGGTCTTTTGCCTTGCCAGCGTACGATCTCCCCGATCTACCTGGACTTCACCTAGTCCCACTAGGTGTGCCTAGTCCCACTAGGTCTTTCTCCAGTCAAGCCTCCAATCGACCTTGACCCACTTGACTCACACATCATGACCACTCAAACATCATTATCAAACATCGAAACATACGACCTCAAGCTCACCCGAGCTTTGTCAAACTAGGTCAACCCTGACCTAACCAAGATTGCACCAACACCTTGTTCATCATCCACTGATATGTTGTCTCTGCGTTGTGCAACCCAAACGGCACGACATTGTAGTAGTAGGTACCCCTTCCTTGATAAGCGTCCAACATCGAAATAAAATCGCAGCTAGAGGTAGAATCCACCAACCGATCAATCCGAGGAAGGGGTAGCAGTCTTTAGGGTAGACTTTATTTAAATCTCTAAAATCAATACAGACTCGTCATTTACCCCGGGCTTGGGGACAAGTACAACATTCGCCAACGAGGTTGGTAACTGAATTTCTCTTATGTGTCCGACCTTCAGCAGCTTGACAACTTTTTCTCTGATGATCTTGTCCTGCTCAGGGGTAAAATGTCTCCGCCTTTGCTTTACTGTCTAGGCTCCCGGGGTTATGTGCAAGCGATGTGTGGCCAGAATAAGGGGGAATCCTTTGATTTCTTCAGCAGTCTAGGCAAACACGTCCCGATGGTCCTTCAGGCAGCTGATAAGACGGTTTTGAACTTTAGCGTGAGGTCAGCTGCTATCCTTGTGATTCCTCCCGCTTGGTGAGGATGAATCTTGACCTCTTCATTTTCGACTTACCTGTGTTCTTCATGAAGCCCTTCTTCTCGAGGACTTGCCAGGTTGATCTAGAATGCTTCGTGCATCCTCGGGTTCTTGCGAGCCTCGATCCTGACTTCACCACTGTAGCACTGCTGGGAAGCTAGCTGTTCCCCTTTGACCTCGACCACCTGCTCATCCACCGGGAACTTGATCTTCTGATGGTAGACTAAGACCACCGCTTGGAATAGGCTAAGCGCTGGACGCCCTAGAATGACGTCATAGGATGATGGAGCATCCACTATCATGAATGGTGTCCTCCTCGTCCTCTCCAGCGCATCATCTCCCAGCGACAGAGATAGGGAGATCTGCCCTATTAGTTGCACTCGGTATCCGGTGAACCGAAGAGAGGGGTGGACATTGACAGAACTACCTATATCCACGAAGACGCATTTAACCTCGTAGTTAACTATGCGTGCGAGGATTACCAACGCATCTTCATGGGGAGCTTCCACATCCTCCAGATTATAGGTTGAACGAAATAATCGGGCCCTGGTGCTTGTCGTTGCTGGTCTCGATGGCGTAGTTCCCCAACCGACGGGTATGGGCCTTTCTCGCCTGATGAAAATTTTCTCTAGTAGGCCCCCCGGAGATCACTCCCACATGGTCCAATGGAGGCCCACGTGTCGAATCTTTGCCCTTCCTGGGGTCTCTTTCGGGGGAGATAGATTGGCTGGGCACTATCTCCCGACTCCTTCCTTTCTAGCGCAACCAGGATTGGCGCCTGGCTCTATCATCCCCTGATTGCCTTCGATGCGGGGATCGTCGTCGATGCCCCGCTTTATTCCACCATTTGCGAGGCTTGGCCTCCGCATCCTAGGACCTCCTCCTCTTCATGGTGTAGCACTCCTCTGTAGAGTGTGTTGTACTGCCGTGGAAGTCATAGTACTTCTTCGGTGGTTCAGGCTTCGCGGTGTCGACCATCTCCAACAACCTCTTCTTACCAACCCAGTGGTCCTTCCCAGAGCGAGGATCCTTCACCCAGGCTGGTACGGGTGGCTCCCTTCTCTCAGGTCACTTTGAGATCTACATAGGGGCTCCGGCTGGATCTTTGCGGCGAGCATGCTGCACCTTTTCGACGTTGACGTGCTTGACGGAGCGCCCCAATAAGTCATCAAAACTGGTTGACGGCTTCTTAACCAGCGATCAGAAGAACTCGCCTTCGAAGAGTCCCTGCGTGAAGCCGCTAATGAGGAACTCCGAACTAGTGGTTGACACATCTTGAGCCACCCGATTGAACCGCTGGATATAGTCCTTTAGCGGTTCTTTCGCCTTCTACTTGAGGGTGAACAAATACAACGCCATCTTCTAGTATTCACGGTTGTTGGCGAAATGATGTAGGAAAGCAGTTCTATACTCCAGGAAGGAGTTTACAGAACCTTGGGACAGTGGTGGACCCTAACTAGGTGTCACAAATGTGGGTCTCAAAATTTAGATATGTGTAAGCTGAAATCTCTTTTTGCAATCAAAAATGAAAACGTAGTAAAGGGGCCACATGTCGTATTTTTCCTAGGGCTAGTTGAGAGTGTTTGATTCGAGCTCGAGTTTATGTGTCGTTGAATGTTTTTAGATTTCAAATAAAATCTGGGTTTGGTTTCAATTAGACATGAAATCACAATGAAAATAAAAGAACTTAACTAAATGTTTTTAACAAAGTTGTGACCAACTAATGAACTCCACTAATAAAATAAAACCAATCAACCAAGGCACTCAACCTAATCTGGAAAACAATTTGAAATCAAGTGCAAGTCTTATGCAAATGAAAGAGAATCAAAACAATGCTCAGCAATCTAAACGATTTGACAAAAGGTAATTGCCGAATCTCACTTGATGCCAAATTGAGATAAACTTATGTGTAGGGATTAGACCACAATTCAAGTACAAGCCAAATGAACATGAAGTCTATTTCAAACACGACAGCCCACTAAAAGATAAGTTCATTCCTAAAACAATTCAGAGCTGAACTTAACTTGACATCATAGCAAGAACTAGCATCCGGGTACGCAGGACATGAACCGAAGATTGAAAGCAAGTAAAGTGCAGAAACCAAAGACTGAAAACAGGAAACTACTTACTTCAGAAACTCACAAGCAAATGAAATCAAGTTCACAAAACCAATATTCTGAAAAGATTGAGAGAACCAAGGGTCACTTGATACGGAAAAGAAAAATAGAAACTTAAGCCTTGTAAAAATGGAAACTAAATGCTGACATTCAAGATCAAACCAGTAGCAAAAACTATAGAGTAATCCGAGATTGAATGCACTTATCTAATGTTCAGAAAGGATTAAGAATGATTAGTGGTTACTTGACACAAATTCGAAACTGCAAGCCAGATGAGCAGAAATTAAGTTGATACGCAAGCTGAAACTTAATTCAAAAATTGATATAGAATGCTAAGTAGATGGAACAAGCTATAATGGAAATGCAGAGAAGATCTGAAACTTGCTATAAACAAAAGTAATTAATCAAAACAAGTACTGATACGCAAGGAAGAAAAACAGGAAGAGTTGATACGCAGCCTGAAACTTAATTCAGAAATGATTTGTAGCGAAATAAACTGATCTAATTGCACTTGTTCATTACACAAACAATCTAGCTAACAAAAGCACTGAATTAAAACTCTAATTAAAGCAGAAACTATTCAGAAACGAAACACTACAACAGTTGATACAGAAATTCAGAAATGAAATGGCAGAAATCGAAATTACAGCAAAAGAACTGAAATTAACTAACGAAACTACTCCTCAATCCTTCCATAGTTCAAAACCTCCTTGTTCGTCACACAAGGGCAAGCCAAGAACCCCTTCAGCTCCGCAAATCACTGGAAAACAGCTTCAATCAATCGACTCTGCTCAAACTGCACGCAGCTGGAAAATCCAATCCAATCTCCTTGATCTCAATGGATGGGATTGCGGCGATGATTTGAGGACGCTCTGAGCTCACCTGAGGACCCCTACAGACGGCTCAGATGGTCGGAAATGGCTCGCGGATGAGAAACAAGTGATTGGATCACAGAACTGCCGAAACCCTCAAACAGCTCTGTCCGGCGCAAATTCGAGCTGAATTCTCCACTGAAGCTTTCTCCAATGATCCAAGGTTGAAGTTGAGGTGGTCACGCCTTCAGACTAAGGAAATTGCAAGCAAAAAAAAAACGAAGAACACGATGAAGAAACACTGTTGCAGCGAAGACGCGACGAGGAAGAAGTGTTGATGATTTTTGATTAAATACTTAGCAATGGACGGCCCGGATTTCTTTAACTCAATCCAACGGTTGATCTTCATCCGATCTGACCCAAACTTTCCAGATGTTGATCAAGGGTCAGGATCTGACTCGTGGTAGCTCGGATCCTCCACATTTGCAACGGATGGCTCAGATCAACCTGATATTTGAATGGACGCTCTAGATCCCTCTGATCTTGATCCAACGGTTGGATGATCTCTGATTTGGATGAAACCTTCAGATCTTGATCAGAGTGCTTGATTAACCCTAACCCTAGCTCGGATTCACTAGATCAGTGGCGGATGGTCCAGATCTTCTCTTTTTCTAAAATGGATGGTTTAAATCCCCTTGTCTTGATCCAACGGCTGGATCTTCTCCAATTTGCCCCTAAACCTCCAAATCTCATTATGATGATCAGATCTACCTTTCCTCAGTTTGGATCCATCTGATTTGCCCTGGAAGATCGAGATCTGCTTAACTTCTGAATGGATGGCTCACAGTTCTCTAGAGCTTGATCGCCTTGATCTGAGCATGATCCTGACCATTCTTGACCTCGGTCCATGATCCTTTCATGCCTACAAAAATAGATCGACAATTAAGTTCAAAAATATTTCAAATGTATAAAGATTTGTAATAAAGCCCAAAATAGAACTAATTCATGGAACCGAGGGTAAATTCAATGTTACGCATGTAAAATGTGGGTCAAACATGAATTTTAACATCTGAAACAATCAATAAAATACCACTTATCAGGCGGCCTCTGGAACCATCTCTGGGCGACCCCTAATAAGGTGCTCAAGAACACCCAGCATTTCACACCTTCTGTGTACTGGTGTAAGAAAGTCGTGTTCTCGAATTTGCAGATATGGTCCTCTGGATCCGTCTTGCCATCGTAGTCAGCAATTCTTGGACCACGGAATTGCTTAGGCATGGGGTTTTCTACGATGTTAAGGGAGAAAGGGGTACAGGGTGCTTTCAGGAGGGCTTTGGGTCTCTCGTTATTCCCCCGGTCCTTTCTCCTGCCGTAAAGCGCTGGAGGCTACGGAGTGTGTTCTCTCCAGGTCTCCCAAGAAATCTCGCCGGGGCGCTGGAGTTGTCATTCCTGGTCCCGCCGGTGGCGAGACTGACCTTCGGTTGCGGTGGTGCGAGATACACATTCTTGGGATCTTTCCTTGCACAGAAGCCGCTCATCGTAAGGTGGCTTGCTTGATCTGGTGTTGTTCCAGCGCTCCTTTGACGACGTTAGCGACTAGGTGATCCAACTCTTCTCTCGTCAAGATGATGGGTTGTTCCTCTAGATCTGCCATCACGGTGCTCCTTCTGGTGCTTTGATTGAGGTTCCCACAAACGGCGCCAAATTTGTTCCGGAAGGGAACGACGCGGACGACGAGTCACCAAAGAGTAGCCCACGAGGACGGTGGCGGGGAGAAGACGATCGCGTCCTACGAGATTAACACGAGCGTTAATGGGAACACATCGGAAGGTTTTCCGGTGGAGCCTACTTCGACGCTCAAGTCTGGAATCTGAATTCTTTCCGGGAGGACGACGAGGAAGCAGAATTTTGTTAATTTCGGAAAGTTTACCTCCCCCCTACCTGGGTGCCTAAGCACCTTATATATCTGAGGGTTTGATCATACTTGTCTCCACGCTCTCCTCCACCTTCCCTAATCATTAGTTACGTGATATCTTTAGGGTAACGGTCACTGCAATCATTAATGTCTTAATTGCCGCGTGTAATGGACAATAATTATTTGATGACTTTCATGTTCTAGAGAGAGAAACGACTATCTGAAGTCGGGCTCTATGATATATTAATCCTTGGGGTCCACTTTCTCGAGTCGGTCTTAGGGTCTTCTATTGGACCTTGGATGGCTAGAGAGGGGAGTGTGAATAGCCAGCCACTTAAAACTGGCTTCTTTTTGGTGTTTCTGCATTTAGGTTAGCAGCGGAAACAAAGAAACAGAATTGAAAGCAAACAACACAAAAAGAACACAAACGCTAACATAGAGATTTATAAGGTTCGGGGATAACATGCCCCTATTCCTTGGCGTGCCCGTGAGGTGGGCGATCCCTTGATCGTCGGCAGATCAAGCCCCGAAAATCTGGATAATCAAAACTCCTTATCGATGGAGTAACCTCTCCACAGATCTCAGAAATGTATAAGTTGAGTACAGGAGACCACGAGAAGGAACTTATAGAGGGAACCTTAAGCACAGGCACAGAAAGCGTGAAGGAGAAACTTCACAGAGCACAACACACAACACAGCACAACCCTAACGCAAGAACCTTTACTCAGCTCTTTGTTCTCGTTGTGTCTGTTTGGTTTTTGATCGACTTGCAAAGTTTTTTTGTCTCTGCTTCGCCAGCCTTCACTTAAGCTTCCCTTGTGCTCACCGGCCGCGTCTACACCCACTGAATCACAGCTTCGTCACCACTGAACCACTGACCTTCACAGAGTGCTCAGTTCACTGAGACCTCTTCAGCTGAGCCTCATATCAGTCGCCAGCCTGCCAGAAGACGTTGAATCCTACAAACAGAAAACAAACAAACCTGCCATAGTGAAAGTCTCCATTGACCCTCCTTCTTTGTTTGTATCATCCCTATATCACCTTCACTCTCATCAGATTGAGTAACAAAGAAAATCAAAACATATCAGTAGGTATCAGAAGGAAATCAGAAGTGATCAGGAAGTCTGACAGTGATTCAAATTAAAGTTCTGAGGCGCTGATCGGTCACCGGACCGATCAGTCACCCCTCTGACCGATCAGGTCACTTCACAATCTGATCGGTCTCACTGACCGATCGGTGATCAGGGATCGGTCACCAGACCGATCATGAACTTCTTCAGGGTTTAGATTCAAGAACCCAACCACGACCTGATCGGTTCACTGACCAACCCACCTGATCGGTCGGCAGACCGATCTAGCTCAAGGCCTGATCGGTCAAGCTGACCGATCAAGCTTGAGCCTGACCGATCAGGCTCCTGCCTGATCGGTCCAGGCATTGAACTTATCGATCACACTGACCGATCAGAGTCTCCACAGAATGTTCTGATCATCTATGCTGATTGGTCACCTGACCGATCAACCAACAATCTGTGACCACACAGAATATTTCTGATCTATTTCTGATCGGTCACCAGACCGATTAAACATCCTGGATCAGTCACCAGACCGATCTACTGTCAAGGGAGTTCGTGCCAACTCCCTGATCGTACTCCAGACCGATCTATAGCCGAGGGAGTTCGTGCCAACTCCCTGATCGAACTTCAGACCGATCCAACTTCGACCATTTTGACCCTAAGTCTAGAGAACAGGCTCCCTTGCCTTCTCTGACTCAGTCTGGTCCAGAGAACAAGCTTCCGAGCCCTCTCCGACCAGTACACTCAATGCTCAGTCCCCCGGACCAAGACTTCATGCCCAGCTTCACTCACCGGGATTTAGTCCAACCTAGCTTCACTCACTAGGATTTTCTTCACCTAGCTTCCCTCGCTAGGATCTGGCTTCACTCACCAGGGTTTCCTTCACCTTGCTTCCCTCGCTAGGATCTGGCTTCACTCACCAGGGTTTCCTTCACCTAGCTTCACTCACTAGGATTTTCGTCACCTAGCTTCACTCACTAAGACCCGGCTTCACTCACCGGGGTTTCTAGGACCCGACTTCACTTACCGGGGTTTCTGTCACCTAGCTTCACTTGCTAGGACTCGGCTTCACTCTCCGGGATTCGTGCCCAGTCCCCAACCAGGACTTAACCCGAACTCATCTTACTCAACTAAACTTAAATCGGTGTAAATACCAAAACAACAATCAGGTCAGACTACATCAACAATCTCCCCTTTTTGTTGTTTGACAACCCGATTTAAGTTTAGGTAAATCAGAAGTCAAATTTCATTATTGCAAGGGAATCAGAGTCCTCCCCCTATAATAATTAAATTCGTTATAAATCCTAAACTTAACTAACCAATCTCTCCCACTTTGTCAAACACCGAAAAGAGTATAGATTGGTTATCAAGTGTAAAAATCTCCCACTTAACCAAGGGTCTCTCCCAAAAAAAAACATAGAGTGATAAGTGAAAGACATATGAAGAACATATGAAATAAATATAGCAAGGCAGACACTCATATGCATCATAGGACATGACAATAAAGTAAACAAACACCAAAACAAATAAACACCTCAGAAAGACATCAGTCACAGATAGTCATCAAACATGAGTCATAAGTCAGAATACAACAAAAGAAATCAATCCTGATCAGCGGAATCATGGGGGTCATCAGACTGCATCGGATCGAATGCAGTGTCATCAATAGGCAGGAAGCTCCCTGCAGTCATGCTACCCGACGGCTGAAAGTCAGGAAATGTCTGCGGTGGCGGATGACCAGCCATCCAAGCGCATAGCTTGGCAAACATCTCCCGCTGCTCAACATGTATCACAGAAACCTTAGATTGGATCTCCTACTGACCGGCACGCATCTCAGACCGGATCTCCTGCTGCCCGAGCTCCCACATGTGAAATCTGTGGTCCATCCTCTGCTCGAGCTCTGCGATCTGCCATCAGAGATCTGGCTCCCCCTCGTAGTCGTCCTCCGCTGCAGCGGGCGCACCATGATGTCCAGCTGGATCTGCGGGTACCTGAACATGTGGTGCTCATGGAAGCTCCCCAAGCCCTCTCCTATCCTTCCACCTAAGCCCCCGAGCATCGGCAATGATGCTAGACTTGGAAAACGTGTGTCCCAAGTCTGCTGTCTTGCCGAACCATCGACACAATCCTGCCCTTGGACACATCAATACCGACTGACTGGAGCCAGTCAGTAATAATGTGACCAAAAGGTATATAAATGGTACGACGCCCGAGATTCTTATAGTAGAGAATGGACTGGTAGATACTCGACATGATGTCAAAGTCCAGACGTTGATGCATCCCATAGAACATCAAATAGTGAAAAGAACGGATCTCTGATAAGGGTGTTGAGGTGATTGGCAGAAGACAGTTGGTGATAATCTTGAAGAGGATATAATCAACTGGGGAGAGTCTAAGAGCAGCAAAAGTGGGAAAATCAGGGGCTAGCTCATCTGTAACACCCCAAATTTGTCAATGTAAAATCATGACAATGTATGAAAATGGTTATAATGAAATGATATAAATTTCATGCAATCACATGCTATGAAATGTCATGAAACTATTTTTATAAATGAAATATCATGAATGCATGAAATATTGTATTCATAAAATATTATTATCATGAAATATTATCATGAAATATTAGATTCATGAAATATTATTAATATTATGAAATTTCATGATGGGCTTGACTTAATGGGCTTTGATATGGGTTAGTGCAAATTGTGATAAAAAGAAGAGCTGGAAAGGAGGAAGCAAGGATTGAACCTTGAACCTCCTAGTTGCACTCACCATGTCATAACCAATGAACCAAGCAATATTTCATGTAGAAGGAGTAAGGAACATGCTTGTTAAGTGTGTAAGAGTGAAGAGACATGTCTTTTCATGAGAGAAGTATAAATAAGGGAAGTTGGAATAACTTCCTTTTCTTCTCTTCTTCCTTCTCACTTCTCCCCACCGAAACCTCCTTCATCCCCTTCCCCCTTTCCATTTTCGAAAACCTCACCTTAGGGTTCTAACCCTAGGGTAATTGCAAGAGGGAAAATCCAAGTGGTCTTGCCATCTACCAAGACCAAGGAGTCCTAGAGAGAAGATTTGGAAGAAAAGGATCTTCGCATACCCTCCAAGTGTAGGGTACCCTACAGTTTAAGAGAAGGTTAAATTCCAGCGCTAGGATGTAAGTATCCTCTCGCCTGCAGTGTAATCGCTTTCGGTTGATTGTATGTTTTCTTGTGGTTGTTTTTGAAAATGGGAGTTCCTCCCTTGTGACCATTCGGCCACCACCATGGAAGAGGGTTTGGTTGCTTCTTGATGCATGAGGATATCCCTAGGAACTTAGGGTATGGATGTATGTTGTTTTTCAAATTTTTGAGAGAACAAAACGTAGGGTTTGGTACCCTACAAGTTTCGGCCACCTATGGTTGGAAGTCCAAGAGAAGTTTTTTTTGATCAAATCTTGATACATGCTAGTGCCCTAGGGATTCTATACACATATGTGTTGTTTTCAAATTTTTGAGAGAACAAAAATTAGGGTTTTGGTACCCTACAAGGTTTCGGCCAAGGCTTGGATTTCCTTGGGGTTGTGAAGTGAAATCACTTCTTGATGCATGACATGAATGCTAACAAATGTTGTATACATGTGTGTTGTTTTTCAAATTTTTGAGAAGACAAAATTAGGGTATGCTACCCTATATAACTTTCGGCCAACCCTAGGGGAATTAGGGTTTAAGGTTGTATGATCTTCCTTATGATATATCCATGCTTAATGGTATAAGTGAAGTGTTTGTAAGAATGCTTGAATGAATGTTTGATGGGAAAACCAAACTCTTTACTTGTAACTTTCGGCCAACCCCAGTTCTAGGGTTGGGAAGTACTTAATGAAATCACGAAGCATGCTACTAATTATATGATATGTGTATAATGTATGTGACCTATCTTGTTAGGTATAAAAGCATGCCTTATAGCCCATGGGGCACCCTGATGATATGAACATGATGTGTTTGATAATATGCTTAAAAAGGGATACTCTATTGTAACTGGGATCAAGAGCACCCGAATGTGTGGTGTGTCCCTAGGGGATCAAGAGCACCCTTGATGTGTGGTGTGTCCCTTAAAGATGTGATTAAGAGTACCTTTAGGCATATATATATATATGAGTAATTGCATGATAAATTACTTTACTTTGAAAGTTGTGTACCCGACTCGGAAGGGGGTCGTTAAACAAATCCAATGTGCATGTTAACTGAAGGTCATGACATTGGTAGGACGGAAGGGTCATGCTCTAATTAGATTGGTGGCTCGCTACCCCAACTTATTAGGGAACGCGCTTGATGTGGTACTACAACTGGGCCCTAGATGATGATATGATATTTTTAAGTATTACCTTTATGGAACCTTTTGAAAAACATTTTCTCATTATGTGATGATCTTGTTCCGTAAAGCACTTAGAAATATTTGATGTGGTATTTATGATGCTTATGATTCTATCTTGATATGACCTTGTGTTGTAAAGCACTTAGAAATATGTGATGTGATGCTTATGATGATTATAGTTCTGTCTTGATTACTGAGTACATGATATGATGTATCGATATGGTTTTGCGAGTAGGCCCGGATTCTTACTAAGCATGTTTTGCTTACTAGTTCATGTTGTTTCCTTATGCTGCAGATAGCGGTAAGAAATACTTGAACTAAAGCAAGAGGCAGAGGGAAGGCTAGAGGATGTGTGTGGTGATGGCTCGGGAAAGAAAGAAGGATTCTTATCTACCATTTATGTTTAGAGTCCAAATTGCTTCCTCTAAAAGATTACAAGTTGTATTACTATATATTGATTGTGTGATGACTATGTCTACTTTACCGTTGGTCAAGTTAGAGTTATGGAACCTATGTTATGTTAGATAACTCATGCTACCTTCCTACTTAAGATTCCATGCTGTAGTGTATTTATTAATGCCTTGCTATAATGTTTAATTGGATCATTTGCAGTAGGTTAGGGTTAGATTATGCCATGCTCTATCTTGCTCAAACATGTTTAGTTCAGTAAATTACGAAGTTAAATGATCCCCTATTATGTTGTAAATGCCTGTTGATAAATGATAGGTTTTTGCTCAAGCATGCTTACTACACTTCTTGTATTGAAATTGTTTTGTTTGGTTATACATGCTTAACATGAATAATAATATGAGTGTATGGACCCGTAACCCCGCCTTTAGGGTAGATATAAGGGCGGGCGTTACAAGTTGGTATCAGAGCAGTTTTCCCCTCCACCACACACACATCAAGCTTCCTCCTGCCGCTTCCAAGTAAGAAATCCTAACTCGCTTATATTATTCATGTACAGTACAACTATATAGAGATGATTTATGCTTGCATAAAATGAAGATGATTAATACTTGCATAATAAGTGAAGATAGAATTATAAGGCTTATGAAGTCATTTACTGTGTACATGATAGATATGGCTAGAAGGCGTAGTACTAGGGGTAACGAGACAGCACCCCCACCTGACCTGATGCAGGTGATCACTGAGCTGCAGCGCCAGGTCACTGAGCAGCAGCAGATGATAAACACTCTGATGACCCAGCAGACTAACACTGCCACCCCTGCAGGAAGTCAGGACGCCATAACCACTGAACCTCCGGCTGCACAGGCGTCCTCGGACACTATGGCCAGAGCAGTCCGACAAGAGGCCTATTTGATACAGTGGCAACGACTGAAGCCGGATAAGTTCTCCGGCATCTGTGAGCCGTGGGACGCCCAGTCCTGGCTCAAAACAGTGGAAAGCACCGTGGAACTTCTTGACTGGCCGGAACACGAAAAGGTCAAGTGTGTCTCGTTCTGCCTCTCCGGCGATGCTCGGATGTGGTGGGAACGGGTGAAGGCCAGAAGATCGGTGGACCAGATGAAATGGAATGATTTCGAGTCTGAATTTCTGAAGGAGTTCTTCCATATGAGGGTGACCAACAGGCATTTTGATGAGTTCACCGAATTTCGACAGGGGAATCTCTCTGTCAACGAGGTCGTCCAGAAATTTAACCGACTGGCACGATTATGTCCGGAGCTGGTTAGTACTGAAAGGGAAAGGGTCAGATTAATGCTAAGAATGCTTAGGCCCGACATTGCTCTGAGTGTAGCCGGTGGCGTTCATAGGCCACAGACTGCAGAAGAGCTAGTCAGCGGCGCCCTGAATGCTGAGCACTATCTGAAGAATATCAGCCAGCAGAAGCAGGCCCCAGCCAGTACACAGAATCAGAGTCAGTCGGAAAATCAAAGGACTCGAAACACTAACCCCCACTGGAAGAAGAACCACAATGGAAAAAGAAAGTCATGGAACAAGTCTACTGGTGATTCGAAAGGCAAGAAGCCTAAGCACCCTCCTTGTGCCACCTGTGGGAAGATGCACCTCGGGGCATGCTTATGGGGTGCCAAGAGATGTTATACTTGCGGGAAGGAAGGACACTTTGCCAGAGAGTGTCATACTGCCGCAAAGGCACCTCAGCAGCAGTATATTCAACACAAAGGTGCTCCTCCCCAGCTTCACCATATGCAGGCTGCTATTGATGGGACTCCTATTTATCAGGGGCGATTAGAAGCCCCGCCTGCTACAACAGACGCCCGGGTTTTCTCGCTTACCAAGGAAGACGTGGCGACTGCCTCTACTGTTGTCACAGGTCAGATAGTTATTTACAGTCATCCTGCTACTGCATTATTTGATACTGGAGCAACGCATTCCTTTATTTCCATGCTATATGCCACGAGATATGATATGCCACTGCAAGAACTGGATTGCAAGTTTCTGACAACATTACCCTCGGGAGAGGTGATGCCCTCTACCCAAATGCTACGGGCCGCACCGATCAGCATCGCAGATAGAGAACTCTACTGCGATCTAATAGTGCTGGATATGGCCGATTATGATCTGATATTGGGCATGGATTTCTTGAATAAATACGGCGCTTCTATTGAGTGCCGTAAACGAAGGGTTGTTTTCCGACCCGAGGCGGGAATCCACTTTGAATTTATCGGCGAGCCGAGGAAGAAGACTGGCAAATTCTTATCGGCTCTGAAAGCAAGGAAAATGTTAGAAAATGGATGTTCTGGATTTCTAGCTCATGTGGTTGATACTCGTCCTACAGAGGACCCGAAGCTAGAAGACGTCAAAGTTGTATGCAACTATCCAGAGGTATTTCCTGACGACTTACCTGGGTTAGCACCTGAAAGAGATGTTGAATTTGCTATTGATTTGATTTCTGGTACTAACCCCATCTCGAAAGCACCATACCGAATGGCGCCGACTGAATTGAAAGAATTGCAAGGACAGCTACAAGAGCTACTAGACAAGGGACTTATCCGCCCTAGTCATTCCCCCTGGGGAGCTCCCGTACTGTTCGTCAAAAAAAAGGACGGGTCGATGCGTATGTGTATCGACTATCGGGCATTAAACAATGTGACCATAAAGAACAGGTACCCTCTACCCAGGATAGATGACCTGTTCGATCAGTTAAAGGGAGCTACGGTTTTCTCTAAGATCGATCTGAGGTCTGGTTATCACCAAGTCCGGGTGAAAAATGAGGATATAACCAAAACTGCTTTCCGGACGAGATACGGACATTATGAGTTCGTAGTGATGCCGTTTGGAGTTACTAATGCTCCGGCAATATTCATGGACCTTATGAATCGGATTTTCTCGGCATTTCTCGACAGATTTGTGATCGTCTTCATCGACGACATCCTTATTTATTCGAGGACTTCCGAAGAGCATGCGGAGCACCTGAGTATAGTATTACAGATTCTTCAGAAGGAATAACTGTATGCTAAATTTTCGAAATGTGAGTTCTGGCTGAACCAAGTATCATTCTTGGGACATGTTATCTCCAAGGACGGAGTGATGGTCGACCCAATCAAAATTGAGGCCGTAAGTAACTGGTCCAAACCCAAGAATGCCAGCGAGGTCAGAAGTTTTCTGGGGCTAGCAGGCTATTACAGAAAATTCGTAGAGAATTTCTCTCGGATTGCAGCCCCTATGACAGCTCTTACAAAGAAAGATAAGAAATATATCTGGACCGACGAATGTGAGAAGAGTTTCTCTGAACTGAAAAGGAGGCTGACTAGCGCTCCTATATTGACTCTTCCCGAAAGTGATACGGGTTTCGATATGTACAGCGACGCATCCAAACTAGGACTCGGAGCTGTACTTATGCAAAATGGGAAGGTGATTGCCTACGCCTCTAGACAATTAAAGGAACACGAAAAGAATTATCCTACCCATGATTTGGAATTAGCAGCGGTGGTCTTTGCGCTGAAAATATGGAGGCATTATTTATATGGCACTCAGTGCAAAGTCTTTACTGACCACCAAAGTCTGCGGTATTTCTTCACCCAGAAGGACCTAAATATGCGACAACGCCGATGGCTCGAGTTGGTCAAGGACTACGACTGTGAGATCTTGTACCATCCGGGAAAAGCCAACAAGGTAGCGGATGCTCTCAGTAGAAAATCATGTGCTGCATTGTTGTCTTTATCAGCTTTGTCACGACCCTTAGGGGAAGAAATTATGGATTTCGGAATCGAGATTATATCGGGACAGCTTTCTACCCTACAGATTGCGCCGACATTATTTGATGGTATTCTGGAGAAGCAGAATCTTGATCCGAGTCTTCGGAGAATCAGGCAAGAGATTCTTGAAGGCAAGGACGAGGGATTCCAGATTTCCGATAGCGGAGTCTTATATTTCCGGGATCGATTATGCGTTCCCGACGACTCCGACTTACGGACGAGGATACTCGAGGAAGCTCACGGCACACCTTATGCGATGCATCCTGGATCCACCAAGATGTATCAAGACCTGAAGGGTAAATTTTAGTGGTCCGGCATGAAGAAAGATGTAGCCCATTATATCAGCATGTGTTTGACCTGCCAGAGGGTCAAAGCAGAACACCAGAGACCTGGGGGAGTTCTGCAGCCCCTACCTATTCCCGAGTGGAAATGGGAGGACATATCTATGGATTTCATATCAGGGCTGCCTCGGACTACGAATGGATATGATAGTATATGGGTTATTGTGGACCGGCTGACCAAGTCCGCGCATTTTCTGGCTATCCGGATGACTTATTCAGTTGAGCAGCTGGCTCAACTGTACGTCAAGGAGATTGTCCGACTACACGGGATTCCCAAGACCATCGTCTCTGACCGAGATAGTCGATTTACTTCTGATTTTTGGGGACACGTGCAGATGGCCCTTGGCACGAAACTGAAGTTCAGTACAGCCTTTCACCCCCAGACTGACGGGCAAACTGAACGAGTAAACCAGATACTAGAGGATATGTTACGAGCTTGCACCTTGGATTTCAAGGGAAGCTGGTGTCGATACCTGAGCCTGGCAGAGTTTGCTTATAACAACAATTATCAGGCTACTATCGGGATGGCACCGTACGAGGCACTATACGGCCGAAAATGCAGATCTCCTTTATGCTGGCATGAGAGTGGTGAAAAGAGGGAGATGGGACTCCAGACCGATATTATTGATGAGACCACTCAGGCTATAAAGAATATCCGCCAGCGGATAGAGACTGCTCAGAGTCGGCAGAAGAGCTACGCTGATAAACGACGTCGACCACTTGAGTTCGAGGTTGGGGATTCGGTATTCCTGAAGGTAGCCCCTATGAAAGGGGTGATGAGATTCGGAAAGAAGGGGAAACTGAGTCCGCGATACGTGGGACCCTATCAGATTTTGAGACGAGTAGGCAAGGTGGCCTACGAGTTGGAGCTACCGCCAGAAATGGCGGCTATCCACAATGTCTTCCATGTGTCGATGCTCAAGAAGTGTACCCCTGATGCGAGTCAAATAATAGAACCCCCACCAGTGAAAGAACAGAAGAGCCTTAGTTCCGAACGCCGCCCGATCCAGATCCTCGATCGGGAAGTTAAAAGGCTAAGGAACAAGGAAATACCCTTAGTGAAAATTCTGTGGCGGAACAAGCAGTTCGAAGAAGCCACCTGGGAACAGGAAGATACGATGCGATCAAAGTACCCGGAACTGTTTTAAGTTCGGGACGAACTTTCTAAAGAGGGGGAGGATTGTAACACCCCAAATTTGTCAATGTAAAATCAAGACAATGTATGAAAATGGTTATAATGAAATGATATAAATTTCATGCAATCACATGCTATGAAATGTCATGAAACTATTTTTATAAATGAAATGTCATGAATGCATGAAATATTATATTCATGAAATATTATTATCATGAAATATTATCATGAAATATTAGATTCATGAAATATTATTAATATTATGAAATTTCATGATGGGCTTGACTTAATGGGCTTTGATATGGGTTAGTGCAAATTGTGATAAAAAGAAGAGCTGGAAAGGAGGAAGCAAGGATTGAACCTTGAACCTCCTAGTTGCACTCACCATGTCATAACCAATGAACCAAGCAATATTTCATGTAGAAGGAGTAAGGAACATGCTTGTTAAGTGTGTAAGAGTGAAGAGACATGTCTTTTCATGAGAGAAGTATAAATAAGGGAAGTTGGAATAACTTCCTTTTCTTCTCTTCTTCCTTCTCACTTCTCCCCACCGAAACCTCCTTCATCCCCTTCCCCCTTTCCATTTTCGAAAACCTCACCTTAGGGTTCTAACCCTAGGGTAATTGCAAGAGGGAAAATCCAAGTGCTCTTGCCATCTACCAAGACCAAGGAGTCCTAGAGAGAAGATTTGGAAGAAAAGGATCTTCGCATACCCTCCAAGTGTAGGGTACCCTACAGTTTAAGAGAAGGTTAAATTCCAGCGCTAGGATGTAAGTATCCTCTCGCCTGCAGTGTAATCGCTTTCGGTTGATTGTATGTTTTCTTGTGGTTGTTTTTGAAAATGGGAGTTCCTCCCTTGTGACCATTCGGCCACCACCATGGAAGAGGGTTTGGTTGCTTCTTGATGCATGAGGATATCCCTAGGAACTTAGGGTATGGATGTATGTTGTTTTCCAAATTTTTGAGAGAACAAAACGTAGGGTTTGGTACCCTACAAGTTTCGGCCACCTATGGTTGGAAGTCCAAGAGAAGTTTTTTTTGATCAAATCTTGATACATGCTAGTGCCCTAGGGATTCTATACACATATGTGTTGTTTCCAAATTTTTGAGAGAACAAAAATTAGGGTTTTGGTACCCTACAAGGTTTCGGCCAAGGCTTGGATTTCCTTGGGGTTGTGAAGTGAAATCACTTCTTGATGCATGACATGAATGCTAACAAATGTTGTATACATGTGTGTTGTTTTTCAAATTTTTGAGAAGACAAAATTAGGGTATGCTACCCTATATAACTTTCGGCCAACCCTAGGGGAATTAGGGTTTAAGGTTGTATGATCTTCCTTATGATATATCCATGCTTAATGGTATAAGTGAAGTGTTTGTAAGAATGCTTGAATGAATGTTTGATGGGAAAACCAAACTCTTTACTTGTAACTTTCGGCCAACCCCAGTTCTAGGGTTGGGAAGTACTTAATGAAATCACGAAGCATGCTACTAATTATATGATATGTGTATAATGTATGTGACCTATCTTGTTAGGTATAAAAGCATGCCTTATAGCCCATGGGGCACCCTGATGATATGAACATGATGTGTTTGATAATATGCTTAAAAAGGGATACTCTATTGTAACTGGGATCAAGAGCACCCGAATGTGTGGTGTGTCCCTAGGGGATCAAGAGCACCCTTGATGTGTGGTGTGTCCCTTAAAGATGTGATTAAGAGTACCTTTAGGCATATATATATATATGAGTAATTGCATGATAAATTACTTTACTTTGAAAGTTGTGTACCCGACTCGGAAGGGGGTCGTTAAACAAATCCAATGTGCATGTTAACTGAAGGTCATGGCATTGGTAGGACGGAAGGGTCCTGCTCTAATTAGATTGGTGGCTCGCTACCCCAACTTATTAGGGAACGCGCTTGATGTGGTACTACAACTGGGCCCTAGATGATGATATGATATTTTTAAGTATTACCTTTATGGAACCTTTTGAAAAACATTTTCTCATTATGTGATGATCTTGTTCCGTAAAGCACTTAGAAATATTTGATGTGGTATTTATGATGCTTATGATTCTATCTTGATATGACCTTGTGCTGTAAAGCACTTAGAAATATGTGATGTGATGCTTATGATGATTATAGTTCTGTCTTGATTACTGAGTACATGATATGATGTATCGATATGGTTTTGCGAGTAGGCCCAGATTCTTACTAAGCATGTTTTGCTTACTAGTTCATGTTGTTTCCTTATGCTGCAGATAGCGGTAAGAAATACTTGAACTAAAGGAAGAGGCAGAGGGAAGGCTAGAGGATGTGTGTGGTGATGGCTCGGGAAAGAAAGAAGGATTCTTATCTACCATTTATGTTTAGAGTCCAAATTGCTTCCTCTAAAAGATTACAAGTTGTATTACTATATATTGATTGTGTGATGACTATGTCTACTTTACCGTTGGTCAAGTTAGAGTTATGGAACCTATGTTATGTTAGATAACTCATGCTACCTTCCTACTTAAGATTCCATGCTGTAGTGTATTTATTAATGCCTTGCTATAATGTTTAATTGGATCATTTGCAGTAGGTTAGGGTTAGATTATGTCATGCTCTATCTTGCTCAAACCATGTTTAGTTCAGTAAATTACGAAGTTAAATGATCCCCTATTATGTTGTAAATGCCTGTTGATAAATGATAGGTTTTTGCTCAAGCATGCTTACTACACTTCTTGTATTGAAATTGTTTTGTTTGGTTATACATGCTTAACATGAGTAATAATATGAGTGTATGGATCCGTAACCCCGCCTTTAGGGTAGATATAAGGGCTGGCGTTACATCATCAAGGTCATCCGGCCTGGGGTGTCCAAAAAAATACTCGTAAATGGAATCCGGGGTGACTCCCAAGAATGGAATCGGTAAAGGGTCTGGAATGCTAGGGAATATTGGATAGATATTCGGCGATCGACGAAAGCCCAGATACTCCGAGAAATTGGAGTAAGTAAAATCTAAGTTTGTCCTGGCCACTCGGGTAGAATATCCAATAGTGCCAACACCGTGATGAAGATTATTATAGAATTCTGATACTAAATCAAAGTTGATCTCGCGTTCAAGGAAAAGAAATGATTCCAGATTATAATACTCGATAACCTGTCTTACGGATGGACAATGCTCATATACAAATGATTTATCCACCGTTCGACAGGGGAGAAGTTTAAAAGTGGAATTCTCAAAGACTTTTTCAAAATATGCGCTGAGGAATCTAGGACTGTTAGAGGGTTGAGATCTGGAAGGTGGTTGGATAGGTTTAGATGATGAAGGGGCTCTGGACTCGGAGGTTCCCTCAGCCGGAGCCTTACCCTTGGAAGATTTCCTAAGATGGAGAATAGGTCACGGTACAAAGTCGAATCAGTGAAGGTCACGGTAGGGTGGATCAGGGAAGTTCAACCACACAACCAAAATACCAAAATAAATAAGATTTGAAGGCACGACACAGGAAGTAAACATAGTGGTTAGTTCTCAACATACACAAGTATAAAACAATTAGAAAGGAAAAATCACAAGAACGAGAATCGATCTTACTTGGGTGCCATTGTTGGTCGTCGGTTGGTTAAGAACACCACAGAGAGGTTGTGCAAGAGAGAAGGCTGCAGAGAAGAGAACCCGCAAACTCGCAGAGAAAGAGCTCGCAAGAGAAAGAACTCGCACAAGAGAACTTGCAAGCGGAAGAACTCACAGAGAGCTTGAGCTTGCGCAGGAGAAGGAACTCACAGGAGCTTGCGCAGGTGAATTCGCAGAGAAGAGGACCCACAAGAGAAAGAACTAGAGCTCGCACAAGAGAACTCACAGATCGCCCAGAAGACAGAAAGAGTAGAAAGAGGAAGGTGTTCAGCTAGGGTTGAAGGAGTAAGGGGAAGAGTAATTTAATAGGGTTGGTGGGCCCATCACCAACTAGTTTTAATGAGAAAGATCGAACGGTTGATCGGACTGAGGGGTTTTTGAACGATCAGAAGGTTCCTGATTGGTCGACAGACCGATCAGGAGCAGCCTGATCAGTCGGTGGACCGATCAGGTTTGGTTCATCAGGATTTTGATAAGATGATCTGATCGGTCTGCCTGACCGATCAGAAACAGCCTGATCGGTCAAGGTGACCGATCAGGGAGAATCCTGATCGGTCGATGGACCGATCAGGATCGATACAGGAGACTTTTCTGAGCAGAATACATATTCTGAGGTGATTTCTGATCGGTCTATGGACCGATCAGATTTCAGATGGGTTTCTGAAACTCTGGTGCATTTCAGAAACTCTCGTTTCAAACACCCCTTTCAACATCTAATACAATCAGAATTGATTACTCTGATCCTAAAAGGGGTTCCCTTATCCAAAATTGTATTTCTCCACATCATCAATCAAGAGAAGGTTGTGTCCTTACGGATTAAAAATCTTAAAACAGGTATGTTCAAATTTAATCTGAAACTCAGATTTAATTACTTTGATCTTCAAATTTCAACCCAATTTATATCAACAAATAATGCTCCAATCAATTTTACTTGATTGGAATGTCCAAGTATGTTCTTAGAACCAAATACACATGTATTATGCATTGATTTTCCCCATACTTGGTCAAGTTAATGATTTTTGTCTCTTCAACCTCATTACTCAAGGGATGCATGAACATTTTGAGTAATTAGGTTGATCCTAACATCTCACCCCATTTCTAGCAATCAAAAATTTTTTGTTAAACCTTATAGTTTGTGTGAGATGTCCCCAAGTTGCCCAACAATTAGAAATGACCATGAAGAGTTTTTATCATCCTATTGTGCACGGAACATTCCTAACTCCCTCCTTAACAAACTAAATTCATTTTCAGGGAGTGGTTTAGTGAAAATGTCTGTTAGATTCGATTTTGACTCCACATGTGAGAGTACAATATCTCCTCTAGCAACATGATCTCTAATGAAGTGGTGACGCACTTTAATGTGTTTGGTCCTTGAATGGTGGATTGGATTCTTTGTAAGGTTTATTGTGCTGATGTTGTTACACAACACTTGCACACCCTTGTAAGACAATCCATAGTCCTCTAATGTGTTTATCATCCACAACAATTGTGATACACTCTCTCGCATGGCGATATACTCGCCTCGGTCGTGGAGAGAACAACACAATGTTGCTTCCGACTTGACTAACTTACTAAAGATGATCCTAAAAATTGGCAACCCCTACTTGTGCTTTTCCGATCCAACTTGCACCCAGCATAATCAGAATCGGTATAGCCGATCAAATCAAATGACTCTGTATGGGGGTACCAAAGACCAACTCCAATTGTGTCCTTAAGGTATCTCAAAATTCTCTTAATAGTAATTAAATGAGATTCCTTGGCACAGACATGATACCTAGCGCACATACCCACAGCAAAAAGAATATCTGGGCGACTAGCTGTGAGGTATAACAAACTACCTATCATACTCCTATATTGAGTCAAATCGACTGGCTTCCCACTCTCATCATTGTCTAATTGTGTGTTAGCCGCCATGGGAGTGGTTACCTCTTTAGAGTCACTCATGTTAAATTTTTTGAGCATCTCTTGTGTATATTTGGATTGATGCACATGGATTTCGTCTCGAGTTTGCTTGATTTCAAGTCCAAAGAAGAAAGTCAATTCTCCCACTAGACTCATCTCAAACTCACTCTCCATGTGTCCAATAAACTCATTCAAATAACCCTTGTTGTTGGAGCCACAAATTATGTCATCGACATATACTTGGGCTACAAATATATTGTTACCATCTCTACGTAGAAATAGTGTAGGGTCTATTTGACCTCTCACGAAGCCTTTTTCAATTAAGAATGTTGGCAACTACTCATACCAAACACGAGGTGCTTGTTTTAGGACATAAAGAGCCTTCTTGAGCTTAAACACGTGGTTTGAAATTTTGAAATTTTCAAACCCCAGTGGTTGTTCAACATAGACTCATTCAAATAACTCTTGTTGTTGGAGCCATAAATTATGTCATCGGCATATACTTGGGCTACAAAGATATTGTCACCATCTCTACGTAGAAATAGTGTAGAGTCTATTTGACCTCTCACGAAACCTTTTTCAATTAACAATGTTGGCAACTGCTCATACCAAGCACGAGTTGCTTGTTTTAGGCCATAAAGAGCCTTCTTGAGCTTAAACACGTGGTTTGGAAATTCGGAAATTTCAAACCCCGGTGGTTGTTCAACATAAACCTCTTCTCTAATGAAGTCATTTAGGAAGGCCGATTTTACATACATTTGATAGAGTTTGAAACCTCTATGTGCTGCAAATGCAAGCATCAACCGAATGGATTCTAATCGTGCCACGGGAGCATAGGTCTCATCATAATCAAGGCCTTCAATTTGACTATAGCCCTTGGCTACTAAGCGTGCCTTCTTTATTAAGATTTCTCCCTTATGGTTCAATTTATTTTTGAAGACCCATTTAGTTCTAATAATCGTGGTCTTCTTAGGTCTAGGAACTAAATCTCAAACTTGGCTTCTCTCAAATTGACCTAACTCATCTTGCCTAGCAATAATCCAATCGGGATCATGCAATGCCTCGTCAACTACTCTAGGTTCAATCTCAGAGATCAAAGCAACCTCATTAGCCTCATTCCTAAAGAATGATCTAGTCCTAATTCCATGATGGATATCTCTAACAATTTGGTCTTGGGGATAACTAGAGGCTAACCTAGTTTGCCTTGGTTTTGGAGGTGCTTCTTGGATGGTTTCACTAGACACAGGCTCAGACTCAGGGTCCGGCTGAGCTTCATGTCGTCTAGGCTCACCATCATCAGATTCATCAGCAACATTTCCAACACTTGGACTTTCATTCAAACCTAATTTCCTAAGTTCAAATTGAACTCCCTCTACATCTTCTGATTGATCATTCACTCTAGGAATCTCCTCAAATACAACATCAGAAGATTCTTCAACTAACCTAGATTTCTTATTGTAGACTCGATAAGCTTTGCTGACAAGAGAATACCCGACCAGTATCCCTTCATCAGCTTTCGCTGTGAACTTTCCAAGATAATCCTTGGTGTTTAGAATGAAGACTTTACACCCAAATACCCGGAGATGTTTAACTGTAGGTGGTCTTCCAAACCAAAGTTCATGTGGAGTCTTCCCTAAAAACCTATGAATGAGGAATCGGTTTTGCACATAACAAGTTGTGTTTGCAGCTTCAGCCCATAAGTAGCTCGGTCAATAGTACTCACTAAGCATGCTTCGTGCAACCTCTTATAAGACTCGGTTCTTCCTCTCTACAACACCATTTTGTTGTGGTGTTCTAGGAGTAGAGAACTCATATCTATATCCTTTTTCTTGACAAAACTCTAAAAACTTATGATTTTGAAATTCACCTCCATAATCACTCCTAATTATTTTAATTGCTGTAGATTTTTCATTCTAAATTCTTCTAAAAAAGAAATAAAAACATCTAAGGTTTGATCCTTATATTTTAGAAAATAAGTCCAAGTATATCTAGTATAGTCATCAATGATTACAAAGCAATACCTACTACTATTCAATGAGACTATAGTACTACAATCAAATAAATTCATATGCAATAAATCTAAGGCGGTAGAGGTACTCACAGTGATTTTACCTTTATGAGAAGCTTTTGTTTGCTTACCCATTTAACATGCATCACATAACTTCTCCTTTTCGTATTTGATGTTTGGTAAGCCTCGTACAAGTCCCTTGTTGGCCAATTTTCGGATATTCTTCATGTACACATGAGCCAACCTCCGGTGCCAAAGCCAAGACTCTTCTTCTTTGGACATGAAACACTTAATAGAGGCATAAGTAGCACTTTTAAATGAAACTTGATAAATATTGTCTACTCTTGTGCCTACTAGTACCGTGTCATGTGTGTCATTATGTCTAACTAGACATTGACTTGGGTGAAATTCAATTGTGTATCTCGCATCACACAATTGACTAGCACTTAGGAAATTGAAGGTCATCCCCTTGACTAGAAGGACATTCTTGATCCTAAGACATTAGGATATTTGAATGTCTCTTATTCCTACAACCTTAAGACTACAATTGTTACCAAATGATACATTACCTCTACTTTTGTTTTGTAGGGTAGTGAACAATGATCTATCCCCGGTCATGTGTTTTGAGCACCCACTATCAACAAACCAAGTTGATAGATGCTCCCCCTAAATCAATGCCTACACAACACGAAAAATGGATGATTTAGGTGTTGGATCGAGAGAACCGATAGAGGGGAGGGTGAATATCGGAAAACATTCAGATTTTAGAATTAGAGAAATTACGTAGCGGAATAAAATAATCAAACGCAAACACAGGTAGTTTTACTTGGTTCGTAGCGTAGGTCGACTCCTACTCCAAGGCCCACGGTCGTTGACTGTATTCTGCGGGCAATTCTATAAGTTCGCAAATCAGTTTACAGTATTGAATTACAAATATAGCAAAGTAAACTTTTAAAACAAAAACTCTTCTTTTACCGACGTCCGATGTAAGTTGTCTTTTTCTGGAGCAGCGGGACGTCATCGGCGCTTGAGTCCTGAGTTGGGAAGTTTCCTGAGCAGAGCGCGAGAGCAGAAGAGCGTAGAAGCGTTGAATGAATTCTTGTTTGAAGCCTCAGGGTCGAGGGCCCTTTTATAGGCCCTAGGGGCGCCCGGAACGTCGGGGGCGCCCCCCCACGTGTTGGTCGATCCGCCTCCATCTCGGTCAGCTTTTGATCCCTTCAATCTCGGGATCAGATCTTGACCGGGGCGCCCGGGACGTTGGGGGCGCCCGGGTTGACCGGGTCAGAGCTTATCCCTTGGCTTCGTTGGCTTCTGCTTCGATGGCTTGCGCAGGGGCGCCCGGGACGCTGGGGGCGCCCGGGAGCAGCGGGGGCGCCCCGAACATGAACTATCGAAGCCTTCTTTTGCATTACGTGTTTTGTGTTCACCTTGGGGGCGCCCGGGACACTCCGGGCGCCCTGGTTAGCTGTTGCCTCACTCCTTTGAGGCTCTCTGAGCTGCAGTCACTCGTTCCTTCGGTCCTGCATCCAAGGTTAGTCCAAAACACCATAAAGCAATAGGATGTTAGTTTATACAACCTTAGCTGTCTTGGTTCTGACTTTGGGTCTCCAAAATGGAACCCTAGGTCGAACCGACGCCTACTGTTCCCTCGACGGGGAACGCGTCCTCACCTACTCCTCTCGGGAGAATGTACCTGATGCCAACCGCTCCTCTGGTTGGACTTTTGCCCAGCAGTCCTTCGCCAGGTGCCAAGCTGTCCTTCGCCAGGTCTTCAGTACCAAGCTGTCCTTCGCCTGGTGCCTAGCAGTCCTTCGCTAGGTCTTTGTATCCTGGCATTCCTTCGCCAGGTGCCTAGCAGTCCTTCGCTAGGGCTTTGTATCCTGGCATTCCTTCACCAGGTGCCTAGCAGTCCTTCGCTAGGGCTTTGTTTCCTGGCAGTCCTTCGCCAGGTGCCTAGCAGCCCTTCGCTAGGACTTTTCCTGCGCACTTGAGTAACATCATTAGATCACAAATAGAACTTAACTTTGAACCCTTTGCCAATATCAAAACAAGGTTCGATATGGTGCTTTCTGCACCAACATTAGATACCCAAACCTTGGGACCTAATGCACCTATAATGCAAGATTTAGGTACCCATGCCTTGATCATTTTCTTTCTAATTCCTTGAATCCTAGAAGCATTTGATGATCTAAAATTGGTTCTAGACATTAATGAGACAAAACTAGGTTCTTTAGGTCAGTAACCTATACCGGCTTTATTGTAAATCACTCTTTGAGCGTTAAGGATCATGCCCAAGGTCTTGGAGTTAGTTGAGAATTTCTCACGAAGATTCTTGAGTTTCTCAACTTCACTCTTCAAGGCCTTGTTTTCATCCTCAAGTACCTCAACATGTAAGTCACCAATATCATCATCCTTAGAGGTTTTTAACTGTTCTACTTCTACTTTTAAGGACTTCACCTTTTCCTTGGATTTCTTAAGCAGATTAGTTAAACATGCTATTGTTTTATAATATTTATCTAATTCGGGAGAGATTACCTCTTCATCATCCGAAGATGATGAAGTCGCGGTTGATGACTCACTTGATTCATCACTACTCTCCATGTCTTCTAAGGCCATAAGAGCCACGTGCTGAGTGCTCTTATCCTCCTTCTCTTCTTCAGATGAACTGGATGAAGACTCATCTCATGTGGCTTTCAAGACCTTCTTCTTCTTTGACTTCTCCTTCTTCTTGAGTTTTGGACACTCATTTTTGTAGTGTCCGTTTTTGCTGCATTCATAACAAGTCACATTAGATTTATCAATCTTATTTTCATTAGTGTTACCTTTTCCTTTATAGTGCCGACTCTTCCTCATCATCCTTCTCACAAAGTTGGTCATCTCAGATGATGAAGACTCGCTCCCATCCTCATCGGTTTCGGATGAAGAGGATGAGACCTCCTTCTTCTTTTCTTTCTTCTTCTTTGCCTTGTCCCCTGCAACAAGAGCAATACCCTTCTCCTTTGGGCCTCTATTAGCTATCTCGTGTTGTTCCATTTCACAGAAGAAGTCATCTAACTTTACAATGGACAAGTCCTTGGATACCTTGTAGGCATCCACCATGGATGACCACAAGGCATTCCTAGGAAAAGATTTAATCACATACCTTACAAGGTCGCGATTCTCGACCTTCTCATCGATGGAATGCAACTCATTGAGAATCTCCTTGAATCGACCATGAAGTTCACTTACCGTTTCAGACTCTTTCATGGTGAGGTTCTGGAGTTGATTGAGGAAGAGATCCCTCTTTGCTATCCGGGAATCTCTGGTGTCTTCATGGAGCTCAATAAGTTTGTTCCATAGATCCATGGCACTGGTGAAAGGACCAACCTTGATCAGTTGCTCCTTGGTCATCCCACACTGCAGGGTGACCACCGCCTTAGCATCAACCTCTCTCTTTCTGGTTTGTTCGGCTGACCACCTTGAAGAGTCATGTTCCTTGCCCTCAGCATCTTTTGGAGGGGTGTTCCTTACCCAATTCTTGACCTCCAATATTGGAAGTCGGCTCCATTAAAGAAGGGGGGATTTGTTGGTGCTGAATCCTTCTCTCAAAGTCATTCTTCTTATGCTCTTCGGGTGTTAAACCGTTGGAAAGAGCCTCAGGCTCTGATATCACTTGTTGAACCTTGGATGGCTAGAGAGGGAGGTGTGAATAGCCAGCCACTTAAAACTGGCTTCTTTTTTGTCTTTCTGCACTTAGGTTAGCAGCGAAAACAAAGAAACAGAACAGAAAACAAACAACACAGAAAGAACACAAACGCTAATAGAGAGATTTACAAGGTTCGGGGATAACTTGCCCTTACTCCTTAGCGTGCCCGTGAGGTGGGCGATCCCTTGATCGTCGGCAGATCAAACCCCGAAAATCTGGATAATCAAAACTCCTTCTCGGTGGAGTAACCTCACCACAGATCTCAGAAATGTATAAGTTGAGTACAGGAGACCACGAGAAGGAACTTACAGATGGAACCTTAAGCACAGGCACAGAAAGTGCGAAGGAGAAACTTCACAGAGCACAACACACAATACAACACAATCGTAACGCAAGAACCGTCACTCAGCTCTTCGTTCTCGTTGTGCCTGCTTGGTTTCTGATCGACTCGCAAAGTTTTTTGTCTCTGCTTCGCCAGCCTTCTCTTAAGCTTCCCTTCTGCTCACCAGGCGCGTCTGCACCCACTGAACCAAGCTTCGTCACCACTGACCCACTGACCTTCACAAGCGCTCAGTCCACTGAAGACCTCTTCAGCTGAGCCTCAAGTCAGTCGCCAGCCCGCCAGAAGCCGTTGATACCTGCAAACAGAAAACAAACAAACCTGCCATGGTGAAAATCGTCATTGACCCTCCTTGGTTTGTATCATCCCTGTATCACCTGCACACTCATCAGATTGATTAGCAAAGCAAATCAAAACATATCAGTAGGTATCAGAAGGAAATCAGAAGTGATCAGGAAGTCTGACAGTGATTCAAATTAAAGTTCTGAGGCGCTGATCGGTCACTGTGTTGGGACCGGGTGCATGTCAACAAGGATACGGGTTCGTAAAATTTTAAATTTTTACGTGCAACAGAAGAATTAGCATAAAATAATTTCTTAAATTATTTTAACCACGTATCTAGCATGCAACCTTATGGTGTGTGGACATAATCATAAATTAAAACTTTGCGGAAAAGCAAACTAATTTACTTTGTACCTCGCGTAACTCGAAGAAAAGGGACGAGATCCAACCGTAGCGTCCCTTGAAAGCTCCGCCTCTATTCGCGTCCACGCCGAGTTCTCTTCGGGATGACTTCGCAAAGTCATGAGTCTTGTGCCAACGAGAACTACTAGATTCTCTAAAGCACAACTAGAAGATCAAGTAAGAAGAGAATGGAAACTAACCAATAAGAATCGGAATCCAAATTCCGGGAAGGAAGGAGATGTGATTCGCTTCTTCTTCTTCTTGGTTGACTTCTCCTTGGTGTTGATGGCTCACGGCAACACTTGGAGAAGAAGATGCGCCGGCCCTAGGTGAAGGAGGCGCCGGCCCTAAGGCTTGCTAGGGGCGCCGGCCCTAGGTGGGAAGGAGAAGGAGAAGGAGAATAAGAGAGAGAGAGAGGATGCTTCTATTCTCTTGATCACCAAATCTTAGAAATTAAGGGCTTGTGTTGAATCCGACACTTTTATCTCGCTCTGGAAAATTCTTCGGGAAAATTTCTAGAGTTTCGGGGACTCAATTGATATAAAAACTAAACCTTAAGGACTAGAATGCAAATTTCCCGAATTTAGGAACTAAAATGTAATACAACGAATAGTTACAAGGGCTATATCGGATATAACATTAATCCCTAGGGGTGTTCTTGTAATTAGACGAAACTGGGTTGGACCAAAATGCAAAAAGGCCATTTAAAAAGCTGGTTAGGGTTGGTGTGGCAGCCGCATTCCATCCACGCCCGATCCAGCGCCTCTCTTCCTTCACCCCGTTCGCGTGCCCTAGCGCAGCGCAGCCTAGCCACAGTCGACGCCGAACCCGACGATCGGCGCAGTCTCAGCGGAGCCGACGAACCGTAGCCGGAATCACTGCTAAAGGTCGACCCGGTGAGACTCTCTCCTCTTGCTGCCGACCCCAACTTGGCGCACGCGAGTCTCCACTTGAGTTTCTCTTCACCATTTGAAGTCGACGCCGAGGAGCCCTAGCTCGCAGCGGAAGTAGCCGAATTTTTCTCCTCCTCTTCTCGCGTGTTCTAGCGGAGTCGAGCCCTGCGTTCAGGCTGGGATCCGAGGTTGGGTTTCAGTCTTTCTGTGTGCCATCTCACCGTGGGATTGGGAGCTCTTGCTGTGGAGACCTTCTTGGGCTCAGATTCATCAGGTCCTGGCGAATTGGAGTTTACAGGGGTTGCAAGCACTAATCGGTATTAGAGATTGGTTAGTTTCCTCCCTTGTTGTTGGGTCATCAGATTTGGTGCAGGGAAGATTCACCGGCAGCTAGGTGAGGACTTCAAACCCATTTCCTACTGAAATGTTTTTGGATCAGTGATTGTTTTGAGCTATTGTGGGCGTAAAATGGATCTTGAATTTGCTAGTGTCTCCCTGTACAGATTTGGGTTGCTGGATCGTTTCTGATTGGAGTTTATTCCCTCTGCTGGAAATTCAGGGATCTAGGTTCTTCAAAGAGGGACTGGGCGCGTATCAACATAGGTAAGGTTATGTGTTTGGATTGATTTTTGAATGGCAGGTGTGATCCGGGGAAATTGATGTTTCTTTGTGTTAGTTCTAGGAATTTCTGAGTAAATGGTTGTGTTTGGGATTGCAGTTGTCGTGTGAGCTCCACTGCTTGGTGGAGTTTTCCTCCTGCTCACTGTGAGCTTCTGCCATTGGAGCTAGAATCTGAGGTAAGGTGTTTATTTTACTTTGATCATGATGCGGATAAACTATTGGAATCAAGCTGTGTATGGGTTGAGAGTGGTGATCTTGGTTTGAACCCGAACTGGGAGTGATTGGATTGGGGTTATAATATAGTTCTATTTCTTTAGTATAGATCTAGCTTGGGTATTGATTTGTAAGAGGATTGGATTGAGATTGGGTTAGCATGAAGCTTAACCCTAATAACCTACGGGTGGGGAATGCGAATTTAGGATTGAGCCTAATTTTAATTACATGGGGTAATTAGGAACCTTCTATTTAATTAAAGGAAATTAAATAGAAAGAAATGGATTAGGTTAACCCTAATATGAGTTAGGGACTTGTTAGCTAACTACTATTTGAGTAATAGCTAATTAAATAAATCCTTGATACAGGGGCTTGATTTGGCTTATCATTGACGGGTGGTTCTGTCTCGTTGATACGGACTTCACCTATTTGAAGGCGGGTACCCTTTGACTTATCTATCTGATATTGTCATTTTATTATGCATAGACTGTTATAGATAGCAGTAAGATTATACGCTATCCCTGTTTATTATGCCGTTCTGGATACTTGTTGTTTATCCCTGTTTTTCTATGTCAGTTCTGGATACTTGTTATTTATCCCTGTGTTATTATACGGTTAGTTCTATACAGTCTCAGGTATTGTCATATCTATTTGCATGCTAGAGATCGTGGTATTGGCTCCTGCCTTTGACCTTGAGGGATTGATTGTTTTCCGGTTAGTATACCTTGTAGGTTACCTGTATTTCCTGTTATAGGATTTCAGACTGAGACTTAGTATACTGGGGAATTGAGAGGGAGGTATGTGTATCTATTATACACCATCTCTGCATTATTGCATGCTGACCCACGCGGACGTTGTGGACAATGTCCTGACTGGGTACAGGTTGCCACAGCTCTACCCACGCGGACGTTGTGGACGATCCTGACTGGGACTAGGGGTGGCACATGTCATTGCATCAGAGTGCTTTATATGTTTGGGGCATGCACCATCCTTGCATTATTGCATGCCGACCCACGCGGACGTTGTGGACCATGTCCTGACTAGGTACAGGTGGTCACAGCTCTACCCACGCGGACGTCGTGGACGATATCCTGACTGGGACTAGGGGGTGACACATGTCATTGCACCATGTGCATACTTTGCATCGTGCATTGTTTGCTGCACTTATTTGCTGCACTTGTTTGACATCGCATATTCTGGAGACTTGTATATGAGCTTATATGTCTATTGGTTTTTCTTTTGGTATTTCTTACCCTCTGTACAGGTTAGATGGATTCAGGTATGTACTTACCCAGTATTTTCAGTTCCAGTCTTTCCCTACTGTTGCTATGAGACTGTAGTAGCTGAACTCTTATTGTTAGTATAACTTCCTATGCATATCTTTGGGTATTCGCTGAGCTATGGACTCACCCCGTTGCCATATATGTTTATTTCAGGTTGATGTCTGCGAGGAGATCCCGAGCCGCCAGTCCCCAGCTCCAGAGGAGCTCTTTTTGATTTTGGGTTTTCCGTTGTTTCATTTATGGACCCTGTAGTATTTACTATGCTTCCGCTATTATGTTTTTAAACATGTATGCACGTTTTATTTGATGGCATTGTACTTTTGAGTCCTATGTTGGACTTGGATCGGTTTTGGTTTTGTTCCTGCCCCCGGCAGCTCAGGTGAGTTCGGATTTAGTTTTTCGATAGTTATAATCATATAACTGTTGTTTCTGCTTATATCTGAGGCCTGAGGCCCTTTAAACTGCGTGGTTGTGCAAATATTTAAACTGCGTGGATTGTTATATATTGTGTGTGTGTAAATTGTCCGCCGGACAGGGGAGGTGCTGTCCGATTTTATATTGGATCAGCGGCTCCTGAGTCCCGGGGCGTGACAATTTATTTTGGTATCAGAGCGTAGGTTTCGATGCCTACGTGTTTTACGGGATTTTCGGGGTTTATCTGATACCAATTATTTTTTTTTTATTTTTGGTATCAAGCCCAGGGTGCGGGATACCATCGATTCGTGGATTTCTCGGAATTTAAATCTGACACTGAACTGGTAGGTGTCGGAGCTCGGGTTTGATGTTATTCATCCGAGTACATTACGGATTTTTAAAGCCATGGTTGCGATACGACGGCAATTTGGGGACTTGGCAGCGACAGGACTTCTCCAGGCAGCAAATAGGTAAATTAAGGTTAGCCTCTTGGTTTTGAGTTTTAATACTCGTTAATAATGTAACAGGTATGACGCGAGATGCTCATATTCCTGTATTGAGACGTGGTCCGGGACGGCCACGTAAGGAGACTTTAGAGCCTTCGGTTGTAGAGCCAGCAGAGAGAGAGTCTGATAGCCGAGGTCAGACTTCGCAGGACATACAGAGAGGTCAGGGTTCCCCGACTCAGAGGGTCCCTACTCCTTTTCCATCAGCAGTTCCTACTGCCCCTCCTGCAGTGTCTACTCCGATAGTATTTACCGTGTCAGCAGCCGTACCACTGCCGACACCTTCAATACCTGTAGGATCTGCACCGATGTTCCCAGCAGTTCCATCAGAGGCATTTATTCCGACGCATCCCGCAGTTACCTCGGTGGTACCTGCCCCGGTTATTCCCCCTACACCATCGGAGACGCCTATACTTGCTCCGATGTACTCTACAGTTCCCCCAGCAGCACCGGGTCTATACTATCAGACTATGCCATCAGCAGTACCGGCACCGTTGTATGCTACTGCACCCCCAGCTATGACTACTGCAGCGTATCCCACTATTCCGACTACGATGCAGGCCCCGGTGCTCCCTTCAGTTCCACCGGCATTTGTTGCCCCAGGATTTGCTACTATACCTATGGCACCACCTGTGATGCCCACCCCGGTCAGGCCTATGGCTCCTTTTATGGTTCCTGCACCGGGATGTTCCACCGTGCCCCCTGCGGCATCTGCTCTTACTGATGGCGTTAGAGATCGTGCTCGGATTCCGATATTGGCGGCGTCCGTAAAGGGCCGATTCACTTTATTCCAGGGAGGACCAGATCCAGCTGCAGCCCGAGAGTGGATCAGGACACTTGAGAGTACATTTCGTTATCTGAGGTGTTCAGAATGGGAGAAGGCTGAGTTGGCTATTTATCACCTGCGAGATCAGGCATATGCTTGGTGGAATTCACAGCAGACCGTCATTGGCGAGGAGTGCGTCACCTGGGACACATTCCGGGAGGCATTTGAGGCGAGATACCTTCCAGTATCGTTCCGCATGGCTAGACGACAGGATTTCATATTTCTCCAGCAGGGAGACCGATCAGTACTGGAATATGAGGCGGAGTTTACCCGCCTATCAGAGTATTGCCCTCACCTAGTGGCAAACGACATGGAGAGGATGACTCAGTTCCACCAGGGTCTAGCGGCATATATTCAAACCCGTATGTCAGGATTTATCCCGACTTCTTATCGAGAGGCATTAGAGCGTGCGCTCGTTATTGAGATGACCCAGCATAGATTATTTGGGGGTAAGAAGAAGGGGAAGCAGACTGCGATAGACTCAGCTCAGACTCAGCAGCCGCAGACTATTGGACAGAAGCGCGGCAACCAGGGTCAGTTCGCTCAGGGCACTTCTGAGGCATCGTCCAGGCCCCAGAAGTCAGGTCGTACTTCGGCAGGATCCTTTCGATCTCCTCAGCAGAATCAGGAGAGATCTACGGATGGATCATACTGTGTACAGTGTGGGTCTCGGGAGCACATTAGGGCGGATTGCCCACTTGAGCATTCTGTTTGCTACTATTGTAGGCTACCAGGGCATATTAAGCGTGATTGTGCGATGAAAGCACAGCATGAGGGTACGAGAGCTACTGGACAGAGCGGGCATATGAGTCAGTCAGGATCTCATAGGGGAGGGTATAAGACACAGTCTTCTTTCCGTCAGCCGCCGTCCGCCCCTCCAGCACCTGCCTATTGTATGCCAGGATACGAGGCTTGCTACACCTCAGCTGTATCGCCGAGTTCAGCATTAGGATCTCAGCAGCAGTGTTTTCCTCCGCAGTAGGATTATCCACCGTATCAGCTGCAGTCTCAGCCACACTATCAGCCACCGCCACTGCCGCAGCAGTACCTGGCGGTGCCACAGCCACAGTATCAGCCACCGCCACAGCCGCAGCAGTACCTGGCGGTGCCACAGCCACAGCCGTACCCAGCAGTACCACCCCCACTGCCGGAGACAGGACGAGCGTATGCGACCACCAGAGAGGAGGCACCGCAGACCCAAGGAGCGACTTTTCGCGGTATGATGTTCATTTATGTTACTTGTCAATTAAAATAGAGATAATTGGAATCAGTACTTTTTTTTTAAGCTTAGTACAGATACTTATAGAGGGGATCTAGGGTGGCCCTACGATTTGGAGAGATGTTGGTTATTAATCAATGGTCAGGGGAGACCACTGGTTTCAGTAAGACGTACCCTACCCGGAAACTTATGGTTAGTTTCCGTATAGTAGTTATACGATATGGGGTTAGTATGTATGGTTAGATTTCGTTCAGCATATTACTAGCTATATGTTGTTAGTACCTACTGTGGGTGATAAACGAAATTTGGGGACCAAATTTTTATTAGTGGGGGAGGATGTTGAATCCGACACTTTTATCTCGCTCTGGAAAATTCTTCGGGAAAATTTCTAGAGTTTCAGGGACTCAATTGATATAAAAACTAAACCTTAAGGACTAGAATGCAAATTTCCCGAATTTAGGAACTAAAATGTAATACAACGAATAGTTACAAGGGCTATATCGGATATAACATTAATCCCTAGGGGTGTTCTTGTAATTAGACGAAACTGGGTTGGACCAAAATGCAAAAAGGCCATTTAAAAAGCTGGTTAGGGTTGGTGTGGCAGCCGCATTCCATCCACGCCCGATCCAGCGCCTCTCTTCCTTCACCCCGTTCGCGTGCCCTAGCGCAGCGCAGCCTAGCCACAGTCGACGCCGAACCCGACGATCGGCGCAGTCTCAGCGGAGCCGACGAACCGTAGCCGGAATCACTGCTAAAGGTCGACCCGGTGAGACTCTCTCCTCTTGCTGCCGACCCCAACTTGGCGCACGCGAGTCTCCACTTGAGTTTCTCTTCACCATTTGAAGTCGACGCCGAGGAGCCCTAGCTCGCAGCGGAAGTAGCCGAATTTTTCTCCTCCTCTTCTCGCGTGTTCTAGCGGAGTCGAGCCCTGCGTTCAGGCTGGGATCCGAGGTTGGGTTTCAGTCTTTCTGTGTGCCATCTCACCGTGGGATTGGGAGCTCTTGCTGTGGAGACCTTCTTGGGCTCAGATTCATCAGGTCCTGGCGAATTGGAGTTTACAGGGGTTGCAAGCACTAATCGGTATTAGAGATTGGTTAGTTTCCTCCCTTGTTGTTGGGTCATCAGATTTGGTGCAGGGAAGATTCACCGGCAGCTAGGTGAGGACTTCAAACCCATTTCCTACTGAAATGTTTTTGGATCAGTGATTGTTTTGAGCTATTGTGGGCGTAAAATGGATCTTGAATTTGCTAGTGTCTCCCTGTACAGATTCGGGTTGCTGGATCGTTTCTGATTGGAGTTTATTCCCTCTGCTGGAAATTCAGGGATCTAGGTTCTTCAAAGAGGGACTGGGCGCGTATCAACATAGGTAAGGTTATGTGTTTGGATTGATTTTTGAATGGCAGGTGTGATCCGGGGAAATTGATGTTTCTTTGTGTTAGTTCTAGGAATTTCTGAGTAAATGGTTGTGTTTGGGATTGCAGTTGTCGTGTGAGCTCCACTGCTTGGTGGAGTTTTCCTCCTGCTCACTGTGAGCTTCTGCCATTGGAGCTAGAATCTAAGGTAAGGTGTTTATTTTACTTTGATCATGATGCGGATAAACTATTGGAATCAAGCTGTGTATGGGTTGAGAGTGGTGATCTTGGTTTGAACCCGAACTGGGAGTGATTGGATTGGGGTTATAATATAGTTCTATTTCTTTAGTATAGATCTAGCTTGGGTATTGATTTGTAAGAGGATTGGATTGAGATTGGGTTAGCATGAAGCTTAACCCTAATAACCTACGGGTGGGGAATGCGAATTTAGGATTGAGCCTAATTTTAATTACATGGGGTAATTAGGAACCTTCTATTTAATTAAAGGAAATTAAATAGAAAGAAATGGATTAGGTTAACCCTAATATGAGTTAGGGACTTGTTAGCTAACTACTATTTGAGTAATAGCTAATTAAATAAATCCTTGATACAGGGGCTTGATTTGGCTTATCATTGACGGGTGGTTCTGTCTCGTTGATACGGACTTCACCTATTTGAAGGCGGGTACCCTTTGACTTATCTATCTGATATTGTCATTTTATTATGCATAGACTGTTATAGATAGCAGTAAGATTATACGCTATCCCTGTTTATTATGCCGTTCTGGATACTTGTTGTTTATCCCTGTTTTTCTATGTCAGTTCTGGATACTTGTTATTTATCCCTGTGTTATTATACGGTTAGTTCTATACAGTCTCAGGTATTGTCATATCTATTTGCATGCTAGAGATCGTGGTATTGGCTCCTGCCTTTGACCTTGAGGGATTGGTTGTTTTCCGGTTAGTATACCTTGTAGGTTACCTGTATTTCCTGTTATAGGATTTCAGACTGAGACTTAGTATACTGGGGAATTGAGAAGGAGGTATGTGTATCTATTATACACCATCTCTGCATTATTGCATGCTGACCCACGCGGACGTTGTGGACAATGTCCTGACTGGGTACAGGTTGCCACAGCTCTACCCACGCGGACGTTGTGGACGATCCTGACTGGGACTAGGGGGTGGCACATGTCATTGCATCAGAGTGCTTTATATGTTTGGGGCATGCACCATCCTTGCATTATTGCATGCCGACCCACGCGGACGTTGTGGACCATGTCCTGACTGGGTACAAGTGGTCACAGCTCTACCCACGCGGACGTCGTGGACGATATCCTGACTGGGACTAGGGGTGACACATGTCATTGCACCATGTGCATACTTTGCATCGTGCATTGTTTGCTGCACTTATTTGCTGCACTTGTTTGACATCGCATATTCTGGAGACTTGTATATGAGCTTATATGTCTATTGGTTTTTCTTTTGGTATTTCTTACCCTCTGTACAGGTTAGATGGATTCAGGTATGTACTTACCCAGTATTTTCAGTTCCAGTCTTTCCCTACTGTTGCTATGAGACTGTAGTAGCTGAACTCTTATTGTTAGTATAACTTCCTATGCATATCTTTGGGTATTCGCTGAGCTATGGACTCACCCCGTTGCCATATATGTTTATTTCAGGTTGATGTCTGCGAGGAGATCCCGAGCCGCCAGTCCCCAGCTCCAGAGGAGCTCTTTTTGATTTTGGGTTTTCCGTTGTTTCATTTATGGACCCTGTAGTATTTACTATGCTTCCGCTATTATGTTTTTAAACATGTATGCACGTTTTATTTGATGGCATTGTACTTTTGAGTCCTATGTTGGACTTGGATCGGTTTTGGTTTTGTTCCTGCCCCCGGCAGCTCAGGTGAGTTCGGATTTAGTTTTTCGATAGTTATAATCATATAACTGTTGTTTCTGCTTATATCTGAGGCCTGAGGCCCTTTAAACTGCGTGGTTGTGCAAATATTTAAACTGCGTGGATTGTTATATATTGTGTGTGTGTAAATTGTCCGCCGGACAGGGGAGGTGCTGTCCGATTTTATATTGGATCAGCGGCTCCTGGGTCCCGGGGCGTGACAGCTTGCCTTTGGTTCCTTTATATAGTAGCATCTCCCTTGCCAAGTCTCCTTCTTAACGGAATTTTCATAACAAATTTATCCTATAAATTCTCTTATGAATTATTCCGTTTAAACCAAGTTTTATTATAACTAACTTTATAATAAAACAAATACTTCTTCTCCTTTTATTATGGAATAAATTTTATAAGAAATTTATAAACTTTCTTATTATGGAAAAATCAATTCATAATTGATTTTATAAAATTAAAATAAACCATTCCATGGATCATTTTAATTTCCATAAAAAGGGAATAAATTTCTATAAATTTATTTCTATAAATTTCTTTATACAAATTTATTTATCCATAATTTATAAAACAAATCGCGCTAGATTTATTTTATTAATTAAACCAAATAAATTGGTTTTCCTCCCTTTTAATGGCCGGCCACAACAAAGAGGTTTGGCACCCTCTTTGGTCGGCCAAACCAACCCCGAACCGATCGCGAATTAAACTTATTTAATTCGCCCAATAAGCCTTCAAAAGACTTAGCCATTTTAGCTTCCATTGCGCCTCTGATAAATTCAGATTCGACTTATTTCTCTTGATCGAAAAATCTAATTTTCAACTCGTTTTAAATCCCTCGGATTACTCGTAGTGCGTGTGACTAAATAGGCTTTCGATTTATGTTAGCCATCTATAATCAACTAATTATAGAACGATCATGAGTGGCACCTAGTAGTACATCATGATCCCCAATTAATCGAAAGATCAACGGTTGACCTCAGAAGTAATTCTGAAACCCTTCAGTAGCTCTAATGAATCGTGCCTCATTCCCTTCACCATCTTATACCCACTTGGTTCAGGACATGGTCTGTTTGTGTCAGTCCCCACTAGACTGACTACGTCACACCTAGCCCAAGTAGTGTCTTTTTCGTCCTTTGGATTTCTAATTACTCTCATGTATTTTAGAGACTCACACTCTAAACATGATATGCTCTGGCCAGAGGCTTTGAGTAACAATCCGACGATAAACCTGGGTATACATCTCCTCGCAAGGAGTGGTGAATCCTTTGTAGGCTGTCCAAACATCTTCGGGCAGCAGTTCCCTTTGGTTTGGGTAGAACAAAAGTCCCCTTATTTGATGCCTCTTTGCCAGAAGAGTGTCGGGGGAGGCCCCATCGGAAAGGAGAGCTTTCTCTATCAATTTTTCAATTCGGAGTTGTCTTTCTAGAATGGCTTCCTCTTCCTCTGGGCTCCAATTCCTCCTCAAGGAATTGATTGAGAGGCGATCCCCCAACTCCCTCATACGTGAAACCTTCTGTCGAACTTTCTTCTTTTACGATATTTCTAGTTTGATCGAGGTTCTGAAAGAAAAGACCCCAACCCGCACAGAAAGACTGGGATAAATCGAATATGTATTTTAGATAGCGAATCGCAAGTTCGGCTTATACCCAATCATCCTGGGTCCACACCTCCTTGAAGATGTTTGCTTAAGATGTTAAAGTATAAGTCTCCATGACCAAGATGACTTGAACACCGCAAGTCAAAGGAACATCGCACTTAAGTCGCAGTAAGAACTTCATTCACATATCTATATAGATAACCATATGAAGTCTTACAGCTAGTCACTCCAATGAACTAGTTCCCTTAACTAGCATCCATGTTTATCTCCAGACATCCCAATGTCACCAGCCAGTGAGAATCAGCTGATTAGAGAATAACCCATGCTAGTCTCAACAGAATTGATAGTGTCCGTATTTATCAATTCATCAACTAGGGATATTTTCAATACTTCACATTTGCACATTTAGAGATAATCACTAGTTGTGATCCTATCACAAATTCTCTTATCCTGTGAGTTGTATTGCGCACATTCAGTAGATGAGTTTAAGATCTCAATCAAATACACAAGCATGTATACTCAAATAGTGAATTATCATTTATTAAAATAATAAATGTTTACAATCATAAGGCGATTGTCTTAGGACACTTCTCTCATATCACTAACACACTGGACCAATCAATCACCCCTTTGACCCATCAGGTCACTTCCTGATCGACCCAGTAATGATCTGATCGGTCTCACCGACCGATCCTGAACTTCTTCAGGGTTTAGATTCAAGAACCCAACCACGCCCTGATCGGTTCACTGACCAACCCACCTGATCGGTCGGCAGACCAATCAGGCTCAAGGCCTGACCGGTCGGCAGACCAATCAGGCTCAAGGCCTGATCGATCAAGCTGACCGATCAGGCTAGAGCCTAACCGATCAGGCAGTGACCGATCCTGAACTTCTTCAGGGTTTAGATTCAAGAACCCAACCACGCCCTGATCGGTTCACTGACCAACCCACCTGATCGGTCGGCAGACCAATCAGGCTCAAGGCCTGACCGGTCGGCAGACCAATCAGGCTCAAGGCCTGATCGATCAGGCTAGAGCCTAACCGATCAGGCTCCTGCCTGATCGATCCAGGCATTGAACTGATTGGTCACACTGACCGATCAGAGTCTCCACAGAATGTTCTGATCATCTATGTTGATCGATCACCTGACCGATCAGCCAACATTCTGTGTCCACACAGAATATTTCTAATCTATTTCTGATCGGTCACCAGACCGATCAGACATCCTGGACCGGTCACCAGACTGATCTACTATCAAGGGAGTTCATGCCAACTCCCTGATCGGACTCCAGACCGATTCATAGCCGAGGGAGTTCGTGCCAATTCCCTGATCGAACTTCAGACCGATCCAGCTTCAACCATTTCGACCCTAAGTCCATAGAACATGCTCCCTTGACTTCTCTGACTCAGTTTGGTCTGGAGAACAAGCTCCCGAGACCTCTCCGTCCAGTACACTCAATGCTCAGTCCCTCGGACCGACTTCATGCCCAACTTCACTCACCGGGACTTAGTCCAACCTAGCTTCACTCACTAGGATTTTCTTCACCTAGCTTCCCTCGCTAGGACCTGGCTTCACTCATCAGGTTTTCCTTCACCTAGCTTCACTCACTAGGATTTCCGTCACCTAGCTTCAGTCACTAGGACCCGGCTTCACTCACCGGGGTTTCCATCACCTATCTTCACTCACTAGGACCCGACTTCACTCACCGGGGTTTCCGTCACCTAGCTTCACTTGCTAGGACCCGACTTCACTCACCGAGATTCGTGCTCAGTCCCGGACCAGGACTTAACCCGAACTCATTTTACTCAACTAAACTTAAATCGGTGTCAAACACTAAAATAACAATCAGGTCAGACTGCATCAACATCTTCTCTCCCGAGTTGACCTCGGGGCCTTCATTTGTTTTACCGAGAGGGTCTCGGGGCCTGACACCCGGGGGCTCCTATCTGTTCTCCCGAGGGAGTCTCAAGAGCCTGAAGCCCGACCTGACCTCGGGCATCTGTCTTTCCGAAGTAGTCTCGGGAGCCCGACCACTCGGTTTAACTTCGGGGCTTTGATCTGCTCTCCCGAGGTGGTCTTGGTACGACCTCGACGCTCAGGTGCAGTGGACCCTGACATGTAATTTCTCTGTGCCACGAGTTTATCTTGGGTGTTATGATGTATACTAAATGTCTTACTTTTGTATATACACGTCTACATTTTGAAAGAGAATCACAAGATCACTGTTTGCATATTTATATTAGTATGTGCATATTGTCTCATACTTTACATTGTAGATAACATTGTTAGGATCGATACGCCTTGCTAGAGGGGGTGAATAGCGGTTTGTCGATTCTCTTTACTCTACAAGATTGTTAGCGCATCGAAAATACAAATAAAAACAATAATAACAAAGAAGCAATGCTAACAAACCGATTTTAGTTGGTATCCACCCCGGCCAGGTGACTAATCCAACAATCCTTCGGCGGATCAAACCCCGGATAACCTCCGGCTATCACGTGTCGCTCCTTGTGGGTGGAGAAACCTCACCACAACACCTCGGACGCTTTGTGAACACAAGAGACTACTAACCGGCTTTACCCAAGTAGGTTTCGTCAAGAAACTCAGCCACCACGACGTCCTCTTTAAATAAGACTCGGGGCTGATTTCTCGCTACCAGTCGGCTGCCCCCAGGGCAGTCGACTGGTGCCAGCCAATTTCGACCGTTGACACTCCAACGTTCGAATTTGCCAGCTCACCAGCCTCCTACCAGTCGACTGCCCCCAGGGCAGTCGACTGGTCCCTAGCTGAAACCCTTCCCGAGTACATTCACACAACACTCGACTCTCACGACTCGACTGACTCCTCATCCGCAGCTTCGACTGTTGCCTTCGCGCCCTCTTCATCTTCGGCCCTCGTCCCTCGGATGCGCACGCAAGACTCCAGCTTGCATCCATGCCACCCTTCACGTACGCCTCGAAGTCCACGCCCATCAGCTCATCGTCCCTGCACTCCATGGTCCCTCAGATGCGCACGCCAGCCTCCAGTTAGCCTCCATGGCATCCTTCACCGTACTGAGGCCGTCCAGTCAAGTCCATATGCGTACCTGTACAACCTGCACACTCAACATACGCATATCAAATACATAAGGGTAAACCTAACTTAAACCCTTTGCCCAAACATCAAAACCCATGGTCACTCCGGACCATCTTAGGGCCGATTGCTCCAACAATCTCCCCCTTTTTGATGTTTGGCAATACGTTTAAGTTAGGGAAACAAGATAGTAGTCAAATAGCAAAAATAATGCATATGCAATGCAAAAGTGGATCCTATCCCAAGGCATCCCACACCTAACCCTCCAAGTTAGGACTTTTTCACACCTAACTTCCCAAGTTAGGAATTTAAACCCGGGTCTATTCGATTAAAATCTAACATGAATTGTAGGAATGGAGGAGCCCAAAGAAAGGTGAAATAAAGAAAATGGAGCAACCATGCTCCCTCTTAATCTCGGCTCACCCTAAACCTAGGGTTTTTAGCAAAGGTAAGTTTAGTTTCCCAACTTAAACCCGAACTTCTCCCCCTTTACCATACATCAAAAAGACCCCAATAATATCCCAATTATTGGTTCTTTTAATCCCCAATGATGCTAAACACAGTATACTAAACCCCCGTACACTCGTTTCTTATCATTTGGACCAAAGTCAGCTGCTGGATACCCACACCAACCCTGACCAGTCGACTGCCCCCAGGGCAGTCGACTGATACTCTGATTTCAGTCTTTTCTGGCCAAATTCAGAATTGCGCCAGAAATTCCACAAATCTTCAAAAATTCCAAAATTTCGTGGAGAACATTGTGGAACCTATACCTACTTGGGAAAAATACATCCAACCATGTATCTATCACCGTTCCCAAGTTGGGCACAAAACTCAAAAATTTTCAAATGAAAAATTAAGGCACCTAGGGGGCAACCTCCCCCTTTACCCATGCCTTCTCTCAATTTTTATTTTTCTTAGGTCAAGTTCTACCCAACTTAACCTCCTAGACACCACGTTGAGTCATACACAACCCAACACCCGAGTTCTTCCCCCTTTGACACTCTTATAGCATTGCCCGAGGCAATCTTTCCCTAAGTGCCAAAAAGAACTCAACAAAGGTCTAAAAACTCTAAAGTTTGCAAACACACTTGCTAGGGTATACCCTATCCTAGAAAAATATGATATCATGGAAATATCAAGTGTGCTTGACTTTTGGTACACATCTATGTTTCTTAAGGATTTTGCATTAAGTATCAACTTTCAAATTCGTTTCTAATTGCATGTGTTTGTCAAATCTACCCATCATAATTCAACACATGGAATTGTCCTCAATGTTCCCTGTTTAACCTCTAAATCTTAGATACCTAGGGAACCTTATCAATCCTTCTTGATTTCCATAAAATCCAATAAATTTTTATCAAATCATGGGATAACATTTTATTCAAGGAGTATGAAATTAAAATCAAGAATTTTAATCCTAAACCATATCCCATAACCAAATTTGCAATTTCTGATTAGCCAACATTCTCATTTTCCACTTCAGCCTACGGACCAGTCGACTGCCTATGGGGCAGTCGACTCCCAAACCTCACAGAATGTTTTCGGAGCTGAATTCACTTCGGACCAGTCGACTGCCCCCAGGGCAGTCGACTGATACCTGAATTTCAGGTTTTCAGCCCCAATTTCAGTAATGCCTAGTTAATTCCACAAATCTCCAAAAATTATGAAATTTTGTGGGGAGATTTATGAAGTCAATATCTACTTGGGAAAAATATGTTTCCAAATAAATGTACTTCAAATCCCAAGATTGGCACGAAATCCTACTTCTTCTAAAGTGTATCAAATAAACTCATCCTAGAAGTTCTAATTCTCACTTCTCTTCAATGCATTCTCTTCTCCTTGATCATAACTCATTTCTACCACTGAAATACATGGTATTCCACCATGAAACCTCAATTTTATGAATTATAGCTCATTTTTCACCTTTTCTCTCTAAATTCTCCTTTTGATGTGTCAAAATCTAAGATTAAGACTTACCCAAGTCTCCCAACCCTTTGTGGCACATTTCACCTAATTTCCTAAGGGAGAAACTTTTGACATCCATTTACCATGGACCCCAAAGGCTCCTAGAGCTCCCCCTTGAGCTCTTAGCCTTAGCCACCTCCCTAGGTGACTCGATCCACACTAGGCCACGCCGGTGTGCCACCGGTGACTCTTGGCCTACAAAATTGACCTTTTTAACCTTGGACACCTTGTCCTTGGTTAGGTCACTCTTTTTACCCTTGGATGACATTCCCTTGCCATCCTTAGATTTTCCCTCCTTGCTAAGATTGTATGTTTTCCCAACATACATCTTTCCATTGTCCTTGGAGGTCTTAGATCGGTACCCCAATCCCGATCTATCATAGTTGGGTTTGATACTACCCAACACCATGTCTAAGCCCTTAGATCCAACCGTGAATCTTTCTAGAGCTTTTTCTAATGTATCAAGCCTTGTCCTCAAGGCTTGATTTTCTCTCTCTAGACCTTTAACCTTGTAGTCCATATGCCCACTTTGGACATTCCTAAACCTATCCATTTTCTTAGGCATTTGTCTCCCCTTCTTGGGGTCAATGCCTTGATCCTTAGGTACCCAAGTCTTAGGTCTATCATGATGCATGCTTTTCTTAGGATATGTATCTACCTTGTTATCCTTATTCCTATCATGATATTTAAAACCAAAGTTATGTACCATTAAGCAATTTTCATGAGTTCTAGCATGCATGGGTGAGTAACTTGTAGATGCAGTCTGGCCCGGTTGTTGTTTTGGTGTTTGACAATGATTTAAGTTTGGTTGAGCGAATTTGGGTTAAAGTCCTGGTCGGGGACTGGGCATGAAATCCTGGTGAGTGAAGCCAGGTGGTGGAAATCCCGGTGAGTGAAGCCGGGTCCTGGTGAGTGAAGCCAGGTGATGGAAATCCCGGTGAGTGAAACCGGGTCCTGGTGAGTGAAGCCAGGTGTTGGAAATCCCGGTGAGTGAAGCCGGGTCCTGGTGAGTGAAGCCAGGTGTTGGAAATCCCGGTGAGTGAAGCCGGATCCTGGTGAGTGAAGCCAGGTGTTGGAAAAGTCCTAGTTCGGAAGGGTTGGGTGAAAAGTCCTAGCTTGGAGGGCTAGGTGAAAAGTCCTAACTTGGAGGGTTAGGTGCAAATTCCCATCCTGGAGAATTAGGTGAAAAGTCCTGGCTTGGAGGGTCAGGTGCCTAGCTTGGAGGGCTTGGTTGGATGAAGTTCTAACTCGGAAGGGTTGGGTGAAAAGTCCTAGCTTGGAGGGCTAGGTGAAAAGTCTTAACTTGGAGGGTTAGGTGCAAATTCCCAACTTGGAGGGTTAGATGGTGAAATCCTTGGCTTGGAAGGCTAAGGTGGATGAAATCCTAGCTTGGAAGGCTAGGTCTGCATCCCTGGATCGGTCTGGTGACCGATCAGGGAGTTGGCACGCTGCTCCTTCGTGGATCGGTCTGGTGACCGATCCAGCGACGTCTGATCGGTCTGGTGACCGATCAGGGAGTGTGTGTTTCACTCACTGCATAGCTCCTGATCGGTGCGGTGACCGATCAGGGAGCGAACACTGAGTTGAGTTCCCTTGCTAATCAGGTCCAAAACGGTCCGGTGACCAATCAGAGACATAGGATTTGATTAAAGAATCACTGTTCACTCAAGCCTGATTGGTCTGGTGACCGATCAGGCTGGAGCCTGATTGGTCTGGTGACCGATCAGGCAGGAGACTGATTGGTCTGGGGACCAATCAGGAGTGTGCAAAAATTGCTAGATCGGTCTGGTGACCGATCAGGCTCCTCCCTGATCGGTCTGGGGACCGATCAGGAGTAGAACTTTAATTCAAATATGCTGTCAGAAGTCTGTTTTCACTGCCGATTCTCTGCTACTTGCTGATTTCTTTTTGATATGCATTGCTAAGCCTCTGTTGGAGTGTGCAGGTGATAGCAGGTGATTCAAACACTCAAGGAGGGTCAATGGGAGGCTTTCCTTGGAGCAGGTTTGGATCTATTATGTTTTCAGGTCTCAACGGCGTCTGACGCATCTGGCAACTGATGAAGACGCGGCTGGCAACTGACGGAGGCTCAGCTGGAGGAGTGTCCAGTGGACTGAGTGCTCAGAGAGGTCAGTGGGTCAGGGTGTGAGTCAGTGGTGCTGATGGAGCTGGCGACGTTGAGCATGAGCTTAAGTGGCGAAGCTGGAAGCAGAGGCGAACAAGCCAGAAAACGGGGAGAAGTTTGGTTGGGCTGTGTTCGTGCTCTGTTGCTTTGTGCTTGAGCTTTCTTGTACATCTTTGTGAGCTTGTCTTCTCGAGTGTCTCCGTGCTTAACTTGTATCTTCTTGAGATCACTTGTGGAGAGGTTTCTCCACCGAGAAGGAGGCTTCTACTATCCGGAGTTCACCGGGGCTTGATCTGCCGACGATCAAGGGATCGCCCACCTTACGGGCACGCCAAGGAGTAGGGGCAAGTTATCCCCGAACCTTGTACATCTCCGTCTTAGCGTTTGTTTGGTTTGAGTTTCTTTCTCTGCTTAGTTTTTTGTTCTGCATTTGCTTCCGCTGTCTAACCTTGAAGTGCAGAAGTTTGGAAACTCAAAGAAATTGTGCCTAGCTAGATTCACCCCTCCTCTCTAGCCATCTCGTTCGCAACAAGTGGTATCAGAGCTTGGGGCACTACTTCAACGGCTTAACATCCAAGAGCTTACAACAAGATGGCTATGGGAAGAGAAGGCTACAGCACAAACCGACCTCCATTCTTTGACGGCACAGATTTTCCATATTAGAGGTCAAGGATGGAGTTCTATCTCAAGACCAACATCAGTGTGGTTTGCCGTGAAGGAGGGCTTCATCCTTCCAAGAGATGGTGAAGGAAAAGAGCTAGACTTCTCCATGTGGTCAGCTGAGCAAATCAAAAGGGGAGAAGCGGATGCTAAGGCTGTGGTCACGTTGCAATATGGGATGACCAAGGACCAACTTATCAAAGTTGGTCCCTTTACAAGTGCAAAGGACCTATGGAACAAAATCTTTGAGCTCCATGAGGGAACTCAAGACACCCGGAGAGCCAAGAAAGATTTGCTTCACAGCCAACTCCAAAACCTCACCATCGGAGAAAATGAAAAGGTAAGTGAACTCCATGGACGGGTTAAAGAAGTGTTGAATGGTCTTCACTCCATTAATGAGAAGTTAGAGAACCGAGATCTAATAAGGTATGTTCTCAAAGCTTTTCCTAGGAATGCCTTGTGGTCATCCATGGTGGATGCTTACAAGGTGTCTAAGGATTTATCTTTTGTTAAGTTAGAAGATCTATTTTGTGAAATGGAACTACATGAGATCTCTAACAAAAGTTCAAAAGAGAAAGGTATTGCTTTAGTGGCAGGTGACAACAAGAAGAAGAAGGGGAAGAAGAAGGAGAAGGAAGCCTCTTCATCTTCATCCTCATCCGAGTCCGAGTTCGAGGAGGAGGGCAGCTGGTCTTCTTCCTCCGAGATGGCCAACTTTGTTAGAAGAATGATGAGGAAGAGCCGGCGCCTCAAGGGTAAAGGTAACCCGAGTGAAGTTAAATTTGATAAGTCTAATATTACATGTTATGAGTGTAGCAAGAAAGGACATTACAAGGATGAATGTCCAAAGTTAAAGAACAAGAAGGATAAATCAAAGAAGAAAAGAAAGGCCTTGAGGGCCACATGGGATGACTCCTCTTCTAGTTCATTCGAAGAAGAGGAGGAGAAGTACACTCATCACCATGCCCTCATGGCACTAGAGGACTCGAGAGAAGAAAGTGATAACGAGTCAAGCTCCTCAACCGCACCTTCATCATCTTCGGATGATGAAGAGGTAATCTCTCCGGAATTAGATAAGTGTTATCGGACAATAGCATGTTTAGCTAAATTGTTAAAGAAATCAAAGAACAAAGTTAAATCTTTAAAATTAGAAATAGAAGAATTAAAATCCTCTAAGGATGAGGATATTAATGACTTGCATATTCAAAATCTTAAGGATGAAAATAAGGGTTTGAAGGGTGAAATTGAAAATCTCAAGAATATTCTTGGGAAATTTTCAACAAGTTCAAAAACCCTAGATATGATCTTGAACTCACTAAAAGCGGTTTACAACAAGGTTGGCTTAGGTTACCAACCAAAAGAATCAAGTTTCATGTCATTAATGTCAAGAACCCAATTTAGATCATCAAATGATTCTAGGGTTCAAAAGGTGAGGAAGAGAATGACTAAGGCATGGGTGCCAAAGTCATTAATTGTAGATGGTTTAGGTCCCAAAATTTGGGTACCTAAAACCTCAATATTTAGAATTGTATAAGCATTAGTTGAGGGGGAGCATCTATCAACATAGGTTGTTGATAAGTGGTGCTCCAAACCCATGACCAAAGGAAAATTGTCATTCACATGGATGGTTATGGAAAATTCGAATTAAGTGTCTTAACCTCTATTGTTTTAGATCTTATGACAATATAATCTATTGGCTAGTGATTTTTATGATATTCATGTGTTAAAGTACTTAGTCATGGTATAATTTACTTTAGTGTTTAAGTTCTTCCATGATCAAGTATGCCATGTTTTTCTTGTATGTATTATGCCAACATGAAGAACACATGGTTTGTGAAAATCACTATGAAAATCTCATAATACATGATTAGACAAAGAACATGAGTTTAAGGCCTAGGCTTAAGCATTTCTTATTATTTTGGAGATGAATCTAGATGAGTATGCCATGACTTTGATGTTTGGATGATTGACATTAACCTATGACATACCCATTTTGATTAAGAACAATATGAACACATAACTTAAATTGATCATGATGTGAAATAAGCATGTTTTGGAATTTTGATCATCCATTGGAATTGGCACAAACCTAGTTTTGGTTAAAAACAACATGATCACATATGTTATGATGTTTTAAGTTCCATGACTTGTTTGATTTCCCACTGATCGTGCTTTGATATAAACCTGTGTTTGGGACTCAAGTTCATACTTAGAAAGTATTCATCAAAATTGATACAAACATGTGTTGTTTCTCCTCATAGAAACTCTTAATTCTTGATATGGAATGACATTTGGTTAAGGGACCCCATGTTTGGAACCAAAGTAATTAAAATCAATTGAATTAAGGGTTTAGGAATGGATAAAAATTGAAACAAATCCGATTTCAGAGTTTCTGAAATCGGTTTCTCAAATTTGGAACTCAGAAAACATCCTGTGCCGAACCTGATCGGTCCACAGACCGATCAGGGATCCCTCTGATCGGTCCGGTGACCGATCAGACAAACTCTGATCAAGGAACTCCCAGATCGTTCCAAATTGATCCGAAACCTCCTCAAACCAATATCTTCTTGTCGAATTGTATCAGTTTAATGATCATAGAACACACAAATCTGATACAAACCGATTACAATTGAAATATATTTGATCATCCATTGGTACAAACCTGGTACTAAGGGAGCACAAATTTGTTCAAGTGATACAAACCTAGTACTTAATAGTGATTTGATACAAACCTATGTTGGAATGTTCAAATTCATAAGAAAGGGTTTGTTGAGTCATGACTCTTATTCTTAATGTCGTGTTTCAGAAATTTTTCTGAAATATCGAATATCAATAGAGTCTACTCCCCTGTTATGGAATGCAAATTGTTAATGCAGTCTGATCAGGAACGTATCAGAGTTTCAGGAATTTTTCTGAAATCTGATCGCTCCCCAGACTAATCATAAATTCTTCTGTATCACGTAATCAATAGACCTGGTTGGTCGTGGAGACCAATCAGGACTATGTTTCAGATACAGTTGCATTCCTTACTCGTCCTATGAAGCATATACGTATTTGACCATGATATACTTCTGTATATGTCTTCACATGGAAGTCCAAGTGTTAATGCAGTCCGATCTTGAACGAATCAGAATTACAGAAATTTTTCTGAAAATTGATCGTTCATAGATAAATCAGAAATTTTTCTGTATCGATCATCAGTCTGATGGAACTGCGATAATTATTGTCATATGATGCATATACATTGTTGCCATGATACATTTATGGTATATGCCTCTCATATGCAATTCAAAAATCATCCTTTGACTTACTTGTCATATGAAACATATACATGCTTGACCATGATATTATTCTGTATATATTTTCATGTGCGATTCAAAAAATTATCCTTTGATTATTCTGGGGTTGGGGAGAAACCCTTGGTTGAGGGGGAGTTTGATGTTTGAACTTAATAACCATACCCTTTTCGATATTTGACAAAGGGGAAGAAAATGACTGATTAAGTTTATGATTATTATAGGGGGAGGATCATGATTCCCTTATGAGAATTGAACCGATTTCAATTGATTAATACCTAAACTTAAATCGGGTTATCAAACAACAAAAAGGGGGAGATTGTTGATGCAGTCTGGCCCGGTTGTTGTTTTGGTGTTTGACAATGATTTAAGTTTGGTTGAGCAAATTTGGGTTAAAGTCCTGGTCGGGGACTGGGCATGAAATCCTGGTGAGTGAAGCCAGGTGGTGGAAATCCCGGTGAGTGAAGTCGGGTCCTGGTGAGTGAAGCCAGGTGATTGGAAATCCTGGTGAGTGAAGCTGGGTCCTGGTGAGTGAAGCCAGGTGTTGGAAATCCCGGTGAGTGAAGCCGGGTCCTGGTGAGTGAAGCCAGGTGTTGGAAATCCTGGTGAGTGAAGCCGGGTACTGGTGAGTGAAGCCAGGTGTTGGAAAAGTCCTAGTTCGGAAGGGTTGGGTGAAAAGTCCTAGCTTGGAGGGCTAGGTGAAAAGTCCTAACTTGGAGGGTTAGGTGCAAATTCCCATCCTGGAGAATTAGGTGAAAAGTCCTGGCTTGGAGGGTCAGGTGCCTAGCTTGGAGGGCTAGGTTGGATGAAGTTCTAACTCGGAAGGGTTGGGTGAAAAGTCCTAGCTTGGAGGGCTAGGTGAAAAGTCATAACTTGGAGGGTTAGGTGCAAATTCCCAACTTGGAGGGTTAGATGGTGAAATCCTTGGCTTAGAAGGCTAAGGTGGATGAAATCCTAGCTTGGAAGGCTAGATCTGCGTCCCTGGATCGGTCTGGTGACCGATCAGGGAGTTGGCACGCTGCTCCTTCGTGGATCGGTCTGGTGACCGATCCAGCGACGTCTGATCGGTCTGGTGACCGATCAGGGAGTGTGTGTTTCACTCATTGCATAGCTCCTGATCGGTCTGGTGACCGATCAGGGAGCGAACAGTGAGTTGAGTTCCCTTGCTAATCAGGTCCAGAACGGTCCGGTGACCGATCAGAGACATAGGATTTGATTAAAGAATCACTGTTCACTCGAGCCTGATTGGTCTGGTGACCGATCAGGCTGGAGCCTGATTGGTCTGGTGACCGATCAGGCAGGAGACTGATTGGTCTGGGGACTAATCAGGAGTGTGCAAAAATTGCTAGATCGGTCTGGTGACCGATCAGGCTCCTCCCTGATCGGTCTGGGGACCGATCAGGAGCAGAACTTTAATTCAAATATGCTGTCAGAAGTCTGTTTTCACTGCCGATTCTCTGCTACTTGCTGATTTCTTTTTGATATGCATTGCTAAGCCTCTGTTGGAGTGTGCAGGTGATAGCAGGTGATTCAAACACTCAAGGAGGGTCAATGGGAGGCTTTCCTTGGAGCAGGTTTGGATCTATTATGTTTTCAGGTCTCAACGGCGTCTGGCGCATCTGGCAACTGATGAAGGCGCGGCTGGCAACTGACGGAGGCTCAGCTGGAGGAGTGTCTAGTGGACTGAGTGCTCAGAGAGGTCAGTGGGTCAGGGTGTGAGTCAGTGGTGCTGATGGAGCTGGCGACGTTGAGCATGAGCTTAAGTGGCGAAGCTGGAAGCAGAGGCGAACAAGACAGAAAACGGGGAGAAGTTTGGCTGGGCTGTGTTCGTGCTCTGTTGCTTTGTGCTTGAGCTTTCTTGTACATCTTTGTGAGCTTGTCTTCTCGAGTGTCTCCGTGCTTAACTTGTATCTTCTTGAGATCACTTGTGGAGAGGTTTCTCCACCGAGAAGGAGGCTTCTACTATCCGGAGTTCACCGGGGCTTGATCTGCCGACGATCAAGGGATCGCCCACCTTACGGGCACGCCAAGGAGTAGGGGCAAGTTATCCCCGAACCTTGTACATCTCCGTCTTAGCGTTTGTTTGGTTTGAGTTTCTTTCTCTGCTTAGTTTTTTGTTCTGCATTTGCTTCCGCTGTCTAACCTTGAAGTGCAGAAGTTTGGAAACTCAAAGAAATTGTGCCTAGCTAGATTCACCCCCCCTTTCTAGCCATCTCGTTCCCAACATAACTAACATGTTTCTTGAAATGTAAAGAAGAACTTGAAATCGAATTTCTTTTTAAACTAGGGTTAGAGGGTACCTCCCTTACCCTTGTAGTCCTTCCTTGTTGTGAGTTTTGCTTTCTTCTCTTCTTCCTTTCTTCTTTCTCCCATCTCCTCAAGTACTCCATTTTCTTTAGCTCTTTCTTTCTTGGGCACTTGGTGTGAAAGTGCCCCATCTCTCCACATGTAAAGCATCTAATCTTCATTTTCTTTTCCTGACCTCCTCCATTCCTACAACCCATATTAGATATAAATTGAATGGACTTGGGTTTAGGGATTACCTCTCCTTTACCTTTTGGGCACTTATCCTTATAGTGCCCCTTTTCGTTGCACCCAAAGCATATAATGTGATCTCTGTTCCTTGCTTTGGTGGAGGTTGGAGTGGAGGTTGAAGCTTTTTCTTGTACTTGTATGGATGAGGGTCTCTCCTCCCCTCACTTCTTGAACTTGATTCCTCATCTTCCTCTTTTGATGAGGTGGAGGACCTCTCACTTTCTTCTTCTTGTACCATTAAATCCATTTCTGTGGTCTCTTGAGATTGTGTAGGCTTCTCATGGATTTCTTTCAATTTTCTCCACAATTCATTGGCATTTTTGTACTCACCTACACAACTCAAAATATTATTAGGTACAAGATTCAACAAGATATTAATTACCTTCTCATTGGCTTTGGATTGATCTTGTTGTTCTTGATTCCAATATCTAGGCCTAAGCCTCTTTCCGTGCTTATCCCTTGGAATCTCGAACGGCTCTTCTAGCGCAATCCTTAGCTCCCACTCTATCGTGAACCATGTCTCGATCCTCGCCCTCCAAAGATCAAAGTCTTCATGGTCGTAGGCCGGCGGAGTGTAGATGTCATCCCCAAGTGGACCTTCACCTTCCATTTCCTCTAGCGTATGCTCCCTCGGCGGTTAGTCCGATCAAGAGCGGTCCTTCGCTCTGATACCAATTGTTAGGATCGATACGCCTTGCTAGAGGGGGTGAATATCGGTTTGTCGATTCTCTTTACTCTACAAGATTGTTAGCGCAGCGGAAATACAAATAAAAATAATAATAACAAAGAAGCAATGCTAACAAACCGATTTTAGTTGGTATCCACCCCGGCCGGGTGACTAATCCAACAATCCTTCGGCGGATTAAACCCCGGATAACCTTCGGCTATCACGTGTCGCTCCTTGTGGGTGGAGAAACCTCACCACAACACCTCGGACGCTTTGTGAACACAAGAGACTACTAATCGGCTTTACCCAAGCAAGTTTCGTCAAGAAACTCAGCCACCACGACGTCCTCTTTAAATAGGACTCGGGGCTGATTTCTCGCCACCAGTCGACTGCCCCCAGGGCAGTCGACTGGTGCCAGCCAATTTCGACCGTTGACACTCCAACGTTCGAATTTGCCAGCTCACCAACCTCCTACCAGTCGACTGCCCCCAGGGCAGTCGACTGGTCCCTAGCTGAAACCCTTCCCGAGTACATTCACACAGCACTCGACTCTCACGACTCGACTGACTCCTCATCCGCTGCTTCGACTGTTGCCTTCGCGCCCTCTTCATCTTCGGCCCTCGTCCCTCGGATGCGCACGCAAGCCTCCAGCTTGCATCCATGCCACCCTTCACGTACGCCTCGAAGTCCGCGCCCATCGGCTCATCGTCCCTGCACTCCATGGTCCCTCAGATGCGCACGCCAGCCTCTAGCTGGCCTCCATGGCATCCTTCACCGTACTGAGGCCGTCCAGTCAAGTCCATATGCGTACCTGTACAACCTGCACACTCAACATACGCATATCAAATACACAAGGGTAAACCTAACTTAAACCCTTTGCCCAAACATCAAAACTCATGGTCACCCCGGACTATCTTAGGGCCGATTGCTCCAACAAACATGGTGTGTGGTGTCACACAGAAGATCATGCTATCAGCTCTTTATAGAGTATAAGTAGAGGCTCACGACTGAGATGGATTTGGACAAACCATCAGGATAGTTGTAGTGTAATTTAGTGTTGGTTTGTCTTGATCATAAAATTGTATTAGTACACTTTGTATACATTGAGCATGACCTATATAGAGGTGATTCAATTTATACTGACATTATAATTGAATCAGATCTCAGTTTATTATGGAGTATATGCTCTTAATCCCGATATAATAACGGGCACATGTACTTAATATTTATTTCTTTGATTTACCAATGGGTGAGATATATTCTGTTAAATCGATAGGCCCGGTAAGTTGGGAAATAATTTTATTTACATGGTGTGCCGTTGATTATAGACGGAAATCGTGTCCTAGTGAGTCAGGTTGATGATGCCCCCTTGATGAGCTCATAAAGTTCATCATGTTAAATCCTGCAGGTGGGCTTGGTCCGACATGATGATAAAGATGAGTGGTACTAATCAAAGAGTTAGATATTGATTAATTAAAATTAATAGTAATTTAAATTAATTAACGGACATTCAATATCTTAAACACGGGGTGATTCTTGTACTCATTATAGGTAGAGCCCATATGTAAATATGGGGGTTGGTGAGGTAGTTCAATGAGGATCTTTTAGTGGAATGAATCTTCATTAATGGATCGGGTCTTGATCCATTAGGTGACCAATACCCAATTCCTCCTCATAGTCCATATTGTAGTCCTATAAATATCCCATGGTGTCATGAAACCAAGGCATCCAACATACAAAAAACCCTAGGCCTCTCTCTCCTACTCTTATTCTCCCTCTCTCCTAGGTTTTGGGCGGCGCCGGTAGAGAAGAAGAAGAAAGTGCTTGGTGAGTTGAGGAAGAAGGCTTGTTCTTCTTCTCTTCCTCTCTTCTCCCTCTCTTGTGCGAGCACAACCCGCTGGAGTTAGGGTGGTTGGCGGCAAGGAGGAGCCCTCCTTAAGCGCCGGTGGTGAGGAAGTCTTGGAGTGGCCGGCGACGAGTTTTGGGAAGAAGATACTTCTTCATCTTCCTTTTCTTTCTCTTCTATGATACCTTGTGGTCAGCATCTCCTTGGTGGCTGGAAGTAGTCGGCGGCGCACGGTTGGAGAGGAAGAAGTGGCTGGCGACATCCCTTGACCTAGGGTTTGGTTGACGCAAAAGAAGGTGCAGTATTGGAAAGTCTTGATGACTACGGCTCTTGGTAGATCGTCACCCACACGACGTCCAAGAGGGGAGGGTCATATAATAGAAATCGCGAGGTAAAAGGAAAGGTATAACCTTCTCTTTGGCTCCTTTGCTTTCTATCATTCCATGTGATTAATTAATTATCATTACTTGTTAATTAATTATGATGATTAATTATTTTGGACCCCGATGATAAATACAAAAATTGATGATTTGCTTGTCGTCTATTCTGTGACTAATTGGTTAGGTGAGTTACAAGACTTGAATAACTAGTTTAGTCAAGTAATAACTCGAATCAATTAGTACGACAATGAGACAGTCGTTTGGGAAATAGGTCTCCATTCGGATTAAAATTTTAATTTGTGGACATGGAGAAATTTTTCATGTGCGACCCGAAATTCACGACCAACACTGGGATGCTCAACCCCATCAAGTACATAAATTATGAAAAATAATTTATCTTAATATAATAATTTTTTATCTGAGAAAGATTAAATCTCTAATGAAATATTTTATATTAGTTGAAAATTAATACGAAGATATATTGAAATAATCATTCATACGGATACAAGTGTCAATCCACCCTTAGGCTATATTGTCATCTGTTACTAAGTAAATCATTATGTGTACGGATTTGTTAAAAAGGAAATTTAGATATATGTCACTGGTATCTTAAAATATATATTTTTATTAAAATAATTTCATTTAAAAATATTATCAAATAAAAATGACATTTTTTTCTAAGGGGGAAAACATTTTTTAAAATGAATAATCTATAGTTATTAAACTCAAAAACAAATTTGAAAATGAAATTACAATTGTTTATATAGTTTTAAGTATCAATTGAAAATAAATAAACTTAATAACATTTTTAAATAAATATTTAACCTAATTTCCTAATATCTTAGTTCTGTATAAATTTAAAATTTTTATTTTTCTCACTAGTTAAATAAATATTTTATTATATAAAATACAAATAAAATGATTAAAATAGAATAAAACATCAAATATATTTTATGTAATCGTAGAATAGTTCTAAAATTAAAAAAATATAAAATAATAATTAGACCTATTATATTATATGACGTTGAATATTGAGTTATGACTCATATATATTTGTAGAAGATGAAAATTACATAGATAAGAATGTTAAAGTGAATATGTGGATATACGAGGATATATAAAATATGAAATAAGATATTAGAGAAAATCAAAATTATATTTATTAAGAGAAGCTTTGAAAGATATATTATTCGAATATGTATTAAATAATCAATAAATGTTCTATTCATGTCATTTGAAATTATAATAAATATTAAATATATATATCAAAAGGGAAAAAAAGAGAAAAAGAAATTAATAATAATTAAATTAAATTAAATTAAATATAGCCGTCAATGACGTATATTAAGAAAAAGAAACTCAACAAATAGAAAGGGAGAATGTTTATAATTGTTTTTTATAACATCCTTATAAATAATAATACTTTTTTTTTCTGTTTTCTATAAATATAGTTTTAAAATCACAAGGAAAAAATAAAATCACAAATGCTACTTTCACGACGCGGCATCGTCCACTCCGCTACCGCCCATGGCCCCCGCCTACTTTCACGACGCCATCAAGGTGTTCGACCGTGTTCCCCATCCAACCTTACGGTCTTTCAAAGCCCTCATCCCCGGCCTTTCACGTCATCAATGCTTCCACCACCTCCTTCCCGTATTCACCGGCCTCCTCGACAACCCCAATCTACATCCCGGTTCTGTCAATCTCGCGAGCTTACTCCGCGCTTGCGCGACTCCGAAGCAGGCCAAGCAGTTGCACGCTATCTCGTTGAAGACGGGGCATGACTCTGATGCGTACATCGCGACGTCACTCATCGCCATGTACTCAAATTGCTCCGATTTGAGTTCCGCTCGGAGGGTGTTCGAGCTAATGCGGCAAAAGAGAGTGGCTACTTTCAACGCCATGCTATCTGCATTGGTCAGAAATGCAGAGTTCTTATCAGCTCTCAAGTTGTTCAAAGACATGGTTGTTGTGCTGCGACCCAGCTCTGTCACCTTCGCAAGTTTACTCACAGCCTGCGCGACTCCGATGCAGGGTAAGCAGCTGCACGTCTTCTCGTTGAAGGTGGGGCATGATTCGGATGTATATGTCGCAACTGCCCTCCTCACCATGTACTCGAATTGCTCCGAGCTAAGTTTCGCTCGAAGGATCTTCGAGTTGATGCAGAACAAGAAAGTGGCTACCTTTAACGCAATGTTGTCTGCATTGGTCAGAAATGCAGAGTTTCTATCAGCTTTGAATCTATTCAGAGAGATGGTGGTGGTGATGCAGTCCAACTCATCGACAATGCTCACTCTTCTATCCGCATGCTCCTCGCTCTCCTCTTTGCGATTTGGGAAGCAGATACATTGTTATGTGGTCAGAAATTGGCTGAGCTATCATGATGTCAAGATTGGAACAGCACTTGTTTGCATGTATTGCAAATGTAGTTTGGTCGAAGCTCATAGAGTTTTTCAGCAAATGGAGGACCGGAACTTGGTGACTTGGAACACTATGATTTCAGGATTCTTATGCCATGGAGATGTTCATAGCGCTCTGAGTTTGTTTCATCAGTTGAGAGTGGAACACATATCCCCTGATGCAGTCACTTGGAACATATTGATCAGTGGCCTTTCGAGACACCAAAATGTTACTGAAGCTTATAGGTTGTTGGTATTACTGCGATTCGACCAAGTTGCTCCATCGCTGAGTTTAGAATGCATGACTAGTCTACTTCAGGTTTCTTCGTCGACTTCAAATCTCCTTCTTGGGAAAGAGATTCACTGCCATGCATTGAGGATTGGAGTGGGGCATGAAGATGACATTTTCCAAACAGCCTTAATCGATATGTACATGAAGTGTGGATACTCTCTTCATGCTTGTAGGGTTTTTAGTCATGTGGAAAGTAAGTCAATGGAACCAGTGATGTGGAATGCCATGATATCTGGTTATGGAAGAAATGGGGAGCATAATGCTGCGCTTGAATTATTCAGAGAAATGGTAGAACATGAAGTAAAGCCTAGTGCAGCAAGTTTTCTGGCTTCTTTATCAGCATGTAGTCATAGTGGTCAAATCGAAAAGGGCATGAAAATTTTTAAATTCATGACAATAGTATGTGGGATAAAGCCATCAAAAGAGCACCTTGGTTGTTTGATTGATATGTTAGGCCGAGCAGGAAAGCTTAGTGAAGCTGAAAAATTTATATGTGAAATCCCCGAGCCTTCAAGTTCCATGTATTCTTCTTTGTTAGGTGCTAGCAGGCATTATGCGGAGGCTGAACTTGGAAAAGCAATGAGCAAGAAGTTTTCCAAGTTGGAGCCAAGAAGTTCGACTTCGATGGTGATTTTATCGAATATATATGCAAAGCAAGGAAGATGGGAGGAGGTAGAAAGAGTGAGAGAAAAGATGATAAGCAAACAGATATACAAAATGCCTGGTCATTCTTGGGTTTTACCATAACACTTACAGAAAACTAATTGTCTGTATTACTTAAAGTTTGACCCAATGCCAACCAGTCGGGAGCTCTGAACCAATATTGCTACCTGTTTGCAGTTGCTGCTTCAAAAAATAAAATAACATAATAGTGAATTTAGCATGGGTTTAGGCAGAATCTCAAGAGTTAATTATTATTGGATGCAACTGTAGTAAAGTTTGATGATCCCTTCTTTTACAAAGGTTTTTAGTACAAAAGATAATAAGTAGTCAAAATCAAGTTGCATTCTGGTTAATGATTATAATGATTTCGGAATTAGAACATGATGAATTTGCATAGAAAAATAGTTTTTCCCCTTAATATCATTGGTTGCACTTCTAGTTCATGTTTCGAATGGTAGGTACACTCCGCACAAGATGTAAAATTTCATTCCTTCAGGTTTGGGTCCCTGACTAAAACAAAACAGTATCGTGTCGTTTCACTCATACTGGCATATATGGTATTAGTGAGCTCAATGAGGATGTGGAAGGTGCCACTATGTAATTAAAAAGGAGAGTGAGTGGAAATAGCAGTAGTTTGATTTCATCGCCTGTGCTGGCTTTGTTAAAATCCATGTTTGAGCACTTGGTAACGGGCAATTGTCGTGGAGTTGCAGAACTGCATTTCACAATCAACAAAATCCCTAGCTCGTGGTTGTGGCTAATGAGTTGTGGATATATATGGGCCATGAAACTGCAAATACTCTTGGCTCATGAAAGAGGAAGATTGCTTGTTGCTTGGCGTGACTTCTTGAATTAAGGTAGACAATGTGTGGTTGCCTGAATCATTTGTCTTGATGTATTTCACATGTCAGTCAATGCGGAATAATAAGTTTCTTTTGTGATGATTAGAATGGAATGAAATTCCTCTAGTGATTGTAAAATTTACTGCATGCTCTGGGCATTTAAAGTTTTTGTTCTTTTTTTTGCTGTTAATTTTGTCAACCTGACAGTTATATGCCTTGTTTAGGAGATTTTGAATGGCGAGCTTCACAAATTTATCATCCAAAACAAGGCTTCCTTGCCTAGAACTTCTCTCGACAAGGTTAGCAATTCATTTTTCCTTTAAAGTATATAAGGAATTTGTTCGTGTTAACCTTCTCGTACTCTTGGGTTGTGTCTCAGTTAAATGAAGGTATTCTGCTGGACAGATGCCTAGCTCTCCTGCCATTGAAGGAAATCAGTGGTGTGCCAATTCAAACTAAAGTTGATGATGCTCAGTGCAATGCTCGTGATGGATTTCAAAAGGCTAAGCAGATTGAATTAAGCATACAAGATAACCAAATTCATCCATCACAGCAGAGTTCAGCTTATCAATATATCAGTCTGACAGGATCCTACTCTACCAAAGAAGCAATTGTGTCACCAAGATCAACAGGCTTAAGACAATTAAATTGAGCTCTGATTATCATTTTTGCCCAGGAATACATAATTACATTGTTTTTACTCATGGAAGAAACATTGTAGCATCCAGAGAAGCTGCTTCAGAATCTATGAGATGGTTGCTTAAGAAAAATGGTACAGATGCTTATATTTTACATACTGGAGCTTATGTTTCCTGTGATGTTGTTGGTGGTCATTTGGAGAATGATGCTTCCGTTGCAGAGCTACCCTGTGACAAATATTCAAGTTTCCAAGATGCACCTAAAAATGGAAGTTAAGAAAACGTGATTACCACACTTTATGGGAATAGACATTTAAACATTCAGCCTAGTTTTCCATTGGAGAATGATCATCGGACAGTTCAAAGGCCCTCTGACTTTGAACCGAATCATGACAATGCCTATGCTGCTGAGAAACACCATCATCTGAGCTCTCAAGCCAACAACAGTGAAGATTCTACCATTGATGATTGCACTGAAGTAGACTTGTGTATAAAGTGCCATAAAGATGCTGAGTTGTTGAATTGTTGTAGCAGCAGTTGATTTCTGTTCATGCATCCTGTTTGGAATCGTCACCACAGTTGGAGACTTCAGGACTTTTCTATTGCCCCTTTTGTTTATATACGAGAGCTGTTATTGCTTATAGGAAAGCTAAAGAATATTATTTTTCAAAAAAGGAAATTTCTTTCAGAATTTGTTGGTGGAGATTTTGCTCATAAGCATCAAAAGATGTTATCATCATCTGTCCCAGTAAATGACAACTCAAGTGGATTACTAGGGATGAGTCGATTGTAACTTCAACCGTATCTGATGGACAAACTCAATGATTAGTAGTTCCGCAGCCTTGTGTTATCAGCAAGGTAACTTTGACAGGGAGGGAGTACTGCATACATTGACGAAAACATAATTGTATGTGATGTAACCTATCATTCAGAATGTTTGTTAATGCTACTCTCAACAAAGGGGATGTTGCTCGCATATGCATTTACAGTGACCATGTTGAGGCTACAAAGAATCATCATCCAGGTGATCATCATGCTCTTCTTGATACTATTAATGAACGTTGCCTAGAGGATCCATCCGATGCTAGACGGATCCATGATGTCAAGCGAGGTGAAGTTGGTATTGTTGGCAATTCATTTAGCCAATCAAATATTGAGTCATGTCTGAAGGTCCTCATTTTGGTGATAAGTGCAAAGTGTTGCCCTGTCACAAAGCCAATCAGGAAAGTGAAAGGAGCGTGAATGCTTCTCCTGGTATCTCAAACACCAATGAGAACAACATTTATGTGGACTAAGTCTCTCATTCAGAATCTTAACAATGACCTAACCATAGGGAATATTATTCAAAGTAATAATGGTGAATATATCAATATTGGTGTCAATCAGCAATTAGGGGAACCTATGGTTGGCGCTGATATTCAAAGTAACTTTGAGCTTGTTGGTACTTCGTGTGGCCGGCATAATGTAGAGGTAAGTCAGTTTAACAAGGATCAGAGAAATGGAACTTAATGGAATCTAGCGAAGAAGCTCTGCAAGCTGATCAAAGGATAACAGATCATTATACAAAAGATGTAAACCTGGACAAGATTGTATGTGGGGTAGGATCTCCCTTTGAGAATGTTTAATACCGACCTCAATAAAAGAGGTTACATACCCACATGATACTGAAGAACATAAATAGATGTTGCAGTGAACAAGCAACTAGAAGAGCATCCTTCTTTTTCTGCTGTTTGTTACAAGTGTTTTACATTCCCATGGGATTTATATTATGCTAGTTATGCCAATGATAATGAGCAAGGTGATATTAAATGACCATAATATATTGGAAGTACACAAGGAAGCAGATGAAAATGTAGAGGAAGTGTCAACTAGTGCCAAGCATAGGAATAGACTCACTCTGGGTAAGTCTAAAAGGTGGGATTATTGAGCTTAGCAATAAGTATTATGTAATGTTAATTACAAAAATTTCATGTTCTTCATGCTGCAATTATGCTGTTATATCCTGACGTAGTCAACTTCGAAAATTTTCCACCAATATTTCAGTAACAGATTCCAAAACAGATTTAATTGGATGGTTGTCAATTTGCATATTAAATCTTGCCTAGTTGATAGCTTTTGGGAATTAGGATAGAGAAAAATTGAATTGTGTCTTACGATGTTTCATCATATACTTTCAGTGAGTCAAAAGAGTCTGGCCTTTGAGAGAATAAAGGCGAAGTCAAAAAAGAAAATACAAAAAGAAAAGCAAAGTTCTGACTGATATAAACTCGCTTGGCTAAACCTTATGCATGTAGTTATTCTATATCCATCTTGTCTACCACCCTTTTAAGCTCTTTAAAATTAATGATCTAGAAATGTATTTGCCGTATGGAAAGAGAAGAAAATGTCAGTCAGGATTTGAACAGTTTGAATTTGAGCTTGGCATTAGTATAAATGTATAATTTCAATTATATAACAAGGTTGCTGCAGTTTTGCCATAATTTTGTAATAATGTAATCAGCAGTGTAATATATATATATATATATATATATATACTTTATTGTCCACTGCATGCAAGCATGATGTATGCCCTGGGCGTGATAAAAAGGGACATGCAAAATGGCCCAGGCACCATTCACGTGATGATGGTTCAGTTTTCACTTTTGATCAGTTCCTTTCCATCTAATATAATATTGATGCTTAAGTAGTAATGCGGTTGGGTAAGCTCGGTCGGGTCCTATCATGATTTTGTACTTTGGGCCGATGTCTTCCATGGTAGTAGGATCCTATCGAGCTCCAACTTTCTTAATTCGTGTGGCCATAGTGTCCTACGATAATTCTTGACACAGAATCAACCTCAATGGAGCTATCTACCTAAAATGTGACGTAGGGCTAACGACCAAACAATACCAGGAGTATGGATCTATAGTTGTCGCCCTTAGCAAAATGACCCACTAGTGTGAATGATGCCTCGCTCATGTGGTCGCCTACGCGATCCGCCCAAGGCTTGCATGACAACTTACATTGACCTTACATACACCTTTGCGTCTATATAAGGTTTCACGAAGGTAAGTAAGTGAATATATGATTTTCTTCTCTCACTCAAAGGCAACTCTTCCTAATCTTCAAGCTCTCTTGCGCACGCACACGAGACTCTCACATCAGTTTGTCACTGACTTGACCGTCAAAGGGGTCTGGTTGGCAACTCCGTCCCTTAATCGACATACTTCAATTCGTAGGAATCTGCAGCGAGCCCACCAACGGACTCACATATGCAATTCTATATATACAAAAAAAAAAAAAAAGAAATCCGTCAGCCTAATAGTCACCCATGACTGTCCCACACTATTGGGAGGGAGTAAATAAGAAAATCGAAATTAACCGTCACATAGAAGAATAATTCCTAAGATTTTACTATACCAAAGGACTCACATCATGGCATCAGATGATAACGCTCACCATATGTGCGCATCTCACAATTCGTCCCTAAATTATTATGAAGGTGGGTAAATTATGAGTGACTATTAGCCCTAATAATAATCAAATACCTCGCATCATGATGGTAAAAGATGATTCGCTCGCCTCCAACCCTCAGTTCCGTCAATTCATCTCAAGACTAATACAAAGAAATAAATTACGTGAACTACTAATCCAACTAACATATAAGAGAGAGTAGACATCTGATTTTATTAGAATTTAACTTTAAATCTTAAGATGCAATCACATGAATATATACTACCCAGGGGAGAGAGAGAGTTCGAGCGGTAAAAAAAAAATGATACCATCAATTACTACAAAAGTAATGATACGTTCAAAAAAAATCTCAATGAAAATCTCAAGAAATGACGTGACACTTTATATGCGGACGTTCGATTATCGCTCGGACACCATCGACGATCTCTGGCTGCCGTCCCGATTCAAATTATATCCTAGAGTACACGGTGAATTTGTTGAAGATCATTATAATTATGATGCCACATCATTTCTTAATTTTTTTTTTTTTTTGTAATTTTTCTTTGAGCATGATATTTTTTTTACAACAAATTACAAAATCACATATAAATCGCGATGGGAGCTTAAAAAGTCACAGGAGTCCGCTTTGACTGGTGGACCCCAGTTAGTTCCTTCTCTCTGTCTAGGATCGGTCAAAGAAAGACGACCGCCATCTAAGTGACGTAGTCCGATGCAACCCCAAAACCAACCAACCAAACAAAACGTTGGCCGACCAATTGATTCCGCCAGTCGGTTCTTCTTCCTGCTCCATGTCCCCTGACCACCGGCAAACCGACACCATGACCATTCCCCTCGTGATTCCTATCTGTTCTTCGTGTATATATATAATATCTATCTGCTAGTATTTTCAGGGAAATTAAGCATACATGCATGGAATTAATCAACGTCAGCTCATCGTCGTCGAGAACGGAGTTGGAGACGAGAGGCGTCCGGGTCCATAGCCACAGCGAGGCTGAGCGCCGGCGCCGGCAGCGGATCAACGCCCACCTCGCCACCCTCCGCACCCTGCTCCCCTCCGCCAGCAGGGTTAGTTTAATTAATTAATTAATTAATTAATTAATTCTGATTAATTACAAGTTTGTAATTTTCATTAATCGATGCAGTTGGACAAGGCGGCGCTGCTGGGGGAGGTGGTGCGTCAAGTGCGGGAGCTGCGGGTGCGGGCGGAGGAGGTGGCGGTGGTGGTGCCTGGAGAAGCAGACGAGGTCGGGGTGGAGGAGGATGAGACTAAGACAGCCGGCGGTGGGCAGCCAGGGAGGATGGTCCGGGCGTGGCTGTGCTGCGAGGACCGACCCGGCCTGATGAGCGAACTGAGCAGGGCGCTCCGGTCCGTCCGGGCTAGGGCGGTCCGGGCGGAGATGGTGACCGTCGGAGGGCGAACGAGGAGCCTGCTGCAACTGGAGGTCAGCGAGGCTGAGGCAGCGACGGCGGCGGCAGAGAGGGGGAAGGGCCACCACTCAAAGCTGCAGGCGGCGCTCTGGGCCGTCCTGCTCTCCAACCAACCTGGTCCGGTTGAGCACTTCAGTAAGCGGGATCGCGTGTCGACCCGGTTCCGCAGCCGGCCGGACATCGATATAGATAACTCTAACTCTAAGGTAGTAGTTAATTTCCAAGTAGATTAATTTGCATATAATTAATTAACCTTGGGTTGGTACTATCACTACCAGTTAGGAGCTTTCGACTTTCATGTAGAATGGTCTATATTTGTAGGGGTATCTAAATGCCCTAATATTCATGTTAATGAGCTTGCAAACATAAAACCAACCGACTGAATTAAGAAAAAAAACTACCTTGTAGGTTGATGTGGGCGGCTATACGAGTGCAAGGCTAGGCCAAAAGTCAAAATAAGGAATACGTCTAAAAGTTCGGATAAGGTCTGAAACCTAGTCGCGCCTGACTCCTCAGTTATCCGCCTTCCATAATTTACTCTATTTGACTCTCAAGTTTGGATTGGATCATGACATAGATTAATGGATTGGGTTCGGAACCTGGCTAGTATCCGACTCCCATGGCTCAGTTGAGTACACCTGATTACCTTAATTGGTATACCAGACTCTATCAATTTGACACAATTGGGCTCCCTCAACATATATAGGTTTCCTTAACCTCTTCGACTCGGTCCTCTAGGATCTATTTCCCAAACTCCTCCAAACTCAATAACTCAGTCTTACAGATCTCTTCAACTCGATCTCCTTGACCTCTCTAGCCTTATCAGGCTTAGCCATCCCCTGTTACAAACGTGAGAGGTGACATAATTGTTCTATTCAATAGAACGTTTCTCTTGGAGGACGTGGAGAACGTTGACGTATATATTTAAAAACATGATAAACGGATACATATATCTTGGTGAACGGATGCTTGTGCTACTCTTTAAAATGTTGCCTGCCCCCGCAAGCGCAAATACCTACACACAATCATCTAAACTTTTCTACTACTCCATTACTTTTGTCTTTCCTTTAGTCATTATGCTGACTTGAGCATTAGAGTGGTCTCATCAAATCCACCCTCAATACTCATTCTAATCTACATCAGTGTTGTAGAAATCCCAAATGCTTTTTTCATCACCAAAATAGTCCAATGTTTTTCCTCTCCTAACCATCATCTCACATAGAAATAAATTAACATCGTATGCGGGAATATAATGATAATTTTAATATGGGTAGTGCTAAATGGCTAGAATCTAGCCGGCTAGAATTTGTCCTTCTTAAGTTCTTTTTTAATTTTTAAATTATTATTAAAAATATTTAAAATTAATTTATATTCTTTCCTATTTATTTTCATATTAAATTATATTTTTTTCTATTTATTTCATATTAAATCATATCTTTTTCTATTTATTTTCATATTAAATTAATTTTTTAACTTATAAAAATCTATTATGATTGTTTTATAATTTTAATGAACATTAAAGATGTTTAAATTTAATTATATATTTTTATTTTTATTTTCATATTAAATTATATTTTTTTCTAATTTATTTTTATATTAAATTAATATTTTTTAATTTTTAAAGGGTCATTCTAGCTGGCTAGATTCTAGCCATCTAGAATTACCCTTTTAATATACATTCAACGTGCATATAAATTCACAGTTCGAGATCAAATCCATCCATTATTTTTTTACACGCAACTAACTATCCTTTTACAAAACTATTGCCTTTTTATTTTCTTCTCAATTGGAGATCAAATTCACAGTTCGTTCTGGATTAATAGTTACGTGGTGGCAATGGTGGCAAAAGATGATTTTCTTATCTAATGCCTCTATTGATTCTCAGAACCAATACAAAGGATATAAATGGATTAATATATAGCTACGTGCATGGACAAGGAGTGGATGGAATGTGTTGTCGGCCATTGCTAATCAGCTTCAATTCCTTAGCCTCCTCGAGCACTGTAGCACTCCATTGAGCGAAGTACTTTTCATCCATCCCAATCTTTCCATCTTTGTACAAGCCGAAGCATTTGTGCAACTGGTTGACATCTCCACACTCCACCTGATCCCCCTCCGGATCCTGCCATGATCCCTTGTGCTGCATCCCAGCTGAATCCGCCATCCACCTGTAAACATATTGCCCTGCTCCGGCCAACTCATTCCACCCCTTGGGGTAGAACTCCATGATGCTGCTCTTCTCCTCCATTAGGAACAAGTTTGCCAGCTGAGCTCCATGAGGCGACACCAACACATCCGTCTCCCTCATCAACTTCACCTACAACAATACTATGCATCATATATAACATATCAATATCTTGCGTTTAGCATAGTATTATCGTCTTTTACCACTATATATAGCTATGTATCAATTGACACAGCTGGTTAAGACACTCGCACTTGAAATGGAGGTCGTGGGTTCGAGGGTCGACAGTATGAACGAGGAGTGGAACCTCGGCTGCTGTTTAAAAAAAAAAATCCCTCGCGCCTGGGTGTCTTAGCCTGCCCAGCATTCACCGTGATTTACCCCCTCTGGACACTTGTGGGGCAGAGACCAGGGGGCCGCTAGGTTGGCGGTTCCAACCTTTTTGAAATTGATATGTATCAATTGACACGATTTTCAATGGATTTAGACCCACTAACGAAGCGACTATGTTAAGAACAAAACACAAAATATAATTAATGACCGCATTACGAGTCATAGTCAAATATTAAGGTGGAATATGACTCTTATAAGTGAAAAATGACTTGTGAAGGTTGATTATTGAAAGATCCATTAGTTCAATAAATGAAAGTGCTTCTAATGATTTGACCCATCCCTATGGGATGGACTGAAAATTAATACGTGAGTATTATAATCTTGAAATTTAAAGGTTAAAATCTGACAAAATCAGTGTGTCCATCCTCCCCGTGCAGTAATCATAATATCCGAGTTAATAACACTCATGATTTATCTTTTTTATGTTGACTCTTATATGGGTTGACAGGACTACTGGACAAGCGAATTGCATATGACCTAATATATATATAAATTGATATGTACGGTACCTGATCACAAAATGTCATGTTGTTTCCCCAAGCAACCTGAACTCTGCAACCTTCCACCTTAGCGCACTCCCTCTCAAAGATTCCGATCACCGCCGACTCGTTCTTGAACGCCCTCGAACCCAACCGGAGCAGCAACGTCAAGCGAACCCTCACCGTCGAATCCTCCTCCCGACCATCTCCCGCGACGCCGCAGTGCGCTCTGGCCCTGCACCGCATCCCTGCGTACACCTCCCTCCGCCTCTCCTTCTTCATCGCGCCCTCGTTGTGCCGGAACACCACCGCCTTTTCGAAGCACGATACCCCTCCTCCTCCTCCTCCGCCGCCGCCGCCGAAGTCCTCGATCCTCACCTCCCCTATGGCCGCCTCCGCGAGAGTGCGCACCCACTTGCCCATGGTCGTCCTCAGCTCGCCGCGGTGAAACAGCACCCACCGAGCCGGCACCACGCATTGCTTGCGCTGGTGCCACGACGCGAACGGAAGGAGCGCGCAGAGGCCGTGCCACAGGTTCTCGTAGTCGTAGAAGGTGTCGGAGACGAAGGCGAGGCCGGGGAGGAGAGCGGCGCCGTCGGGAAGCGCCTCCGGCCATGCGAGGGCGTACGAGTTCCTTGATCCGTTGGAGACGTCGCGCGCCGAGAGGCAGAGCAACCGTCCGTTCGACGTCATCGACGGGAAGTAGAGATGCTGGCTGTCGCCGCCGTCGAAGGAGTCGTTGAAGGAGCTCATGAACCAGGTCCGTCCCGACGTCGGGCGATCGGCGAAGTTCAAGTCCTTGAGCGGGAAGAAAGTGACGAGTTGGCTGAGTACAGGGCGAGTCCGGTGGAAGAGATGGAGGAGGAAGAAGAAGAAGAAGAGGAAGGTAATCAGAAAAAGGTATTTGAAACGCTTGCTTGAGAAAGGAAGATTGAAGATTGAAGAACTCGAGAGAGAGAAGGAGGGAGATGAAATCTGATGATCGATCGAAATCGGCTCCATAATTTTTACATCTATGATCTGAATCCATTAATATTTTAAAATATTCTGAGATGAGATTTGGATGGGGAGAAAATGGCAACATGATCTCTTTGATTAATTGGGATATGATATCCCAATTTTGGGCATGGCAAATTTGGATACTCGTCCATCGATATAAACTAAGAATTTAATTTCCATTTTTTGAGATAAAAATATCTGATGCTCTGTTTCCTTATAGGTGCAGATTGAGGAGGGACAAGAATTTATGCTGAAAATAAATCCTTAAACCGGAGGAAGAGGAGAGGAAAGAATCTGCAAGGGAGAAAGAGGTAAAGGAAGGAGAGGTAAAGAAAAGGAGGAAAGTCATGCTCGCCGGGATGACTATTTGGTGCTGCTCGTATGGGAGGTGGGCTGTTAGGTGCCGCTCTTGAGGGAGGAGGCCACCGCGCGGTGCCACCACCCTCAGGCGCGAGCTGGAAGAGTGGTGCCCCTCGCACGAGGCGAGGCGGCCTCGTAGGAGGCACCCTCGTGGTTGCTTGGTGTCGATCGTGCAAGAGGCGGGCGACCGCATGGTGCCACCGGCATGAGTCGGAAGAGCAATGTCGCATACGCGAGGCGGCTTCGCTCACTACAAGAAAAATCGATTTCAACAACATTTAAAAAACAACGGTTTTATGCCAAAATTGTTATTTTTTTTTACTTTTTAATAACGATGATCCAGGTGAGTAGTTTTCGGAGAGGGTTAAGGATACAGCGAGGGGAAGTGAAAAGTCTAAGTAAGTGGACTCATGGCTTGGCCACTGGTATATGGACACGAACTCCCAGTCAGAATCAAATTGGGCCATGCACTCGGGTCGGTCACTCGGGGTCGGACACTCGGGGACAGCCACCCGGGGTCAGTCATCCGGGGTCAGACACCTGAGGTCGGACACCCGGGGTCAGGCATCCGAGGTCGAACACCCGGGGACAGCCACTCAGGGTCAGCCACTCGGGGTCGGTCACTTGGGGTCAGACACCCAGGGTTGGTCACTCGGGGTCGGACACCCAGGGTTGGTCACTCGGGATTGGACACCCAGGGTCAGCCACTCGGGGTCGGACACCCAGGGTCAGCCACTCGGGGTCGGTCACCCGAGGTCAGTCACCCGGGGTCAGGCACCCGAGGTCAGGTGTAACGACCCGGCCCGTCGACCCGACCCCTCGGCCCCTTGGGCGGTCAAATTCCATTTTTGGCGGCCCAACAACCTGACCCCTTTGGTCGTCGACCGTCGACCGTTGTTACTCACAAGAACTTCTCACCCCTGGTCAGTGGATTTTTGCCTTCCCCAGGATTCAAACTCTAGACCTCCAAGCTAAGTATTAAAGTTTATGAATCTTGGTAGCTAAGTGAGCCGGGCAGGGTCGTTACAATAACTTTTCATCCCTATACTGACGGTCAGTCAGAGCGTACTATCCAGACCTTGGAGGTTTTACTGCGCTCGTGTGTGATGGACTTTGGGGGCAGTTGGGAGGACCATTTGCACTTGGTGGAGTTCGCCTACAACAACAACTTTCATTCGGCGATACAGATGGCACCGTTTGAGGCGTTGTATGGTAGGGCGTACAAGACACCCACCCTTTGGGATGAAGTCAGAGAGACTCAGCTGCTGGGACCCAAGAGAGTTCATCACGAGGCAGAGTTAGTACGGACTATCAGACAGAGATTATTAGCAGCACAGGATCGCCAGAAGAATTATGCTGACCGGAGACGTAGACCCTTAGAGTTTGCTGTGGGGGATCATATTTTTCTGCGAGTTTCACCCACGAAGGGGGTAAAACATTTTGGCCTCAGAGCTAGCTCCATGGTATATTGGTCCGTTCCAGATTCTGGAGAGGATTGGAGCTGTAGCTTATCGCCTAGCACTTCCACCGTCTTTGACCGACATCCATGACGTGTTCCATGTATCTATGTTGGGAGGTTATGTACCAGATCCTACACACATCTTATCCGAGGTGCCTGTTTCGCTCCAGCCTGACGCTACATATGAGGAGGTACCTGTATGGATCTTGGGATTCCGGGAGCGTCAGCAACGAAACAAGACGATCCGGCTGGTCAGAGTTGGATGACAGCACCACTCGGATGCAAAGGTGACTTGGGATCTCGAGGACACTATCCGAGCTCGATATCCCCATTTATTCGACTGAGGTATGTGTGGTTAGTTCATATCAGCATGCATACTTCATATATACTGCTGTTAGTATCTACTATTAATAGTCATAAAATTTGGGGACGAAATTCTTATTAGTGGGGGGAGAATGTGAGAAAACAGGAAAAAAACTTTAGGGTTTAAAATGCAAAACCTGCAAAATATAAGACTTAATAGGGAAAATTACCTAGAATTTGGGGCTTTGTGGGATTAGCCGAAAGTTAGGGGGGGGGGGGGTAAACTGCAAAAGAGGCTACCTTAGCCTTAAGTTGTCGTCTACGTAGCCGAAATCGATCAAAAAAAAAAAACCTAATCGCGACTATTCCTTTGCTTTCTATTTCCTCTTCTTCTCCTCCCGACTCCACGCGGAGGACGATCGACGAAAATCCCGCGACGACCTGCTCTTTCTCATGAGATCAACATCGGCGATCCCTCGTGTCTCCTTTCTTGACCGAAGTTGGCGATCTGGTGAGCCGTCTTCTTTGGATCGTGCCGGAGATCGGAGGCTCTCTGACTGAGGGGATTGAAGGGATCATCGGAGTTGTTGGGTTGCGACTGGGCACGATTCCGGTAAGATTGATTGCGGTTGTTGTTTTGTGCATGTGCTTGGTTCGAATCTGGAGATTTCTTTCATGGTTTTCGTGATTAGATCTGATGCGCGATCTCGCGGTGAGTTATGGATTCGGTCCGGGGGTTGGTTTCAATCTCTGTTCTTGCTCATGGATCTAGGGTTCATGTTCGTTTTTAGTTCTTCCGATTGATTTACGCTGGGATCTTGGATGATAGCTGATGTGTGATGGAGAATTTCGGTTGATTTTGTTTCCGGCTATATATGTGAGTTTTCTTTGGCGAGGAATCTGGGGTTGACCTTGAATTGGGATTCTGCCATTTGGTGCATTATCTTCTTTGGTCTTAGAGAGGGTACGCTATTGTGAATAAGAAATTGTTCTGATTTAGATCACTGTTGTGTTGTGTTTGGTTTTGGTTTGGAATGAGAGTTCGATTATCATGTTCTAGGTTCTGGCTGTGCGTGCGTGGTTTGAGTTTTAGGTTTTGATCAGAGGAGTTTGATTAGATCAGTGTGGCTGCTTGTGGATTTTGGCTTATGGCAGTAGGCTCTGATAAATACTATTTTGTTGATTATTTCAGATTCTTAAATCCATGTTTGACCCATATTTTACTTGCTTAATATTGAATTTATCCTAGGTTTTATGAATTTATTCTATTTTGTGCTTTATTATAAATCTTGATACATTTGAATTATTTTGGCAATAAATTGTGAATCTATTTTTATAGGCTTGGAAGGATCATGAACCTAGGTCATGATGGGTTAAACTTGAGTCAGAAGTGGACCCGGATCGAGTGATCAAGCATCCGACTAATATGGGTCGTCCGATTCAAAAACGGCTAGATCTGAGCCATCTGAGAACTTTTGATGCAATCCGAGCTAGGGTTAAAGCAAATCAAGCACTTAGGTCAAGATCTGAAATTTTCATCCAAATTAGAGATCATTCAGCCGTTGGATCAAGCTCGAGAGGATCTAGACTGTCCATTCAAAATCAGGTTGATCTGAGCCATCCATTGCAAATCTGGAAGATCCGAGCCACTGAGAGGTAGATCCTAACCCATGATTGAGATCTGGAGAGATTGGGCTCGATCGGATAAGAATAAACCGTTGGATGAGTTCTAAACAATCTGGGCCGTCCATTTCCAAACTATATAAACTGATTTCCTTCCCCCGATCAAATCGTCGCGTCTTCGCCGCAGCTTAGTTTCTTCGAGTTTTTCCACTGTTCTTCTTCAGTTCTTCTCATCCGATCGCACGACCGCTTCGACTTCCATCTTGGATCAAGCTCTAGATCGTCGGGATGATGTTTCCCTGAAGATTTCAGCTCAATTTCACCACTAAACAGAGCAAAATGAGGGTTTCATCAGCTCTGCCATTCTACTGATCGGATCTCGGTTTTGTGCCACTTTTCATCCACCTGAGCAATTCGGAGGGTTCTCTGGATTGCTCTGATCATCTCCAAGCCATCACCGCAATCCCACACAGCGAGATCGAGGAAATCGGATGGATTCTTCAGCCTTGAGCAGAGTTTGAGTTGAATCGATCGTGGAGTCAGATTTTCCAGCGATTTGTCAAGCTATGGGGTTCGTGGCTTACTCTTGTGTGACAGCAAGAAGATCTTGAGCTAAGGAAGGGATCGAAGCTTAGTTTTCTTAGTGAATTTTCATTTCCGAGCTGTAGTTTCAATTTCTGCAATTCATTTACAGTTTCTGAATTTTGAATCAGTTAAACTCAGTTTTATTGAATCGTTCCTGCATTCATTAGGTTTCAATTCTGCAAGTTAATTAGTTAGGTTGCTTGTTAGTCAACAATTGCACTTAGATCAGCTTGCTTCGCATTTGGATAAGTTCTGAATTTGGTTTTCATTCTGCGAATCAGCCTTATTTTCCTGCGTATCAGTTCTTTAGTTCTTGAATTTTGTATCAAGTGAGCTTTAGTTTTTATCTTCTGAATTTACATTGCAGCTTGTTTCATTTACATAGCAATTGATATCAATTTCTGCATTTGGTTTCATTTGTTGCCTATCAGCTTTAGTTCCTGCGAATCAGTTTGCTTGTGTATCAGTTTCCTTTCGGCAATGTTTCAGTTTATCATTTCTGAATTTGTATCAAGTGAACATTAGCTCTTATGAATCTTATGTGAACATTAGCTTGGAGCACTCGAATTCAGCTGGCTCTACTTGTTCTGCATTCAGTTTGTTTTGAATTGCTGCATTCGATTTCTGAAGTTCTGCATTCATTCCTGCACTTAGTTTGTTTCTGATTTGATATCAGTTTGTTTACATCAGCTTGTTTCATCTACATTAATTTTTCTGTGTATAATTTTGCAAAATGTTGGATCATTTCTGAACTCACTAATGTTGTATCAAGTGAACTTGGCAGTTTGCTTTGCATTTGGATGTGTCTGAATTGTAATCACCATTTCTGCAAGTCAATTTCAGTTCTGAACTCTTGCTTCAAATTCGGCTGTCTCTGAGATTCTACTTTTCATTTCTGCAAATCAATTCCATTTCTGAATTCGTGCTTTACATTTGATTGCCTATGAAATTTAGTTTCTTTCTTCTGCATTTCAGTTTGAATTCCTGCAACTTGTATCAAGTGAATTTTCGGCATTGGTTTTGTATCGGTCTGTTTTTAGATTGCTTAGCATTTGGTTTGTTTTGAGTGGTAATTACTGAAGTTCAATTCAACTTGTAGTGTACTCTTGCATTTGAATTCAGATTTGTTTGCGATTTCTGCAAATTTATATTAGTTGATTAAAGTTGTCCATTGGTTGAGTTCATTAGTTGATATTACCTAGCTTAAATTTATCTAGTTAAATTTCTTTCCTTTTCACTGTGATTTCATTCCTGATTACAAACCAAACCAAAATCTTATTTGAAACCGAAAAATATTTAACGACACATAAACTCAAGCTTGAATCAAACATCCTTAACTAGCCCTAGGAAAAATATGACCTTTGGCCCCTTTACTACATTTTTATCCTTGTTAGCAAAAAGGGTTTCCAACTTTACAAATATCTAAATTTGAGACCCACATTCGTGACACCTATCATTGGGGTTGCATCAAATTTTTGGCGTCGTTGCCGGGGAACACACTAGTTGAGTTTGTTTGCTTAAGCTAGTGTGCTTATTTCATATTTTTCTTGATCCATTTTTGCGCTTATCTCTATATCTTGTGATTTTCTTTATCTGTTTTATTTTTCCATACACATTTGCTATGATTTGTTTATTTTATGACCAGGTCAGCAGGTGGTGATCTCGAAGAATTTGACCCTGAAATTGAGAGAACTTTCAGAACAAGGAGGAACCAAGGCATAATTTCAGAGGCTATTGATATTCCTCCTCTTCATACTATTCCTACTCATTCAGGCATTATTATGGCAGACCACCAGAAGACCATGAAAGAACTTGCAGCACCAGATGACACATTTCAATACTCCAGTATTTCTTATCCAGAGCTGACTGGTGATTTTGAGCTTAGATCCGGACTCATCCACTTGTTGCCCAAATTTCAAGGACAGTCTGGGGAGGAGCCCAACAGACACTTGCATGAGTTTCACGTTGTCTGCTCCACCATGAAGCCTCAGGGTATTTCAGAGGAAGATATTAAGCTGAGGGCTTTTCTCTTTTCTCTGATTGGAGCAGCAAAGGATTGGTTCTACTATTTACCTACTGGGCACGTGTCTAGCTGGATTTCCATGAAGAAGGCATTTCTAGAAAAATATTTCCCAGCCTCCAGAACTGCAATCATCAGAAAGAGCATATGTGGTATACAGCAAGTGGTGGGAGAGACTCTTTATGACTACTGGGAGAGATTTAACAAGCTATGCTCTAGTTGCCCACAGCACCAGATCAGCGAGCAGCTCCTCATTCAGTACTTCTACGAGGGTTTATTGCAGATGGATAGAATTATGATAGATGCTGCAGCAGGAGGAGCCCTAGTCAACAAAACGCCAGATCAAGCTAGGGAGCTTATTTCAAACATGGCAGAGAACTCACAACAGTTTGGAAGTAGAGCTTTGTCTACTAGAGGAGTTAATGAAGTTCAGATGGTATCAAATGAGCAGAAAGAAATCAAGAATTCATTGGTAGAGCTCACATCATTGATAAAGCAAATGACTCTTAATAATGCAAGCCAAATCCTAACTTTTCGGTACCTCCACAATCAAGCCAAGTGATGAGGGTATGTGATATTTGCTCTAGTCAGGAACATAATTCAGATTCATGTCCCAACCTCCAACAAGATGAGACAATAGCGACATTGGTTAGGGGACAATTTCAAGCCCGGAATAACCCCTACTCCTCTACTTATAATCCTGGTTAGAGGGATCATCCAAATATGAGGTATGAAAATTCTTTCTACTAACAAAACCCACAACAATAACAATTTCAGCAGCCTCAACAAAATTTCCAACAACCGCAGCAATCTCAACACCAAAATCAGCAATTCCAGCCCAAAAATTAGCAATTCTAGCCAACATTTCAACAATTCCAGCAACCATTTCAAGGGAATCAACAAGGTTTCCAAGGGAATTTGAATTTTTAGCAACAATATCAACCCTTACAGCAACAATTCCAACAACCACAGCAAGGGTTTCAGCTTTTTAGTGAGAACTTTCAGCCATAAAATCAAGGATTTCAGCCCACTCAGTTTCAATCTTCACCACAACCATTCCCACTTCAAAATCAGAACTTTCAAGGCTATAATTCTCAGCAAGTTCAACCATCATTCTAGCCCAATTTTCAGCCCTTTCAACAGCCATTTCAGCCCTACAATCAGCCCCAACAACCCCAATTCCAACAATCACAGCAGGGTAATATTTTTGGCGCCATACAAAACATCGAAAGGCAAATTGGACAATTGGCTAGTGGGATGAATCAAATTTAAGCTCAAGGATCAAGCCAACTACCTTCTCAAGCTACTCCCAATCCAAAGGGAAATGTTAGCGCTATTACTTTGAGGAGTGGGAATGTTACTTCAACTCAAAAGGGTCCAAGAGCAGATTTTTCTGAAAATAGGGCAGCACCTACATTTTCAGCACCAATCAACCCTGAAACCATTTCAAAATCAGTTGGTTCCACCCCTAGTCTGTGCTCAACTCCTTCATCAAGTAATCTTGTGATTTTGGTGGAAAATGAGGGAGAAATCAGAGCCGAAACCAACCTCACAGCAGCTACATCAAGTGGGACAGCAGCTCAAAATTCAACCCCTCCAATTTCGGTTCAAGAGGAAGAAATGAGAGTTCCCTTGCCCTTCCCACAGCGGAAAACTCAAGCCAAAAGACAAGTGGAGGAGGAGAAAACTAAAGAATACAATGAACTTGTAAAATTGTTTAGCAAAGTAGAGATTAATGTACCCCTGTTGACCATGATTAAATAGATTCCTAAGTATACAAAATTCCTGAAAGATTTATGTGTTCACAAGAAGAAGCTTAAGGAGAATGAGTTGGCCAGCTTGGGAAAAAATATTTCAGTACTCATCTATGCCATACCTCAAAAGTATGAAAACCCTGGAGTTTTTACTGTATCATGTGAGATAGGGAGGACTATATTTCATAACGCTATGCTAGACTTGGGAGCCTCCATCAATGTAATGCCCAGATCGATCTTTCAGATGCTTGGCATTGGTCCTCTGCAGCCCACTAGAGTGGTAATTCAGTTAGCGGATAGAAGCCAGACCCATCCAGCAGGAGTTATTAAAGATGTTTTGGTAAAAGTTAAGGAGTTGATTTTCCCTGCAGACTTTTACATTCTAGACATGGAAGGAGACTATCTTGCACATAGATCCCCACTCATCCTTGGGAGGCCTTTTCTGAAGATTGTCAGGACAAAAATTGATGTGTATGCTGACACACTTTCGATGGAAGTGGGGGATACAGTAGTCCAGTTTAGTATTTTCGATGCCATGAAGTACCCTAGGGAAGATCACTCTATTATGAGCATTGACATTCTGGATGGACTGGTTGATTCAGATTCAGTGGTTGAGGGAGTTTCACATGATTTATCTGGAGGAGATATTTTTGCAGAGGAGGCTGAGGGAGTATTTGCTGTTGAGACTGAGGATATTTCAGAGTTTATTTCAGATTCACTTCCAGCTGGTGAGGATTTTCTAAGTGTAGGGGATTGCACAGAGCCCCAAGGATCACCTACTTCTATTGAGATCTCAGAGGATTCAGAGCACAGGTATGATAGTGTATGGGATTGCACAGAGCCCCAAGGATCACTCATACCCACTGAGCAGGCCCAGATTGAACTTAAGCCACTACCAGGCCACTTGAAATATGTGTATTTAGGAGAGGAGCAGAATTTTCCAGTTATTATTGCACAGCATTTGGAGTCAGAGCAGGAAGAGAAATTATTGCAAGTCCTGAGGCATTACAAGAAGGCAATTGGGTGGACTTTATCAGATATACCAGGTATCAGCCCAACTATCTGTATGCACAGGATATTCTTGGAAGAAAATGTTAAACCCGTGAGGCAGCCCCAAAGGAGACTTAATCCACTCATTTTGGACGTTGTAAAGAAAGAGGTGACTCGACTTCTACAGGCAGGTATCATTTACCCCATTTCTGATAGTCAGTGGGTTAGTCCCATACACGTGGTGCCCAAGAAATCTGGCGTGACAGTGGTGGAAGATGGAAATAACGAACTAGTGCCCACCAGAGTTAAGAATTCCTGGAGAGTCTGCATTGATTACAGAAAGCTCAACAAGGTCACAAGGAAGGATCACTTTCCTTTACCCTTTATTGATCAAATGCTTGAAAGACTGGCAGGGAAGTCCCATTATTATTTTTTGGATGGTTATTCAGGCTATTTCCAGATTTGTATAGATCCAGAGGACCAAGAGAAGACTACCTTCACTTGCCCCTTTAGCACTTTTGCCTACAGACGTATGCCTTTTGGACTCTGCAACGCACCCGGAACATTTCAGTGATGCATGGTATGTATATTTGGTGAGTTGCTAGAGCATTATATGGAGGTATTTATGGATGATTTTTCAGTTTTTGGCACGTCTTTTGATTCATGCTTAGAAAATTTATCTAGGGTTTTACACCGTTGCATTGAGACTAACCTTGTGCTTAATTTTGAAAAATGTCACTTCATGGTAGAGCATGGTATTGTGCTTGGACACATAGTCTCTAGGAGAGGTGTAGAGGTAGATCCTACAAAAATAAGTGTTATTTCTTCTTTATCTTACCCCATATGCGTACGGGATGTTCGTGCTTTCCTTGAACATGTAGGTTTCTACCGCAGATTTATTAGAGACTTTAGTGATATTGCTCGGCCCTTGACAAAACTCTTGCAGAAAGATGTTGAATTTTGCTTTGATGATAAGTGCAAAGAAGCTTTTCATAGACTCAGGGAGGCTCTTACCTCTGCTCCTATTATTAAATCACCTGATTGGAATTTTCCATTTGAATTAATGTGTAATGCATCTAACTTTGCAGTGGGATCTGTTCTAGCACAGAGGGTGGAGAGAGCACCTCATATCATATGCTATGCCTCCAAGACCCTGGATGCCGCCCAAGCAAATTACACTACCACTGAGAAGGAGCTTCTTGCCATAGTTTTTGCTTTAGACCGTTTCAGATCTTACTTTTTGTGCTCATATGTTATTATTTTTTCTGATCATGCAGCTCTAAAATACTTGTTGAAAAAGCCTGATGCTAAACCTAGACTGATCAGATGGATGCTCCTGCTCCAAGAATTTGACTTGGAGATCAGAGACAGAAGTGGCAAAGAGAACTTAGTTGCATATCACCTAAGCAGAATTGAAGGAGATGGATCTTCTACCACCATTGACGATGATTTTAGAGACGAGCACCTTCTTGCAATATATGGTGAGACACCTTGGTATGCAGACCTAGTTAATTTCTTAGCTACACATGTTTTTCCTACACACTTTTCTAAGGCTCAAAAAGATAAACTTAAAAGTGATGCAAAATTCTATGTGTGGGATGACCTATATTTATGGAAGTTTTGTAATTATCAAATATTTAAGAGATGTGTACCAAACCATGTGTTTTCTTCTGTCCTTACATTTTACCATTCATCAGCTTGTGGGGGACATTTTGGACCCCAAAGAACTGCTAGGAAGGTGCTAGAGTGTGGATTGTACTGGCCCACCCTATTTCATGATTCATATGTATTTTATAAAAATTGTGATAGATGTCAGCGAACTGGGAACATAGGAGCGAGAAATGAGATGCCCCAAAACACTATACTTTTCTGTGAGATTTTTGATGTTTGAGGAATAGATTTTATGGGACCTTTTCCTGCATCTTGTGGATATTTGTACATTTTACTTACTGTAGATTATGTTTCTAAATGGGTGGAGGACATTCCCTCCAAGACTGACGATTATTCTGTTGTTGTTAGTTTTGTTAGGTTACACATTTTCTGCAGGATTGGAATTCCAAGAGCCATAATAAGTGAACAAGGATCTCATTTTTGCAATAAACACATGATGGCTTTGCTTAGTAAATATGGGGTTGTACATAAGGTTTCTACATCCTACCATCCCCAAACAAATGGACAGGCTGAAATTTATAACAGAGAGATCAAATCAATTTTGGAAAAGACCGTTGGGCCCACTAGAAAAGATTGGAGCAAAAGGCTAGATGATGTACTTTGGGCTTATAGAACGGCATACAAGACCCCCATTGGTATGTCCCCCTACCGCTTAGTCTATGGTAAAGCTTGTCATCTTCCCGTGAAAATAGAGCACAAAGCATATTGGGCAGTAAAGGCATGTAATTTCGATGCTACCAAAGTGGGAGAAGAAAGAAAACTTCAACTTCAAGAACTTGAAGAGATTCGGCTAGAAGCATTTGAAAATTCAAGGATCTACAAGGAAAAGACCAAAAACTTCCATGACAAGCACATCTTGAAGAAAGACTTCCAAATTGGTGACAAGGTATTATTGTACAAATCAAGGCTCAAATTGATAAGAGGTAAGTTAAGGTCAAGGTGGGATGATCCATTTATTGTAACTAACATTTTTCCCTATGGAGTTGTTGAAATTAAAGATGAATCTAACGGTTTTGTTTGGAAAGTCAATGGCCGCCGGCTAAAAAAGTACTTTGAGGAATTAAAGGAGCTAGAGGTGGATGGTTTGGACATCAAAGACGCTATCTACCCAAATTAAGGGGAGTTTACTTTTCTTGCACCTACATTTCATTGTATATATCATTTTCATGTTTTTAGAAGTAAATTTTTCTTTTTGAAGTGAGTTGTTGATAATAAATTCTTAGGTAAAATAGAATGAATAAATAGACATTGTAAATACCATATTATTTCTTTTGACAATTTTTCTTAATGAGTAGGAATAAATGTATCCCTCTAGGTTGTCTTCATATCATTTTAGAGTCTCTTGAAGATAAATTAAATTTGATTGTTAAAACTTAAGGTTTGAGCTAATGGATGAATTCTTGGATGCTTGAGTACTACTTGGCTATGGATTCTTAATTGATGACTTGAGATGAATTATTTGTACCTAGTGAGAATTAGCCTTATTTTGTGACACACATATGTGATTGGACTCTAGAACTTGCTTAGGTTCTTTCAAAGCCATATTTCTATGATTGGATCACATCTATAGAGGCTAATCAATTTGTTTCTCCTTTCAATATCAATTTTTGGCAATAATCATAATTGATACATATTCTATTCTATTTTCCTTCCTATATTTTCTGCTCTTAACCATACTTCTCCATGAACTTGTTTGTTTGTGATGTTTCTTGATATTACTTTGCCCGAGACAGACAAAAGATCAAGTGTGGGGGAGGTAGCTAGTGTTTTGGAATTATTTTGTATCAAAGATGCATCTCATTTCAAGAAAGAAAAAAATGCAAGAAACAAAGAAGCATTTCATTTGTATCAAGTTGAATTCGGCTGAAGAAGGAAGGAAATTCTGTGCCAAAGTGGAACGGAAATGGCCAAGCAAAGTATCAAGAATGAAATCCAAACAGAAATAAAAAAAAAGAAAAAAATACTGCAAGTCCAAAGTCCAAGTGGCACGCAAATGAAAAATTCTGTGCCAAAGTGAAGGAAAAAAATTCTGTGAAGCATGATTTGGTCAGAAATGGTTTGGATCAGAATTGAATTGAATTGCAACTAATCTGAATTGAATTACAGCTGCATAGTTCGATTGCAGCTAGTATGAAATGTGCTGGGAAGAATTCAAATTGAGTTGGGTTGTTTTAATAGAAGTCGAGTTGCAAAGGGCGCTGACAAGGATTAAGAAATCCACCTTCACCAGCCATCAGAAATTCTGAAAAGCAGCAGAGTGTAAGAATTATTGATGCATGGTCGTGAGGAAGTTAGCAACATAAAAAAAAAGAAAACAAAAACAGGGCACTGAATAAAACAATCCAGAGACCGAATTGCTCAGGTGGATGAAAAGTGGCACAAAACCGAGATCCGATCAGTAGAATGGCAGAGCTAATGAAACCCTCATTTTGCTCTGTTCAGTGGTGAAATTGAGCTGAAATCTTCACGGAAACATCATCCCGACGATCTAGAGCTTGATCTAAGATGGAAGTCGAAGCGGTCGCGCGATCAGATGAGAAGAACTGAAGAAGAACAGTGGAAAAACTCGAAGAAACTAAGCTACGACGAAGACGCGACGATTTGATCGGGGGAAGGAAATCAGTTTATATAGTTTGGAAATGAACGACCCAGATTGTTTAGAACTCATCCAACGGTTCTTATCCGATTGTGCCCAATCTCTCCAGATCTCAATCATGGGTTAGGATCTGCCTCTCAGTGGCTCGGATCTTCCATATTTGCAACGGATCTCGCTGTGTGGGATTGCAGTGATGGCTTGGAGATGATCAGAGCTATCAAGCACATTTAATGGAAGAGGAGTTTCCATATCTGAATATTCTGGATCTTGGGAGTTGACAGTTTGTTTGGAACTTAGTACTTCTTGAAGCTGCAGAATCTGGCACAATTGAAGAATTTAGCAGCCTATAAGCATTCGGTTATGTTTCCATGGTGATTGGTAGAATGTAAACTGAGAAAATGCAGCTATGGAAAAGAAGAAGAGCTGGAAACTAAAGGAAAAACACACCGAATTTCAGAAGCAACCCGACTGAGACACAAGATAATATCAATTAGTTTGTTGGAGTTTCATTTGGTATAAAATTCTGAAGCTGTAAAACTGATACGCAGAGATGAGAAAACTGATCAATTCAGAAACTAATAAAATGCAGCGACAAATTAAATGCAGAGTCAAACAGGAAGTAGCAATTCATTTGAAGCTCACGACAATGTTGGATTGGAGCTAATTCTGATAAGGATTTGGGAGCTGAGCACATCATGACTGAACAAAATGAAGACCAAAAACAGGAAGTAGCAGCTGACCATAAAAGCAGAGAAAGCAGAAAAAAAAACAAAGTGGCACGCAAATGAAGTTGTGGCACCATGAAACCAGTGAAGTTGTTCTCATCCGAATCAAAGCCTTGCTCCACCACAATTCTGACTTTGCTACAGGGTTATAAAAGAAAAAAGAGAGAAAAAAAAGAAAAAAAGGAAGCAAGGTTGGCACGCAAAAGCAAAATTGGCACAATGAAACAAGTGAAGTCCTTTTCATCCGAATCAAAGGCATTATCCAAGTCTTACTCCACCACACTTTTGACTTCACTAGAGGACTGTAAAGAGGGCAAAGTGCATTAGAAATATTCTAGAGCAACCAAGTTTTCCACTTTATCAATTTTCTCTATTTTCTTAACTCTTACTTCATTCTTACCATTTCATATGTCTTTAACTTTTGAATAAACTTTTGTAGATGTGGATCCGAATCATGAATAATGGTGGAGAGTAGATAACAAGCAAGTCTATGGTAGTGCAAAAAGCATGTGTGTTTGAGTGAGCTCCACTTTTATCATGAACTTAGAACTCGAAAAGAGAGCCACCAATATTTCCCTTGAAAGGCTTAGTGAGTTAAATTCATCTCAATGAATCATAAAGGATGAAAATGGTTGTTGATTTAAGGACGAGATACTAATCCATAGAGCTTAGATTTTTGAGAATTGACAACCTTAGGTAATTTCTTTTCAATTGCTTCTAACTATGTTTGGAAAGAATCTAAGGGATACACATTTAGTAGTTTTCGCGAGACGCTCAAGTTTAAGTGTGGGGGAGTTGATAAATACTATTTTGTTGATCATTTCAGATTCTTAAATCCATGTTTGACCCATATTTTACTTGCTTAATATTGAATTTATCTTAGGTTTTATAAATTTATTCTATTTTGGGCTTTATTGTAAATCTTGATACATTTGAAATATTTTGGCACTAAATTGTGAATCTATTTTTATAGGCTTGGAAGGATCATGGACCTAGGTTATGATGGGTTAAACTTGAGTCAGAAGTGGACCCGGATCGAGTGATCAAGCATTCGACAAATATGGGCCGTCCGATTCAAAACGGCTAGATCTGAGCCATCTGAGAACTTTTGAGGCAATCCGAGCTAGGGTTAAAGCTAATCAAGCACTCAGTTCAAGATCTGAAATTTTCATCTAAATCAGAGATCATTCAGCTGTTGGATCAAGCTCGAGAGGATCTAGACCGTCCATTCAAAGATCAGGTTGATCTGAGCCATCCGATGCAAATCTGGAAGATCCGAGCCACTGAGAGGCAGATCCTAACCCATGATTGAGATCTGGAGAGATTGGGCTCGATCGGATAAGAATCAACCGTTGGATGAGTTCTAAACAATCTGGGCCGTCTATTTCCAAACTATATAGACTGATTTCCTTCCCCCGATCAGATCGTCGTGTCTTCGCCGCAGCTTAGTTTCTTCGAGTTTTTCCACTGTTCTTCTTCAGTTCTTCTCATCCGATCGCACGACCGCTTCGACTTCCATCTTGGATCAAGCTCTAGATCGTCGGGATGATGTTTCCGTGAAGATTTCACCTCAATTTCACCACTGAACAGAGCAAAATGAGGGTTTCATCAGCTCTGCCATTCTACTGATCGAATCTCAGTTTTGTGCCACTTTTCATCCACCTGAGCAATTCGGAGGGTTCTCTGGATTGCTCTGATCATCTCCAAGCCATCACCGCAATCCCACACAGCGAGATTGAGGAGATCGGATGGATTCTTCAGCCTTGAGCAGAGTTTGAGTTGAATCGATCGTGGAGTCAGATTTTCCAGCGATTTGTCAAGCTATGGGGTTTGTGACTTACTCTTGTGTGACAGCAAGAAGATCTTGAGCTAAGGAAGGGATCGAAGCTTAGTTTTCTTAGTGAATTTTCATTTCCGAGCTGTAGTTTCAATTTCTGCAATTCATTTACAGTTTCTGAACTTTGAATCAGTTAAACTCAGTTTTATTGAATTGTTCCTGCATTCATTAGGTTTCAATTCTGCAAGTTAATTAGTTAGGTTGCTTGTTAGTGAACAATTGCACTTAGATCAGCTTGCTTCGCATTTGGATAAGTTCTGAATTTGGTTTTCATTCTGCGTATCAACCTTATTTTCCTGCGTATCAATTCTTTAGTTCCTGAATTTTGTATCAAGTGAGCTTTATTTTTTATCTTCTGAATTTACATTGCAGCTTGTTTCATTTACATAGCAATTGATATCAATTTTTGCATTTGGTTTCATTTGTTGCGTATAAACTTTAGTTCCTGCAAATTAGTTTGCTTGTGTATCAGTTTCCTTTCGGCAATGTTTCAGTTTATCATTTCTGAATTTGTATCAAGTGAACATTAGCTCTTATGAATCTTATGTGAACATTAGCTTGGAGCACTTGAATTCAGCTGGCTCTGCTTGTTCTGCATTCAGTTTGTTTCGAATTGCTGCATTCGATTTCTGAAGTTCTGCATTCATTCCTGCACTTAGTTTGTTTCTGAATTGATATCAGTTTGTTTACATCAGCTTGTTTCATCTACATTAATTTTTCTGTGTATAATTTTGCAGAATGTTGGATCATTTCTGAACTCACTAATGTTGTATCAAGTGAACTTGGCAGTTTGCTTTGCATTTGGATGTGTCTGAATTGTAATCACCATTTCTGCAAGTCAATTTCAGTTCTGAACTCTTGCTTTAAATTCGGCTGTCTCTGAGATTCTACTTTTCATTTCTGCAAATCAATTCCATTTCTGAATTCGTGCTTTACATTTGATTGCCTATGAAATTTAGTTTCTTTCTTCTACATTTCAGTTTGAATTCCTGCAACTTGTATCAAGTGAATTTTCGGCATTGGTTTTGTATCGGTCTGTTTTTAGATTGCTTAGCATTTGGTTTGTTTTGAGTGGTAATTACTGAAGTTCAATTCAACTTGTAGTGTACTCTTGCATTTGAATTCAGATTTGTTTGCGATTTTTGCAAATTTATATTAGTTGATTAAAGTTGTCCATTGGTTGAGTTCATTAGTTGATATTACCTAGCTTAAATTTGTCTAGTTAAATTTCTTTCCTTTTCACTGTGATTTCATTCCTGATTGCAAACCAAACCCAAATCTTATTTGAAACCCAAAAATATATGACGACACATAAACTCGAGCTTGAATCAAACATCCTTAACTAGCCCTAGAAAAAATACGACCTGTGGCCCATTTACTACATTTTTATCCTTGTTAGCAAAAAGGGTTTCCAGCTTTACAAATATCTAAATTTGAGACCCACATTCGTGACACCTATCATTGGGGTTGCATCAGGCTCTAAATGAAAACCTGGGTTTTCTTTGGTGTTGTGCCATGGGTTGTATTGGGAGGAAGGTTTACTTGATTAGAGTAGGAAATAGGGGTTAACTTAGTAGACTAATAATTAGGGTTTATTTCCTAATAATGGTAGTGAATACTTTAGCTAATTTAGTAGGTTATGATTAGCTAAATCTAATTTTTAATGCAGAGCTTTGACTTGGTGCATACGACGTAGATATATACATTTTGGACGGGGGATTCTCGTCACGTGGACTTCTACACGAAGGCGGGTATCTCTGACTCTTCTTTTAGATTAGTCACAGATATATGCTTGATATGCTTTGTTTAGCAATAGAGTAATAGATTATGGTATAACCCTTCTATTTGTCTTGCTGATATTGTTTGTGCTATACCTAGCATGTGATACCTATGCCTTTAGGAATTAGGTTATGGTGCATTATATACGAGCCTTGCATATCATGTTGATATAGGTTGACTAGATAGTGGATGATGTTTGACCAGTGTTATGCATCATCGTGCACTGTGCATCACTGCCGATCAGGGGCCCCCCTTGTGGGTGAGTCAGGTCGACAGTCATACTGACCTACCCATACGACCACTCATGAGTTATTGGTTGACGGAGTATTGGGTAGTGTGCTCTGTGCTGCTCCGCTCATGCACTCAGGGGTTAGTGAATCGAAGCGTGGTAGCAGACAGAGGTCCCTCCTTGAGTAGTCCATATACTAGGAGATGAGAGAGAGAGGTCTCTCCCCCATTTATATACATGGGGTAGGGGTAACACTCAGATAGAGATATCCTCCAGAGATAGCCTGGGGCTGATAGAGATATCGCCAGGATAGGTCATGGAGTAGGGGTGTTACATCAACAGTATTCCGTCTACTCGATCGCTCAGGAGCAGTGATAGTAGGGTACGGACGGCAGTCACAACCCTACGTCGGAGGGTGGCCTCTGCTCAGCTTCCTCCCGTACATAGGTGACGATGTCTGACCGACGACAGGGGTGACCATGTCATTGCACATTGTGCATACGTATATATATATATTTTGCACTTACCTGTGCTTGCTATATTTGATTGCTGCATATGATTGACGTGCACTTACAGGAGACCTTTATGTCAGGGTTTTGGTGACACTGCTACAGTGGTTTGGTACTTCATATTTCCTCTTCTTCAGTTGTACTTATTACTACCTGCACCTGTGTTATGTTGATAGCCTGTTACACTATTGCTAACTTACACTATCCTGCGTATATGATGAGATATCCGCTGAGTTCTATGACTCATTTCGTTAGCTTCTTATTTTTATTTCAGGATGATCGACTGGAGTGCCCCGCAACCTGTTCCTCTACGTGTGTCGAGACGATTTCTTGTTGTCCTGTATATGTCGGTGGTACTTGTTGGTACCCTTTTTATTTGTCATTCAGTTGTACTTTCATTTGCTGTTCCGCTGTGGTATTTTCGATATGGTTGCACTTTTGTGAATCATGGTGGTTTTTTTTTACATTGTGCTTTGTCGTAGGTCATACCGGTATGTAGTTTTGGCTTTGTTGGCATTTTCGTTTACTACAGGCGGTTGTTCCAGTCCTATAGGCTGTGTTACAATTGGTTGAGGTGATCATAGAGGTTAGGGTTTTGGGTTGTCCGTCGGATCGAGGGAGTGGCAGTCCGGTTGGTATCGGACGGGCGGCTCCTCGGGGCGTGACAATTTATTTGGCTCACTTGGCTACCAGGATTCATAAACTTTAGTACTTAGCCTGGAGGTCTAGAGTTCGAATCCTGGGGAAGGCAAAAATTCACTGGCCAGGGGTGGGAAGACCTAGTGAGTAACAGCAAGGCCGATGGTCATCGGTTGACGACATAAGGGGTCGCCAATTGGGCCGCCCAAGGGACCGCCAGTTGGGCCGCCAAGTGGACCGCCTAAGGAGCCGAGGGGCCGGGTCGTTACAATCAAAAGGCACCTTTTTATTGTAACAACCCGGCCCGTCGACCTGACCCCTCGGCCTCTTGGGCGGCCAAATTCCATTTTTGGAGGCCCAACAACCTGGCCCCTTTGGTCGTCGACCGTCGTTACTCACAAGAACTTTCCACCCCTGGCCAGTGGATTTTTGCCTTCCCCAGGATTCGAACTCTAGACCTCCAAGCTAAGTATTAGAGTTTATAAATCCTGGTAGCCAAGTGAGCCACGCTCATGCTCACTTGGCTACCAGGATTCATAAACTCTAGTACTTAGCCTGGAGGTCTAGAGTTCGAATCCCGGGGAAGATAAAAATCCACTGGCTAGGGGTGGGAAGTTCTTGTGAGTACGACAGTCGACGGTCGACGACCAAAGGGGCCAGGTTGTTGGGCCGCCAAAAATGGAATTTGGCCGCCCAAGGGGCCGAGGGGTTGGGTTGGCGAGCCGGGTCGTTACATCAGGCACTCAGGGTCAGCCACCTGGGGTCGGACACTCGGGGTCGGGTACCTCCAGCTGAACACTCTGAGATCACCCCAAGAATAGAAATGATTCAGAAGCCAGGCTTGTCCAACCGACCCAGGCTGTAAGTCAGTATAAGCCGATCGGATGAACATGAGTGATTAAAGAGCCGCCTCAATAGTTAGAATTTGCCAGACCTCTGACATAATCATTACCTGACAGAGCCACCAAGTATTAATGAGGATCAGAGGAGGCAATGTAGACAGATTGTCAGGCGGTTGTGGCAGTCTCACATGGCAACTAAAGCTGCCATTAGCCCAGTCTGCCAACTGGCCCATTCTTAATGAGACAGGACAGCTCTGATATGACAGAGGTCTTCTCCTCCCCTATATAAACCCCCTTTGGGTTTTGAAGAGGGGATGCTACCATTTTGCAACCTCAATTCCACTTTGTGTTCTCCCTTTTGGTTCAACCCAAACTACATGTGTCCCCACAACACTCAAGCCCGACCCCGACCCCCGCGCTACTGCAGACCGGGGTCATCTTGGTTAGATCGAGTCAGCCGAGTGAGAACCAATCTTCGCTTGTCATCAGGATCAAATTTGGCGCTGTCTGTGGGAATCTCAGCCTGATCGAAAGTTGAAGATGAGTGACTCCAACCGGGTGACCGTTACTCTTTCACAAGAAGATCTTGATTTGCTGGTAGCAGCTAAAGCTCATAAGTTAGCAGCAGAGCTGAGGGTGGTCGCCCGCCCGGCACAGGAGGGCCCTGCCGAGCCAACGGCTCGCATGGGCACCGAAGGAGGAGCTCACCCGGGTGACAACCCTCACTTTCCCCGAGCGTTATTCGGTCCAGCAGAAGGTGCTGGACAATCTGACCCTCAAAACGTTTCTTCTAGTTAGGCCAGAATCAATAAAGAAAAGGCCCCCATTAGTCAAGCCCCAGCTAACCACACCGGGTTCACCTTCTCCACCCAAGTCCTGCAAGAACCAGTCCCCAAACACTTTTGGCTCTTATCCATCCCTGAATATGGAGGAAACATAGACCCAGAGGAGCATTTGATGAAATTTGAGAACGCGGCATTGTTGCATCAATACTCGGATGGTGTCAAGTGCCGAGCCTTCCTGACCACCCTGGCAGGGCTGGCTCAGCGCTAGTTTGATAGACTCCCGGAGGGGTCTATGAAGGAGTTTGCTGATTTCAAAAGACTGTTCCTCCAACACTTTGCGATTAGCAAGAGGCACCACAAGACCAGTTTGAACCTCTTCGCCTTGAAGCCGAGCCCCAAGGAGCCCTTGCGAGCTTATATCAAAAGATTTAATCAAGTTGCGTTGGACGTACTTGTCGCCACTTCGGAAGTACTGATCAGCGCCTTTGCCCAAGGCTTACAGGAAGGGGAGTTCTTTAGGTCATTGATCCGGAAGCCCCCAAAAGAGTTTGAAAGCCTCCTGGGTAAGGCTACTAAATATGTAGATGTGGAAGAAACACAAGCTGCTCGACGACAAGAAGTCAAATCCATGCCTATAACCCCTCCTCATCAGAGGACCACACCCCCTGGAGGACCCCTCAGAGGTCCCCGAGCCATGGGACACAGACTTGGAGTCGAGCGCGACGTAGTTCAGCAGGTGGCCCAGGGATGCCTCCCTACCAGATGGCAGCCCTACTGTTCCTTCCACAACAACCACACCCATGACCTTCAAGATTGTTGGCAGGCTGGCCAGGGGTGAGCTTGGTCTGGCAGAGGAACCCCCTGAGGAGCTCACCAGGGACAGGGAGGGGCCCGAGGTCGAGGCAGAGCACAACCGAATCAACAGGACACTAATGTGCAGAGGACCACCCCCGCAACACGACAGTTGTTCCCGACCCCTGGCTCTCCTGGGCGGGGAGTGTAAATGAAGAGTAGGCTAATCAACAGAATACTGTACAGGGATCCATTAATATTATCTCCGGTGGACCTACCTATGGAGACTCCAACCGAGCTCGAAAGTCCCAGGTCAGACGTTTGGAGATCCATCAAGTGGTTAGTAGTTCTGCCCAAGCTCAAGGACCGCATATTAGCTTTGGCCCCTAAGACTTACAGGGTGTGGAAGTGCCCCATGATGATGCGCTGGTCATCACAGCGGTCATAGCAAATTATCAGGTCCACAGGACCATCGTAGATACCAGGAGCTCAGTCAAAATCCTATATCTGAAGGCTTTCGAGCAGTTACAGATTGAGGCCAACGAATTACAGCTTGTGGCCACACCCCTATTCGGATTCACGGGAAATAAAGTCCAGCCCATAGGCCAAATCAAGTTGGACATTTCACTCGGGGAAGAGCCTTTGAGGAGAACCAAGTGGTCGACTTTCCTGATAGTGGATGCACCCTTTGCCTATAATGTTATCCTGGGTAGACCGACGCTCAATGAGTTTAGGGCGGTGGCCTCCACCTTCTATTTGAAGGTAAAGTTTCCGGTGGGTGACCAAGTGGGAGAAGTTAGAGGAGATCAGAAAGTGGCGCGCCGCTGTTATGTTGATGATGTATGGACTGAGGTAAGGAAGGCGTTCCGAGCTCCTCCAGCTAATTGCAACATGGTGCAGCCCTCCCCCTGGGCTGAGTTGATGGAAGAGAAAGAAGAGATCCAGCTTCTGCCAGACCGAGAAGAGACGAAAGTGAAGATAGCTCCGGGGCTACCACCCGATCTCAAACAACAGTTAATAAAATGCTTGATTGAAAATCAGGATGTGTTTGCCTGGTCGTAGTGAGACCTGAAAGGAGTCAGGCTAGAGGTCATGGAACATAAGCTACATGTATATCCCAATGCCAGGCCAGTGAAGCAAAGGAAGAGGGACTTCAGTCCCAAACAGAAAAAGATCATTCAGGCAGAAGTAGAGAGACTCTTGGATGCAGGGCACATCTGGGAGGTGCAATTCCTGACCTGATTGGCAAATGTGGTATTAGTGTCCAAGCCAGAGAACAAGTGGAGGGTATGTATTGACTTCAGAGATCTTAACAAGTCCTACCCCAAAGACTACTACCCACTCCCTAGAATTGATCAGATGGTAGACTCCACTGCAGGGAGTGAGCTCATCTATATGTTGGATGCTTATCAAGGATATCATCAAGTGCCGCTGTCTCCTAGTGATCAAGAGAAAGTTAGTTTCATCACAGCTGAGGGCACTTAATGTTACACAGTCATGCCCTTTGGGCTCAAGAACGCAGGGGCTACATACCAGAGGCTGATGAACAAAGTGTTCAAGGAGCAGCTTGGGAAAAATATTGAAGTGTATGCAGATGATATTTTCATCAAGTCCCTTAAGTTATCAGGCCTGGTGGCCGATGTAGAAGAGACCTGCTGCACTCTCAGAAGGTACGACCTCAAACTCAACCCAGCCAAATGTTTATTTGGGGCCAAGAGCGGAAAATTCCTAGGTTATATTCTGACTGAGCGAGGGATAGAAGCTAACCCTGGCAAAGTGAAGGCCCTGCTGGACATGCCGCCACCCTGGAACTTGAAGGAAGTACAGCGCCTGACTGGAAGGATCACTACCCTCTCTCGCTTCATCTCTTGGTCGGTAGATCGGAGTCTTCCCTTCTTCAAGATTCTGCGCAAAGCTACCAAGTTCCAGTGGGACGCTGAATGTGATCAAGCTTTTGAAGAGTTGAAGTCCTACTTGGTCAGTCTGCCCGTCCTAGCTAAACCTGAGGAGGGAGAGTTGTTGTATGTATACTTGTCAGCAACCGAAGAAGCTGTGAGTGCTGTACTTGTAACAAAAGGAGGCTGAGCAACAGCCTATCTATTTTTTTGGGCACTTACTTAAGGAAGACGAGTGTAGGTATAAATACACTCGAGAAATTGGCCTATGTACTTGTGTTGATGGCTCGGCGCCTGCACCCTTACTTTCTGGCTCATCCCATCTGAGTGCTGACTAACAGTACACTCAGAAAAGTGCTGGTCAATCCTGAAGTCTCAGGTTGGATGATTAAGTGGACTATCGAGCTGAGTGAGTATGCCATCCAGTACTTGCCCCGGACTGCTATCAAGGCTCAGGCCTTGGCTGATTTCCTCAGCGAACTTCATATGGAAGGAGAAGAAGAGACCTAGAAAGTATATGTGGATGGCTCGACCACTCGAGTAGGGAGCGGCATCGGAGTCTTGATGGTTTCTCCTAAAGGAGATCGGCTTCACCTGGCTGTACGGCTGGAGTATCGGGCCATGATAACTAGCATTTTATATTATTATAATTGCTCATTTATCTAGCATTTTTTATCTTCTCGTACGTTTAAATCATGTTAATATCATATTTTATGATTAGGATTTATTTTTGGAGCTCATTATAATTTCCTCTAAATTTTGGCATTATTTCATGAATTTTGTAGGGGATTAAAGATTGGACCTTGAACCCAAGGCATGGCTGAACCCAAATGCTGGGTCAAACATAAGGCTGGGTTGGATCCAAGAGCTGGCTTGGCTGAACCAAAGGCTGGCTGAACCAAAGGACTGAGCTGCTGGGCCGAACCCAAGTGAAGGGCTGGGCTGAGCTGTGAGCTTTGGGCTGAGCTGGGCTGAGGATGGATCGAACTCAAGCTAGGGCCGGACTCAAGTGATGAAAGCAGCCCGATCCATTTCCCTCCTCATCCGCGAAAACCATCATCCTCTCGATTCAACATCTCATCGCAACATATATGAGGAGACGAGGGGGGGGGGGGTTCCCGATCCGAAACTCATCCACCTCCACCAAGGGTCGGCGGTTCACTTCCATCTCGCCGCCGGACGGAGCTCCATCCACTCTCCACCCTCACGCCATCGCAGAACAGGAGGGGGTTCCTCTTAGCAAACACGAGGGGGGTTCTCATCGAGGAGGGTTCTCATTGAGGGGGATCACCATCATCTCCACTTCCTCTCATCTCTTTCTCCACCGCACGCCATCCCACAGCTAGGGCCCGGGGTCCGAACCCTAGCTGACCTCCTACCATCTCAGCCATCTCCATTCCTTTCTTCCTTCTTCCCCTTCTCTTCTTTCACTTATCATCACAGCCGGCCATCAGCAGCTCTGCTTCCCAGCCGCGTCTGGCAGTCATCTCTTCTTCATCAGATTTGGCAGCGATTCTTAGCAGCAATTCTTCACAGCTTTTCCTTCACAGATTTTCTTCACAGTTTTCCTTCCAGCAGCTTCTTCATCAGATTTGGGGGTTTAATTGTGTTGTTAGTTGAATGTTGGTGTTAATTGATGAATGTTTGTGATAGATTGTTGAATGTTTGTATTGGATAGATCTTTCCATTATCAAATGGCACGTACTTAAAGCAATTTTAGCATGCCTCTCTTGTGTTCGGTCAAATGCCTCTTAGAACAATTACTTTCAATTGTAATGTTTTTTAGTTGCTTAACTTTGATTTTGTAGTGCTTTTCCCATTGCTTTAAGTTTTATGTCTTCATTACATGCAATTAAGTTAGGTTAGATTAGATTTCTTTAATGCTGTAGGTTTTTGTTCTATGTTTAGTTTTGTTAATGCTTTATTTCAAGTTGCCTTTTCTTTGCTGCAATTGTAGTTAGGTTAAATTAGATTTCCTTACCTGCATTGTCATTCCTTAATTAGAACTAGATTTCATACCTGCTTTGCTATCTCTTTTCGTAGTCTTAACGTTCAAATCCAAACCCCAGTTTAATATCCAAAATCCAAAAACAATAACATACGATCCTAAGGTTTATCATGTATCAACTACATTCGTTGGGAGACTACTCGAGTTACTCTATGCTACATTAGTTTAGAGGAGTTCGATACTTTAATTGTATTTGATACTCACGGTACGACACGCGGTCATCAGGCCACTAACAATCAAGCGGAGTATGAGGCTCTCTTGGCCGGGTTACAAGTTGCTAAACATGTAGGAGCTGCTCGGGTCATGCTATACTCAGACTCTCAACTAGTGACTCGGCAGTTAGCAGGACAATTTGACGTAAATGATGAGAAATTGCAAGCTTATGTGGATGCTTATAAGCAACTGAAGATTGAGTTCCAAGAAGTTCAGGTACTACAGATCCCCCGGGGAGACAATCTTAAAGCAGATGAGTTAGCCAAACTGGCCAGTGCTATCACTCCCTGGGTTTTCACTCGACCCTCGCCCCAGATCATGCTCATGACTCAGATTGAGAGAGAAGTGGAGATGGAGGTACAAGGAGACTGGAGGGCTCTATTCATAGCCTACTTACAAGAGGGGGTTCTTCCTGTTCACCCCGAGCAGGCTCGGCTATTGAAAAAAAGGGCGGCTCGATTCACTCTAGTGGGAGATACATTGTACAAGCGGGTCTTCTCTCGGCCTCTGCTCAGATGCCTAGGGGAAGAAGATGCAGACTACGTGTTGAGAGAAATACACTTAGGGTCTTGCGAAAATTACTCGGGAGGTCGGTCTATGGCTCGGAAGGTCTTGTTTGCAGGTTATTTCTGGCCGACACTTCAGAAGGACGCCGTGTAGCTAGCTCTCTCTTGCCTTTCTTGTCAGAAGCATCAAAACTTATCTCACCGGCCAGTCAAGAGTTTGAGGGTGTCTGTCGTGTCATGCCCCTTTGATCAGGGGGGCATGGATATAGTGGGATCGTTCCCCCTTGCAGTCGCTCAAAAAAGGTTCTTGTTGGTAGCGGTGGACTATTTCTCCAAGTGGATCGAAGCGGAGGCTCTGGCTCGGATCACCGAACAGGCAATAATTAAATTTCTGTGGCATAACATCCTCTGTCGGTATGACATACCACATAAGCTGGTTTTAGACAATGGTCGACAGTTTTAGGGTCGGGGGATTAGGGAGTGGTGTGAAGGCTATGGGATCAAGCAAACATTCACCTCAGTGGCCTATCCCTAGAACAATGGCCAAGCAGAGGTAGCCAATAGAGAAATCTTGAAAGGGCTCAGAACTAAGTTGGACCATGCAGGGGGCACCTGGGTGGACGAGTTGCCTAGCGTTCTCTGGGCCCTCCGGACCACCCCCAAAGAAGGCTCAGGCTATACTCCTTTCCAGTTAGTATATGGCAGTGAAGCTGTGGTTCCAATGGAAGTTGGATGTGAATCTGACAGGAGGTGCCTGTATGGGGAGGACAATGCAGAGAAGAGGCACTTGGAGCTGGATTTGATCGAAGAGATCCGGGATAGAGCGGCGGTTCGCATGACTGCTTACAGAAAAAGGATGCAGCGCAGATACAACCGAGGAGTTATACCCAGGAGTTTTCAAGTGGGCGATCGGGTGTGGAAGAGAATCAAGCTGGTAGGGGAAGTAGGCAAGATGGAACCACGATGGGGAGGACCCTTCCTGGTGATTGAGAAGTTGGGGTCGGGAGCCTATTATTTGTAAGATGCCCAAGGAAAGAAGCTAGGAAGGTCTTGGAGTGCAACACATCTAAGATTGTATTGAGGAGAGTTGAGTGGAGTGACCCTTGTAATTGCATCAAAAGAATATGAAAGTGAAACTCAAGGCATCCCAAAAGGCAGCTCTCGCAAGTTATAAGTGGGCATGCTCCCACACACCCAGCGAACTCGGCGCTGGTCGAGCATGGCATTCCACGCTCGGCCAGGCCCGGTCGGGCGTGGCGCTCCATGTTCGGTCAGGGTTAGCCAGTCGGTGTCCAGACTCTTGCTCAGGCAAGTTATAAGTGGGCATGCTCTCACGCACTCACTGGACTCAGCGCCGACCGGACGTGTCACTCCACGTTCGATCGGGCCCGGTCGGGCGTGCCGCTCCACGTTTGGTAGGGTAAGCCAGACGGTGTCCAGACTCTTGCTCTTGCAAGTTATAAGTGGGCATGCTTCCACACACCCACCGAACCCGGCGCTGGTCGGGCGTGGCGCCCCACGCTCGGTTAGGCCCGGTCGGGCGTGGCGCTCCACGCTCGGTCAGGGTTAGCTAGTCGGTGTCCAAACTCTTGCTCAGGCAAGTTATAAGTGGGCATGCTCCCACGCACCCACCGGACTCAGCGCCGGCCGGGCGTGGCGCTCCACGTACGGTCGGACCCGATCGAGCGTGGCGATCCATGCTCGGTCAGGGGTTAGTCAGTCGGTGCCCGGATTCTTGCTCTGGCAGATGATAAATGGGCATGCCCCAACACACCAGCCGATCGAACGTGGCGCCCCACGTTTTGTCGGGTAAGCCAAGCAATGGTTAACTTCTTGCTCAGGTGATCGATCAAGGTGGTATGGCCAAATAAGTAAGCCTAATTGATCCGGGTAATTCCGCTCAAACATTGGTAAAGCTTTGAAACGGCTAAGTAGGCGAGAATCTCGCCTCAAAAGAATGAAGGTTGTGAGAAGAGCAGGTCCTTCCTTGAGACCCCGAAGCAAGATCCAAAAGATAAAGTAGAGGTAAGCAACCGCACCGAGTCAGGGTTCCGACCCGACCGAGCGATGGTGCCGAGTCAGGGTTCCGACCCGATTGAGCGATGGTGCCGAGTTAGGGTCCCGACCCGACCGAGCGATGGTGCCGAGTCAAGGTTCCAACCCGACCGAGCGATGGTGCCGAGTCAGGGTTCCGACCCGATCGAGCGATGGTGCCGAGTCAGGGTTTCGACCCGACTGAGTGATGGAACCGAGTCAAGGTTCCGACCCGATCGAGCGATGGTGCCGAGTCAGGGTTCCGACTCGACTGAGCGATGGTGCCGAGTCAGGGTTCCGACCTGACCGAGCGATGGTGCCGAGTCAGGGTTCTGACCCGACTGAGCGATGGCGCCGAGTCAGAGTTCCGACCCGACCGAGCGAAGGTTCCGGGTCAGGGTATTGGCCCAACCAAGCAAACGAGCCCGAGGTAGTGTTTTAGCGGTGGCCGATCTTGAAATCACTTAAGCACGATAAACTACTGATCTTGAATAGGAGTCTTAACCTACCTAAGTGGTCTATCTTGGGCGAATGTCTCAGCTATCCTGAGTGATTGGTCCTTAGCAGATATTTCTCATATCCTAAACAATTTACAAAAATGACAGGACAGGGTTGTCGTACAGTCAGGAGAGTGGAAAACGAGAGCTTCATAATCAAAATAAGACCCAGAGTCCTTGCAAAACATTACTAAGTCCTGAAGGGCCGAGTCAAAGAGAAAAGAAAAATGGCTAAGTGATAACTTCAGTGAAGGGGGGGAATGCATCCTCTGGAATTATTGCCCAGATTTGAGTAGGCTTCACGACGTTGGGAGGCAGGTCTGCTGGGATGTGGCCGATGTCTTTGAGTTGTTGCAAGGTACCCTTCATGCCGTACAAGATCATACCGGCGGTGCGCCGAGCCACTTGCTGAAGAAAGGGTGGAGACTGAATATAGGCTAGCCGGGACTCTTCGATCCGAGCCAGCTCACCTGACTTGTAATCTTCTAGCTCCTTCTTTAGTTGGGCGATCTCAGCATCCCGTTCTCGAATCGTGGCATCCTGAGCCGCCAGTCTCGCCTCATTGTTCGCTAGCTGGGTTTCCCAGGCTTGGAAGTCTTCTTTCTGAGCTGCCAGCTCTGTTTCCTTGTTGGTCAGAGCTAGTTGAGTCTGGTTATGAGCAATGGCGGACTCTTTTAGTTGTTGTTGAAGACCCTTGGCCTCGACTGCCTTCTTGTCCAGGTCAGAGCGGGCTCGAGCCTGGCGAGTAAGGGCAGTCTTCTTCTCGGCCTCTGCAGCGGCCAGCCGAGTGGATAATCAGTCTATCTCCTGGTGGCGTTAGCCATCGCTTGATGCTCCTCTTCTAACCGAGCATCTGCTTCTGATAATTGCAACCTCAGAGTGGTTATTTCTGAACGTAGACGCTCCAGGCCCTCATCGCCCAAGGGGATAGTGCAATGGGCCACTTTTGTCTTCAGCTCCTTTACTCTCATTTCTGCCGCTCGGCGTTCCCGAATGTTTTGACCAAGGACTGGGCGACCGATTGGCTCGCAACCCAATGCTACACAGTGATATAAATATTGTAAGCATAGATAGGGGTAGCAAAGGGAAAGGGAGATATACCTAGGTTGCGTCCAGGAAAAAGGGTGTTGGCCAGGCTCATAGGGCTCTTCTCATGTATCATGGCCCGTCCCTGATCCCAGTTGGAAACCAACCGACCATGCAAGCTAAGTGGTTAGGGTTGAACGATCTGGGTCAGGTTGGTCGCTGAAGGAAGTTGAACGTCCACCATCGCTCGGGGGGGAGGGGGGGGGGGCGAATGCATCGCCAGAAGGGCTTCCACAACATCGACACCAAAAGCATTTGTCACGGGGGCCAAGTGGGATGGTGCGGTGCCCGAAGTTGAGGCCCTTGAACGAGGCGCTGCTGAAGTAGACGCCAGAGCCCCTGAGTGGGGTGCGGTTGAAGTGGAGGCCTGGGTTCTTGAGCGAGGAGGGGCCGAGCCAGAGGCCAAGACCCGGGTGCCAGGTGAAGCATGGTCGGGGCGAGAGGTCGACGAAGCATGACTTCCCGGGGCCAACCCTTGGGTCGAGGGTGTGCCCAAAGAAACATTTATTTGGCGTCGTTTCCTTGCCAGGCTCTCAGAAATCGGTTGCTCCTCTTCCTCGTCTTTTGCCCACCCCTCCCTATCTACATCTACCACTTGAGGGACTGCATCCGAGTCCCCGGCAGGAAGGTCAGTTTCTGTGTCATCTCCTCTAACCTTGGGCTGTTCTAGAGCTGGAACGATGTTTATTGGAGGTATCTCCCGATTGGCTAATAACTCTACAGCTAGGGCATTGAATGCTTCTTCCTCCAAGGCCAACTCATCAGTAACAAGGGCCTCGTACATGGCTTCAGCTGTGACATAAAAAGAGTTTTTGTTAGCACTAACAAGTTTATGAACCAAATAAGAGCTTACCAAAGGTGCCAGGCAGCTCATCAGTAACAAGGGCCTCGTACATGGCTTCAGCTGCGACATAAAAAGAGTTTTAGTTAGCACTAACAAGTTTATGAACCAAATAAGAGCTTACCAAAGGTGCCGGGCAGCTCTGTAGGGATCTGGCTCAGCTGGAAGATGCACAACATGGCTTCGCTCAACAATTTGCCCGCGTGAAAGCGAATCCCCCCGATCTTAGAGAAGGCCCTGGTTCTGAGCGATGGTTCTTGGGCATCGTAGGTTGGGCAGGTAGGTCCTCTACCCACTCAGTGGGCCAGGTCGGGCGAGGGGTAGATTGAATATAAAAGAAATGGGATTTCCAATCTTTGTTGGAAGAGGGGACCTTATCTAGGAAGGTAGATTTAGCTCGGGCTTGAAAATAAAAATTACCCGATTCTTGTTTCTTGAGATAGTAGAAACAATGAAAGACCCAAGGGTCAAGGGGAACCTTATAGGTCGTGAAAACAATCACAGTGCCACATAAGATCCTAATAGAGTTTGGTGCTAATTGAGACAGGGACACTTGAAAATATCTGCAGACCTCACGGAAGAATGGGTGTAGGGGAAAGCGCAACCCGGCTAATAATTGGTCTATAAAAATGGTGAAATAGCCTAGGGGAGGTTGATGAGGTCGGTCTGGACGAGCAGGAAGAACCAAGAGATGGTCCTCGGGAATTTGGTAGTCAATACGTAAGGTTTCTAGATGACCTAGGGTCAGGGTCGAAAGAGTGGTCAGATACCATGCCCCAGCCGAGGAGGGTGACTCAGCCATCAAGTCGGGGTCGGGAAATAGAAGGATAAAACTCAGGAGAGGAAAAGATTACCTAGGGGCTAGGTTCGCCGGAAACGCTGATCGCCGGAGCTCACTAGGGTCGGGCGGCGGAGGTCGGACATGAAAGGAGGTAAAAGTGAAAGGTGAAATGGAGTGGGGTTAAATGAGAAGGGAGGCCTATATATATTGCTCTTCGGACGATGAGGATCGTCGGATGCTGAGGAGAGAAAAGGCAGGGACGAATCCTAGCCGTCGATTTCCCGCTCTTTCCCGAGGTTTTGAGACCTTGCCTCTGCCGCCGCACGAGCCCTACCGATGACGCATCGGTGCCAGGGGCTCCCAGTCGGGGAATGACACGTAGCGCTGCATTGATAGCTGATTTGACAGAGGATTCGACATTTAACATTGAAGATTTTATGGGTGAAATGGAGGTCGGGAATACGAAGAGGGGTTCAGCCGACCAGGCAAAGCCTAGTCAGTCGGACTGGACGCCTCCTTCGACTAGACTTGAAGGGGAGGCTTGTGATCCGGGTGAGTAGTTTTCGGAGAGGGTTAAGGGCCCGGTCGGAGCGAGTCTGGATCAAATTTGGCGATTCAAGTGGGGATGATCTAAGGCGGGTGAACCAGATATAGATACAACGAGGGGAAGTGAAAAGTCGAAGTAAGTGGACTCATGGCTTGGTTGCTGGTATCTGGACACAAACTCCCAGTCAGAATCAAATTGGGCCATGCACCCGGGTCGGTCACTCGGGGTCGGACACCTGGGCACAGCCACTCGGGGTCGGTCACTCGAGGTCAGTCATCCGGGGTCAGGCACCCTAGGTCGGACACCCGGGGTTAGGCATCCGAGGTCGGACACCCGGGGACAGCCACTCAGGGTCAGCCACTCGGGGTCGGTCACTCGAGGTCGGACACCCAGGGTTAGTCACTCGGGTCGGACACCCAGGGTCGGTCACTCGGGGTCGGACACCCAGGGTCGGTCACTCGGGGTCGGTCATCTGAGGTCAGTCACCCGGGGTCCGGCAGCCGAGGTCAGGCACTCGGGGTCAGCCACCCGGGCTCGGACACTCGGGGTCGGGTACCTCCAACCGAACACTCTGAGATCACCCCAGGAACAGAAATGATTCAGAAGCTAGGCTTGTCCGACCGACCCAGGCTGTAAGTTAGTATAAGCCGGCTGGATGAACATGAATGATTAAAGAGCCGCCTCAACAGTAAGAATTTGCCAGACCTCTGACATAATCATTACCTGACAGAGCCGCCAAGTATTAATGAGGATCAGAGGAGGCAATGTAGACAGATTGTCAAGCGGCTGTGGCAGTCTCACATGGCAACTAAAGCTGCCATTAGCCCAGTTTGCCAACTGACCCATTCTTAATGAGACAGGACATCTCTGACATGGCAGAGGGCTTCTCCTCCCCTATATAAACCCCCTTTGGGTTTTGAAGAGGGGATGTTGCCATTTTGCAAACTCAACTCCACTTTGTGTTCTCCCTTTTGGTCGGACCCAAACTACTTGTGTCCCCTCAACACTCAAGCCCGACCCCGACCCCCGCGCTACTGCAGACCGGGGTCATCTTGGTCAGACCGAATCAGCCGAGTGAGAACCAATCTTCGCTTGTCGTCAGGATTAAATGATTTTTGTTAAAACTATTATCTTTTCAGTGTTGTTGAAGAGTCTACAAAAATGATTTTTGAAAATCATTATCTATGAGCAGTTTTTTGGGCAACAACAATGGGTTTAGAAAATCATTGTCTATTTTGCATTTATAAGGCTACAACAATAGTTTTATTAACCGTTGTATATTTTATGTTGTTATATAGTAAAAAACAATCATATTAATAAATCATTGTCTTTTATTAACTCATATTCTGTTCTTCATAGCTTCGTCGTGTTTTCCTTTGCCGCCGTCTTTCCCCGCCTTCGAGCTTTCCCATGCTTTTACATTTTCTCCTTCGCATTTTCTTGCTCTTCGCCAAAACAGTAAGCGCCAAAACACCTTCGCACTTTCCCCCTCTTCGCCTAAACCCTAAGAGTCCAAATGCTGCCAAATCCCTCTCATTCGCATTTTTCCTCATGCTGTTGAATATCCCCGCCGAGTCCCTATCCCATTGAACATGTCCGCTAAACATCCCTGTCCATAGAGGTCTAACTAGGCGCTCGTTGTTCCCTCTCCACAATTACCACTGATCTACCTTAGGTATGGTTGGGAGAGGTGTTTCTTCGAGCTAGTTTTTGCTCTTTATGTTTGATCTGGTTGAATGTAGTAATATTTGTGTGTCAATATCTCATCATTTCGTATATTTTTTTGTCAAAATCTAATCATTTTTTTGTAAGTAAATTTACTTGTTAATATCTATAAAACTTTTTGAAAATATCTGTTATCTAATGTTTCAGATCTTCGGCTTAAATCAAATTGTCTTTTGTTTATTTTATAATTCAGAAGTTGATTGATTGTTTTATATGTCAATTTTTTTTGCAATTAACTAGGCATTTATGTAATTTACAACAACAAACCATGAGCATCATTATTTGGGTCAGTTATATGAATGTTATCATACAATAAACTCTATGCAAGACACTATCATCAAAAATATTCAATTATTTTAAATTACTTTCAGTTACGTTAAAGAGTTTTATCTTGTCTCTCTCTACCACTCACCCTTTAACTCTAGATTCTACTTTTCAAACCATACAACCTATTAGTGGGTTGTAAATATGTCTATGCATTTAATCTATTTTATCATATTTATCATTTATTAGAGCTTTACTTAGTCTGCAATATGCATGCTATTAATCAATTTTCTATTATTTTATTAATTACCAATTTTTAGAGCTATACCTAGTTGCACACATCCATCCTATTATTCTCACTTTTGTTTGTCTATTTTTTTGCGCATGTTATTTTTTAATTGTCGATATTAACGAATAAAATATAATTTGTTATATCATCATCTTATAAAACTATACAATTACCTAAGAGGTATATCTTGATTGCAAAATATCTCCATAGTTTCCTCTCCATTTAAACTTGTCATTATGTTATTTTCAACTCTTTTTTGTGTCAGATAATATATCTTAGATATTTGGAAATCCTTACTGTAGAGAGATTCTTGTTCATCCATCTAAACTTTTTCTTCACTTCTTACTTATTGGTGAATTTACATTTTATACAATCAATTTTGGTTCTTCTTAAAATCTTGAGTTAGTTGCTCTCTGCCATTCATTGTTATCCTTATGTGTTGAGGCCTACAATTTAGGATGCTCTCCTAGTCCTTTTTTCTTGATTATTGTTCTCCTAATCTTTTATTTTAAGATGCTTCTAACTTGTTAGGATTTTAACTATTTTTACCATAAGAATTTAATATGTCATATTTTTATAACTTTTTTGAAGGATTTGACTCATTGTTGGTTGCTTAGTTGTACGAGTAATGACAAAGATTAGATGTCAAAGAATATGTTATCACATGAATGAGAGATTGGAGTAGAGTTTTTCTTGCACTTTGCAGCACAAAACACTAAATATTCGAATGCAATACCTTGCTTATGTACCAGATGTGCAATCTAAAGAAGAAAGATGTAAACACCATAAGGGCACATTTGTGGTGTAATAGTATAGATTTAACATATCACACATGGATTTGGCATTGGAAAAGATTTCACATAGGGAACTCAATGAATGATAGTGATCTAGTAGGGCAAGATGAACACAAATCTTTTGCTTAAGAATTTATAAATATGGTACATGCTGCACAAGATAGTTATGCTGATAATTCAAACCAATTCCGTAAGCTTCTTGAAGATGCCAAGAAACCTTTATATCTTGGATGTACTAAATTTATAAATTTATCTTCACTTGTGAAATTATATAACTTGAAGGCAAAACATAGTTGGAGTGATAAAAGTTTTACGGACTTACTTAGTTTGATTAGGGAAATGCTTCTAGGTGACAATGAATTACCTTTATCTTCGTATGATGCGAATAAAAGCTTATGTGCATTAGGGATGGATTATGTGAAAATTTATGCTTACCCTGATGATTGTATCTTATATCGGAAGGATTATAATGATTTTACCAATTGTCCTATTTGCGGGATGTCAAGGTGGAAGTTGGATAAAAAATCTACAATAAATGAAGGAGTTCCTGCAAAGGTCCTTTGGTACTTCCCACCTATTATAAGATTTCAAAGATGGTTTTAGAACAAGGCTATATCTAAGGAGTTAACTTGGCATACTAATAAAAGAATTCATGATGGATACTTTCGTCATTTGGCTGATGCACCTTCTTGGAAAGTAATGGATCATAACTGGCCAAATTTTGCTTCTGAGTCAGGAAATCTAAGATTGGCCATATCAACAGACGAGATCAATCCTCATAGTTTAATGAGTTCTGCATATAGTTGTTGGTTAATTATAATGATAACTTATAACCTTCCTCCAAGAATGTGTATGAAGAGAAAATTAATGATACTCACTATGTTGATTTTTGGTCCCAAATAATCGGGAAATGATATTGATGTCTATTTAATGCCTCTAATTGATGACTTAAAATGCATATAGGATATAAATGTCGATGCATATGATGCATATTGAGTGGAATTTTTCTCGCTAGAATTGTTTTACAATGGACAATCAATGATTTTCCTGTATATGAGAACATGCCAAGTTGTGTTGTGAAAGGATATCATGCAAATCCAATATGTGGTGAAGAAACATATTCAACTAGATTGAAACATAGTAGAAAAATATCATATACCGGCCATACAAGGTTTCTTCCTAGAAGTCATCCTTATTGAAGGCAAATGAAAGCCTTTAATGGGAACCAAGAGTTTAACATCACACCAAAACTATTAAATGGGCATGAAGTTCTAGAAAGAGTTGGAAGAATTAATTATCGTTTGGGAAAAATGAGAGGGAAGCTCCAGTTGAAGATGGGTGATGAAAAATCATGTTGAAAAAAGAAATCTATATTCTTTGAACTAGAGTATTAAAAACATCTACATTTTCTTGATGTGATGCACATTGAAAAAATATTTGTGAAAGTCTCATCGGAATATTACTTGACATTCCAAGAAAAACAAAGGATGGAATAGCAGCAAGACTAGACCTCATGGAGATGAATATGAGGACTGATTTGACACCAAAGATGGGAGAGAAGAGAACTTATTTACCGGCAGCCTATTATACACTAAGTAAGACTGAGAAAATAAAATTTTGCAAGTCTTTGTTTGAAATAAAAGTTTCTATAGGTTACTCATCTTATGTTACAAACCTTCTGTTGATGAAGGACTTTACACTTGTTGGCCTTAAGTCACACTTTAATGCAACAATTGCTTCTAGTGGCCATTCGTGGTATCTTGCCTAAACATATTAGAGATACTATCACTTGGTTGTGTGGCTTCTTCAATGTGCTATCTAATAAAGTGATAGATGTCTCAAGTTGGATGATATGCAAAGAGATATTGTGATGCTATTGTGTTTACTTGAAAAATATTTTTTCCCATCTTTTTTTGATATAATGATTCATTTATGTGTTCATCTTGTGTGGGAGGTCAAATTGTATAGACCCATTTGGTATAGACATATGTACCTATTCGAAAGGTTCATGAAGATCTTGAAAGGTTATGTGCGAAATCGCAATTAACCTAAAGGGTGTATAGCTGAAAGTTATATTGTTGAAGAGGATGTGAGATGATGTAGATATATATAGAACATTACTCTAACTATTCCTAGTCAAGCATTAATATAAAAGGACAATATTAATACGCTGAGACTAGCTATGTCAATTGATGACTTAATCTCACAAGTCATGGTTATAAGATATCAAATTGACACATGAGTAAGTATTAGAGAATATGTATTGAATTGACTCGCCATGAGAAAGTTTCATGGATTCTTATATGAGTGTCATAAACTTTCTCATAGTGACTATTGATTTGAATAGTCATTAGACTTGAAGTCACTACGGTTCCCTACATTAGAAGTTGTATACTTTAATATTGGCAAGCATTACCCGTAACAGGGTGGACTATAAAGTCGATCACTTGCTATGTAATAAATTGTGCGGAGGGATGTGAGTGATGTAGATGAGATCTATCTCTTTCATATGGTGGGAATGATATTTGTGGGTCCCTTGATTGAGTAGGACTACTAAAATGTATTGTCAAGCTCAAATAAGTCAATATGAGATATTAAGCTCATTTAGTTGAGTGAGTTTACTTGAGGATCAAGAAATACATAGATTTATAAGAGGATGACACGGTTTGTGCCTTATTGATTAATTTAGATATCAAGGATAGAAGGCCAAAGTCATATAAGATAATGGATACGGAAAGGTTAGGTCAAATCTCGACATTCTCATCATTTAGGTAGCAATGATGCATTGCTAGGTGTCACTCATTGCTTATGTGTCTAATGTGGTTTAGATACATTATCAACGTTATAAGAGCCTATTGAGTCACACACAAAGAACATATTATTTCGGAGATATGTTGATTTTAGTTTATCTAAAATATAGTGAAGTCTAATATGAAATTGGATTAATTGATTTATACTCAAATGAATCCAATTGGACTATGAGATTGAGTCTAATCCGAGTTAGACATATTTGGATTAGACTCAACCACTTAATAAAGGATAATGCTCATTAAAATGTTTAATGAAGCATTATTAAAGAAGAAGACCAAAACACAAAACCTTTAGTATTTATTGAATGAATACAAAAGCTTAAGACCCTTGGCATTCATCATGATTAATGGGGCATTAATCAAAAGGGATACCAAGAGGCAAAAACGTTTTGTATTCATTGGATGAATACAAAAGGCATGATTTTCATGATAATGAGTTAATTGATCATCTTCTTCCTCCTCTCCCGTTCTCTTGGCTGAAACCTCCTTCTTGGTTTTTAGCTTGCTTTTGGTTGAACCATCCTAGTGGCTAGCACCACAAAGTTGGATTTTTTTCGAGATCGAGTTTGTGCGGAATGTGTTTGTGTGGATACTACTAGTGGCACGACTACTCTGATCATGCAGAGATATGTTGAACCAAGTTGTTATCGGGATTATATTAAGGGCATGCAACAAAGGTAACCAATCTCTTGATCGAACGTTGTATATGTTTTCGCATGGATAATTGGAATGGATCTCATTTTTCCGTTGCACAATTTGTTTTTTTTGCATATGATCCCTACAACGGTATCAGAGCCACTTGCGAAAGATTATACATCGTTTAGTATTCTTTTATATGTGATATAGTTGTAGAACATAAGTTTATTATGATGTGCATAATCACATGAGTCTTTTTTCGGGTATGCAATAGTTTGTGTTGATCAAACTAAAGGACTATAGCATCTTCATATATAATATGAATATGTGCTATAGTCCGATTGCATTCGATAGACCTTCATTACCATGATAGTTGATATGGTTGCGTCAATCCATTGGGAACAGATTGTGAAAATTTTCATGAACAAATTGTAATTTGGTTGAGAATAATAATGATATTAAAGTTGATGATCTTAGTTTCACGTTGGTAAACATGAAGAGAATTGGATTCAAATCTGACTCTTTTATCTTGGCTAGTCAAGCAAAATAGATATTTTATAATGAATATCCTCAAGATTCTACATGGCATGTTGTACTTGCAACTCCTACTAGGGAGTACATTGAAGTCATAAATGGTGATGAGTTGGAAAGCACTGTAATTCATTATCAATGTTTTACAAGAGAGTTTCCATGAATGGATGATCACAAAATAGATGAAAATGAACTACCATGCATTCATGAAGATTGTAATGGGACTTAGGTTGATAATAATGAAGTGCAATCCTACATGGCATGAACCACCATCATTGGTATCTAGTATTTTAGTTATTGTTCATCAGTTGTAACTGAATTTTATTTGTTTATTTATATTAGGATAGATTTTATTTGAACATGAGATATGTTGCTTTTTGTGTGATTATGATTCTTATATGAGTAGCATTTTGAATGCCATTATTGTATGAGGTACATACAAAACTGTTATAAGTTAGTTACCAAGAGTTTGATCTAGAAAAACCATACATACCCCCATTGATCAGGCTGTTACAGTTTGATATAGGAAAAAAAAGAAGTGAATACTTAATTTTTTGTATGGTTTGCGTTGCATAGTATATTTTTATGAATGTCTAACAAGTTTTCAATAATTGTAAGAATGTAAATGAAGAAGTCTAAAAAAAGTGTGGTCAAATCTGTACTTGATAATAGTTATGAGGGTAAATATATAGAGACCAAAAGAACAATAACATCTAGAGGTCGTACTCATTTGGATAGACTTGTAAGACAAAGAGTTCAGGGGATTAGGAAGGATATATGCTTCAATAAATTAGGACAGCTAATAGGAAGATTTGTTGTGAGATGCAAAGTTATATTGGCATTGTCACCCGAGAAAAGGTAAAGATAAGTTAGAAGAATTGGAAGCAAGTTCCAAGTGATGTTAAAGAATTAATCTGGGATTCGGTTAATGTAAGTTAGAATGTTTTGATAATTTTAATTATTTTTCATATGATTATGATATATTTGATGTTATGAGTTAATCTTTTTTTACAATTGATCTTTTTTTACAATTGACATACAATATTGACCCCAAATGGACGAAGGTATGCTTGAATTTGGCAAATAATAAATGGCATCACTATAAAGCTTTTCTCACTCGAAAGTTCCTTATAACTAAGCTTGGAAAACCTGAGGAGTTGAAAGGACCCCCTAATGGCTATGCTACTACATGAGAAGATTGGAGTTTTTTTTGTAATTAGTCACATGTTTGAGGACTTTATGGTAAGATTCTTAATTTATTATTTTCAAATAAGTCGACTACAATCTATTATTGATATTGAAATCTAATATACATTGGGAATGTACAATTAACTAGAATGTAAGTGATAAATAAAAGAAGAGAAGAAAGCTGAACATATACCCCCATCGGCTTGCTTGTAAAGGATATGCGCGTTTCGCCGATGAAATAGTAAGTAATTTTTTAACCTAATAAATAATAAGAATAACCAAGTGTATTTGATCTATGAAGAATCCATTTAGTCCTACTAAATCTGCCTATATGTTATTCCTACTAAATCCAATTTTGTGATTTCTAAATTTGTTTATATCATACATCTTGTTTGTAGGCAAATGAATTAGGAGATGATGATGAGATTAATCGAGCTATCATATGGGTGAATAAGAAGGGGTAATTTGAAGATGGTGATTTAAAAATGGCAATAGAAAAGATTGTAAGCAAACAATACATAAACTTTAATATTATTTATTCATTGCTTCATCTAGCTAGTAATTACTTTGATTTCTTGTGCATGATAGGATGATTATGTCCAACAAAAATGAGATGGTAAGTTGCACATTGAAGAGGGGCATAGATATATCCTTTCAACAACACTTGATTCAAATGAACATTCTAGGTATGTGAGGGGTGTTGGAGGTCATTGTTGGTGTAGGAAGCATTAGTCAAGAGCAATCAACATCTAGGGATTTGATGTTTAATAATATACTAAGGTTCGGTCAGTTTAATAAAGTGTTAATCCAAATGGGACTTGATGTTTCAAAGAGAGAAGTCTAGTCAAGATCAGATGACTAGTAAAGAAGTCCTAGCCAAGGGTTGGGTAACGAAATTCTGGTCGAGGATTGAGCATTAAGACCCATCCAAGAGTTGGGCACTAAGTCTTGGTCGATGATCGAGCACCGAAGTCCTGGTCGAGGACCAAAGTCCTGGTCGAGGATCAGACACTAAGACTTGGCCGAGGGTTGGCACTAAGTCCTGGTCGGGGATGGAGTAACGAAATCTTGGTGAGTGAAGCCGAGTCCTAGTGAGTGAAGCTAGGTGGTGGAAATCCTAGTCAGTGAAGCTAGGCAACAAAATCCTGGTGAGTAAAGTTGGGTCATAGTGAGTGAAGCTTGGTGATGAAACCCTAAGGAGTGGACCTTAAGTGGTAAAGTTGTGGGGGTTTGACTCTAAGCAAAGCCTAATAGGTTAGGTAGACTTACAGAATTAAGGCTTAGGTTGCATATTTGTTTATTGTATGCTTATCTTGCAAGAACCTGGAGTTAGAAGTAAGACTGGGAGAGCAAACGCAAGCGGACGGAAGGTTGCTACTTGGACGAGCTTGCTCTAGGCGCCTGGAAGCATCCAAGCCCCTAGATGGATGGACTAGGTGCTTGGAAGCATTCAGGAGCCTGGAGTTCCAGGTGCTTGGACTCTTAGGTGTCTGGGTGTTCCCAGGCACCTAGGACCCCAAAACTCATTCTCAAAGATAAGTTGCGGCGAATTTGGATTAGATAACGTTGAGGTTGGGGTGCCTGGGATAGCATATAGGTGCCCATATGACCATTATATAAGGGACTTCAAGGAGAGCAAGCAAATGCAATTATTCTTTATTCTACTACTCTGAAACTTTATACAAGAGACTATAAGGTGAAGCTCTGCGACCTAGGAGACTCCGGAAGGAGTGCGCACTATGATCAGGATTTCTAGATAGGACACATTCGTTATTTTGGTATGCATTATTATAAGTTATTGTTTTTCTCTACTTGTGCTTGTAATTATCAAACTGTAAGACGAGTTTTTCCGCTTCCAGAACACTCCGAGAAGGAGACCATTAGTGGACTTACGCTAAGTGAATAGTCCTTGGATGTACTTGTTGGGGCAACCAACCCAAGGATGATCGGGATGATCATGGTTTTGATGTGTGTGTCAATATGGTTTAAGATTAGGGTGTTATCTTGTTATTTGATATGTGTGATTGAGTTTGCAGGACTTGGAGAATCACACATGGAGGACTTATCCGAGGGACGAGAGCCAAGGGAAGAGGACTCCAAGGGTAAGCCGGGAAGTAGACTTCAAAGGGCACACGTGAAGGGTGGCATGGAGGCAGGCAAAGGGAAGGCTTGTGTGCGCATCCGAGGGACAATAGCCAGTGGAAGAAGACGTCAAGGGGCGAGCCTAGAGCTGTCAATTTGGGTTGAGCCCGTCGGGTTGGCCCACCCTGCCAACCAATTTAAGTGGGTTGAGTTAGAATTTAAATAACCAAAGCCCACTGCGGGCCAACCCGCCTAAGCCCGCGACCCGCACGGGTCGGTCCGCGACGGGCTTGGGTTGGCCCGCGGGTTGAGAACCACATGTTAGTCAAGTTTTATGACAATTTATTATTTTTCTTTGTTATAATTTTGAAATAAATAATAATATTTTTCATCACATGAGTACACGTTTGAATCCATTTACATTTAAAAAATATATTTTTTGATATATTAGATTAATGAAACCTAAATATATGATTTTTTTTTTTACTTTTTTAAATTAAAAAAATATTTTGATGGGCCCGCAGGTTGGCCCGCCTAACCCGCGACCCGCCTTGGATTGGGTTGGGTTGGGGATTTCCCAACCCGCCTAGATGACGGGTCGACCCGCCCCCGCTCCGCCAAATTGCCAACCCGCTACGGGCCGACCCGCCCCGCCATGGGTTGGCCCAGTTGACAGCTCTAGGCGAGCCAAGGGAGTGTACTTGAAGGCACGCATGAAGGAGGGTCAAGGAGGGTCTTCAGAGTGAGGAAGAGAGATTATATTGGCTGGGCAGTCGACTGGTAGAAAGGTAGTCGACTGCCAGCCAATTCTCAAACTCACAGAATGTTTGAGACCCTGGACCAGTCGATTGCCCCAGGGGCAGTCGACTGATACTCCCGAAAACTAGCCATTGAGTTAGCCGTTGGCTAGCAATTAAGGCTAGACCAGTCGACTGCCCCAGGAGCAGTCGACTGGTGTCGGGTTGGACAACTCGTGGAGTTATCCTTTGATCTTATTTAAAGGGTGACTTTTGGGCACGATGAGGTACGGTTCTTTAGTGTACCAAAGTGCTGTTCGTGCCAAAAGTGATCAGTTCTTCATCTCGATTCCTAGTCTATCTTGTAATGAGGAAGAAGACAATCTTGTAAAGGTTTTCTCCACCTTGAAGGAGGCTTTTCATAGTGGAGAGTGTGCTCGTGCGTGGATCCTTGGATTAGTCACCTTTCGGGGTGGATACCAAGTAAATTCTCTGAGTTAGCATTGAAATTCTTATTTTTTATATATTTTGTATTCTGCTAACCCTCTTGTAGAGAATAGTTCAAGAAAAGTGCTATTCACCCCCTCCCCTCTAGCAAGCCCCACGATCTAACAGTACTGACTCTAGGGGGTTAGGAACTAAGTAAATTCTATTAGGATCGATGGCACGACTAGAGGGGGGGGGGTGAATAGCTTGATCACTCGAATTCAACTTCTTCCTACAATCGTTAGCACAAGCGAAAACTTAATCTATTAATTAAAACAATGCTAACACGTTACCGGTAACGTAGTTCGGAGATTGCTTGCTCCAACTCCACGGCGTGATCTTGAGGTGGACGAACTCTTGATCCTTCGGTGGATCACGCCTCGACAATCTCCGGCTAAACCTTTCTCTTTCTCGGTGGAGAACAACCTCTCACAAAGCTTCTTCCTCCTTATAAGATTGAGCTAGGGTTTAGGAGGAAGATGAACACTTGGAGCTTGAGCACTTGAGTACTTGAGTAAAGATATCACAATGAATTGCTAATCTATCTCAAGCCTCAAGCTCCTCTTTAATAGTGGAGAGAGTTGTTAACCAAACAGCTCAGCCCCGATACCAGTCGACTGCCCCCAGGGCCAGTCGACTGATGTCCAACCAACAGCTAACTAACGGCTAGCCTAACCACTCTATTTTTGAGCAGACCAGTCAATTGGTGCCTGGACCAATCGATTGATCTTTCTATGAGTTTCATCTTGACGCTGCCAATCGACTGCTTCCTTTGCCAGTAGTCGGCCCAGCCTTCGCGTATGCCTTGAAGTCCACTTCCTTGGCTTGCCCCTTGAAGTTCTCTTCCTTTGGCTCTCGTCCCTCGAATGCGCACACAAGCCCTCGGCTTATCTCCGTGCCATTCTTCGCGTATGCCTTTGAAGTCTACTTCCTCGGCTCACCCTTTGAAGTCTTCTTCCTCGGCTCTCGTCCCTCGGATGCTTTACTCTATGTTCCTCATGTGTGATTCACCAAATCCTGCACGACTCAAACACGCACATCAAATCAACATGAAAACCTAACTTAATCATATTGACACACACATCAAAACCCATGATCTACCTGATCAAACTTGGGTCGATTGCACCAACAATCTCTCCTTTTTTGATGTGTGACAATATGTTTAAGTTAGGTACAAAGATAACAATTGAAAATTAAAAACATGGTATATTAAGACACATAAATATGCATCCTCCCTCTTAACCTATGCCTTATCACATGATTTTCAATTTTTGCACAAACATAAAGAATTAAGTTAAATTTTAACTTAAACCTTTCAATTCTCCCTCGTTGACACTATCTTAAAGATTATACCAAGCAATATTAACCTATGGTATCAAATAGAGACAATGTTTTAGTTTATGAAAATACACAGAAATCAAAAAACATAGGTATCGGTCGACTGAGTCAGTTACCAGTCAACTGGTCTCACCGAATTGCCCATTCACAGAATCTTCAGTCGACTGGTCCTCTGCACCAGTCGGACCAGTCGACTGATACTTATCAAACTAAAATTTTAGCCTTTTGAGCTGAAATTCAGAAATGTATAAAAAATTTCAAAAAATTTAAAACATTATGAAATTTTATAAACATATTTTTTGTGATGTTTTATAACAGAGAAAAATACATTTTCATGAAAAATTTAAATATGTTTGACTTTTTGACCAATACTCAAATACTTTGAAAACATTCAATTTTGTATCAAAATCATATCCTAGTTTTGAACGCATGTGTTTTGCAAATCTATGCCATAGAAAATAAAACATAGAATTGTTTTCAAATCATTTGAAATATTCAACTATGATCTATGAGCAAGATGTCCATTAATTAAATATTTATTTTCCCCATAGTTGGTCTATTATTGCTAGAGTGATACATCTAATAACTCATCAATATGCCAAAAGTATAAGTGAATTATTTGTATCATCCTAACATCTCATATGCATAAATACAATCATAAATCAAGGCAATATGAGATATTCTAAAGGTAAACCCTATTTAGCCCATTTTATCAAGAATTTCTATTTGGGCTAAGTACTCCCCCTTAAGGTCTCAAGTCAACCAAATTTCAAAAATTTAAAATTTTAACAACATGGTTGATAAACCTAAATCCTCGAATCCTTGAGGATTGATTTTGACACTCAATAGAAATATTTCCTAATTGGGTTGAACAAGTACTCCTTAGGAATCCATTTTCTACTTAGGGTTTTGGCTTTTGCTTGCCCTCTAGCAAGTAGGCAATGATAAGTTTTTCTATTGCTAGAGTTTCCAAAACCTAATCCTTCCTTTTTGAAACTTGCCATTTGGCTCTCAATGATCATATCTAGGGTTTTTGAGCCAATTTCAAATTTTTCAAGGGCTTTGGTAAGATTATCTACCTTTTTTCCTTAATTCCTTATTTTTTTCTTCTAAGCATGAATCATTTGAAATAAAAGAAGAAGCATGCATATTGTCCCTAATTGTCATGGATTCTAACTTTTTATTTAACATGAAAAGTTCATTTTTCAAACCCTTAATTTTTTTCTAGCCTTAAACAAGTCATCATATTAGTGTTAGAAATAATTTTTACAAGAGTGGTAGTGGGTAGATTGTATACCTCACTTACCGAGACGTCCGATTTCGAAGTTGAGCCTCCCCCTTCACTTGAGCTCCCTTCATCTTCACTCGAGCTCTCGTCTTCTTCAATTTCGGATGACATGGAGGCAATGTCTTCAATTATCATTATTGCAAAATGGGATACATGATGCTCCTCCTCTTCCGATCAGGATGACTCATCTCATGTAGCCTTTAAAATTTGCACCTTCTTCGCTTTTTCTTTTGATTTCTTCTTTTCTTCTTTCTTCTTCAAGAGTGGACACTCATCTCTCATATGTCATTTTCCTTGACAATTGTAGCATATTATCTTCCTTGTTCTACTCTTGCTTCTTGAACTTTTTCTACCATAAGATTTGTTAATAGAAAAATATTTAAATATTTTTCTCATTATTCTTACCATATAGGCTTCCGCATCACTATCCATGGATGCACTAGATTCTTCCGAGTCAGATGAGGAAGCCTTCTTCTTTTTACCTTTTCCCTTGTTTACTACAAGGGGTATACTCTTTGGTTTATTGGTTTCTTCAATTGCTCTTCCAATCTGAGTTTCATGGAGCTACATGGTTGAGAAGAATTCCTCTAGAGAAGTTTTCTCTAAATCCTTGGATATGTAGTATGAGTCCACCATTGAGCTCCAATTTGATGTTCTTGGAAATGCATTGATGACTTTCATCAAGGTGTCTCAGTTTGAAAGTTGTTCTCCTACACTTGTTAGTCCATTAAGTATTTCTTTAAATCTAGCATGCAAATTTAATACCTTCTCCCCTTTGTCAAGCTTGATGTTATTGATTTGAGATCGAAGAAAATCTCTCTTTACCATTTTGCCTCCGAAGTGCCTTCATGAAGCTCTATTAGCTTGTCCCATATGTTATTGACACTTGAGTATCTTCTAATCATTGTTACTTTTTGTTGGGGGAGCATACTTAGTAGATGGTGCAAAACTTTTGAATTCGCTAAGTAATCATCCCTTTGCTTTTTACTCCATCTTCTTTTCTCAAGTAATTTGTTATCTTGATCCTTAGCACTTCAAAATCGTTTTCCATTATTAGCATAATATCAAAATCAGTATTGAAGAATATCTCCATCCTTTTCTTCCACCATGAGAATTCTCCCTCAAATTTTGGCGGTTGGATGTACGAGCTGACCATTTTGATAATTTTGTTTTTCTTGGTGGTTAGTCTATTGAAGGCGACCTTGCGCTCTAATGCCATTTGTTGGGATTGATGGCATGGCTAGAGGGGGGGGGAGTGAATAGCTTAATCACCTGTATTCAACTTTTTTCTACAATCATTAGAACAAGCAGAAACTTAATCTATCAATTAAAACAATGCTAACACGTTACTGATTATGTAGTTTGGAGATTGCTTGCCCTTACTCCAAGGCGTGCCCTTGATGTGAACGAACCCTTGATCCTTTGGTGGATCATGCCCCGGCAATCTCCGGCTAAAACATTCTCCTTCTCGGTGGAGAACAACCTTTGACAAAGCTTCTTCCTCCTTACAAGATTGAGCTAAGGTTTAGAAGGAAGATGAACACTTGGAGCTTGAGCACTTGAGTAAAGATATCACAATGAATTGCTAACCTATCTCAAGTTTCAAGCTCCTCTTTAAATAGTGGAGAGAGCTGTTAACCAAACAGCTCAGTCTCGACACCAGTTGACTGCCCCCAGGACTAGTCGACTGATGTCCAGCCAATGGCTAACCAACAGCTATCCTAACGACTCTATTTTTGAGCAGACCAATCGACTGATGCCTGGACTAATCGACTGATCTTTTTGTAAGTTTCCACTCGACGCTGCCAGTCGACTGCTTCCTTCGCCAGTCGACTGCCCAGCTTACAAACTCACTCTCAACCTATTCGGAGTCCATCCTTCGCGTATGCCTTGAAGTCCACTTCCTTGGCTTGCCCCTTGATGTTCTCTTCCTTTGGCTCTCATCCCTCGGATGTGCACACAAGCCCTCGGCTTGTCTCCATGTCATCCTTCGCGTATGACTTTGAAGTCTACTTCCTCAACTCACCCTTTGAAGTCCTCCTCTTCGTCTCTCATCCCTCGGATGCTTCACTTCATGTTCCTCATGTGTGGTTCACCAAGTCCTGCAAAACTTAAACACATACATCAAATCAATATGAAAATCTAACTTAATCATATTGACACACACATCAAAACCCATGATCTACCTGATCAAACTTAGGTCAATTACACCAACAAATTCCGCATGTCCTGTGCTTTTTTTTGTTTATTATTTCCGCTGCTACTAACAACTTTGATGGAATGAACAAACGTATTCAAGAATAGCGAATGGTCGATAATCACCCCTCTATCGACACACAAGATCCTACAATTGATATAAGAGTAGGAGGCTCTGATTGGACTAATCGTCGATAGAGTAAGCAAGGCACGAATTGAGGGGGAGAAGGGTGAAAAGGTATAAATTTTAAATATGGTTTTTAAATTTTATATTATATGTTTTAAGTGCAGGGAGAGAGTGCACTATAAAAATGAGTGTCCTACTCATAAGATTTGGATAACACCACCGGCGACAACAGAGGAACCAATGTCAGGAGCCTGGAAGGACAAAAGTCACATCTGATGCTTCAAGTGTTAGGAGTTTGGACACTATAAGAGCCAGTGCCTGTTGAGGAAGAAGAATGTGTAGGATCATTACACGTGAAGGGAGAGGGGGGGGATCACGTGACTTTTAAAAGCTTGTGTCTTTTTCGAAATTAAAAGCAAGTGAGCGCAGGGGAAATTGAAGCGATAAAAACTCGAGTCAAAAAGACACAAGGCATTGCTAAGATTTACTTGATTCGGAGCCGTTGGCGAGTCCTACTCCAAGGCCCAGGCTCTTTTGAACTTTTGATGGGTAATCTACTAATCCTCTCTATTGGAAATCCCTCGTAGAGTAGTTGAGTATAAGAAATAGGATTAGTGTAACACTCTACACTGCCCTTGTACAAATATGTGAAATAAGTATAGTAATGCTTTCACTACCCAACACTTTTTAGAAGAATGTTGATATGGCTCGTGTGTTGGTGTCAGCCTTCCAGTAGCAGTCGGACGTAGTCGAGTCGAAATAGGGTCGCAACAAGAAGATGAGAAAGTAGAATGATTGCAGGAGCTCAAGCGTTGAATAATGGAAGTCGATGTAGATCACTTGAATTTGAAGTCCTTATATAAGACATCTGAGGTGCCTCAGTTCCCAATTGAGGCACCTCAAATCCATAAAAATTTATCTGATCTGAAACCTGTGTCATCGTTGTTTATCCTTTGGAAGGTGTAAGTACCCCGGGTTGTGGATCGTTGTAATCGATAGAGGGGGGGGGGGTTAATAACAATTACTAAAATTTTTCGGAAACACAGAACCACAACGGAAGAACTACAAGACAATGCTAACACGTTTCTTTTTACTTGGTTCGGAGTCTTTAACGGCTCCTACTCCAAGGCCCATGATCCTTTACTATTTTCGTTGAGCAATTCTATATGTCGAATAAAAAGTTACAATTATATTTCGAGTACAGAATTTAGACAACAAATTTAAACTATACCGACGACACCGAAAATGTTGCAGAGCATCTTGGGCGGCATGTCGTCGATCTTGATCGTTGGCAGCGCAGAAGACTCGAGCACGGAGAAGATTTGGAGAGCGTTGGAGTGCTTGAGTCGCAAGAAAGCTTTCTGAGTTGATCTGAAAATTGTTGTGGAAAACAAAGGGGTGAAGCCCCTTATATACACTGTTCTCGGGCGCCTGAGGCTTATTGGGCGCCTGCCACGTGTAGCGAATCAGGCGCGTGCTTATCTGCAGACTCGGCCAAACCTCTATCCATAGGTCTTGGGCGGCTTGGACACTTGAGGCGCCTGATGGCTCACGGGCGCCTGTGCTACTGACGTGGCACCCTGCCAACTTGTGACGACCCGCCTTCTCTACCTTAGATGGATCGTTACTTAATTAACTAAGCTTTAAGTTACTACTACTTGACTTCCTTTAACTTGCTCTAAATTTTTTTCTTCCTTCTCTTTTTTTTTCAAAAAAAACAAAACAACTTTCATTTTATTTGCTTTGCAAGGAATTGACCCCTAGACCTCTTAGTTGTAACACTAGAGCACTAACCAGCTGCTCTATACCATTTCCTTTCAAATGGTACTAGTCGACTGCTATATAGCCAGTCGACTGGTATCGGCCACAGCAAGTTTCTGGGCGCGGCACCAGTCGACTGGCCTCTTGGCAGTCAACTGGTGCATCGAACAGAAGCTACTGTTCGATAGGGCAGTCGACTGGTCCTGTACCAGTCGACTGGCACGCCTGAAAACCTGCATTTCAGAATCTGAATTTCATCTCCAAACATTCACCAAACTTATACTTTCGAGCAATACAAAATTATGACACCATTTCTATACTCTATACTAGTTTTCTAAACAATTTAGCCAATCAAAACGAATCCATAAACTTGAAATTAGGACTTTTGCGAGATTTAACAAGTTATGAAAATCTATATAACTTTAGGCTAAAGTTTGTACCAACTCTTGACTTCATGCGGAATTAAAATAGGTTATTCATACTCAACACAACTAAGACATGAAACTATATGTTTCTAAACATTTAACTTTACTAATACTCAACCCAAACACTCTTCCACGGTTCCACCGCCACTGAGCACCAATGCAAGTCCTGTCGCCTCCCAACTTACACCTTTTCTTTTCCTTTATCTGCAATAGAAGGAAAAATGCAACTAATAAGCACAATGCTTAGTAAGTAAATCCCTACTCACAAAAATCACATATCGATACTAAACATGCTCATTTCAAAGGATGCTTTAAAAACTTTACTTGCTCAGAATACTTACAACTAAACGTGCTTACAACTTGAAATACTTTATCATGCTTGCAATGTATCAAATTACACATGAACTAAAAACACTTACTAATAAAAGAAACACTCACACATATACTTATATACTTGAAAATATCATAATCAACTTTCTCTTAGGCCTTGACATTGTACCATGGTATCAATGTACCAATGCGCGCTTTTCTAATAAGTTGCGAGGTAGCTAGCCACCGCTCCCTATTAGAACTTTACTTTCTAACTTTCTATGGGCCTTACATTTGCCCGGTACATGTCTCTTTCTCAAAGTAAAATACTTTTCTTACTTACCATACTTAAACTTATCACTTTACTTATTTTTGCATATGTTTGCATGCTAAAAACCCTTACTTTTCTCACTTTAACTTTCCATGGAGCATCTTGTGTGCTCCTTAACTCAAATTCACTTTTAGGTCTTTTCGAAAGTATAAAAACTCATCATGCTTGGCCTACTTACATTCAATACAAACAAATTGAATTTCTAACATGCTAAAACATACAACTTCAATAGCTAAAACATAGAATAGCAAAATTCTCTCAACCATGCTTCTATTTTTCGAAAACTAGGGTTCTACAATGAGAATTTCGAAACGAAACTACTCCTATTATAGGTGAGCGATTTACTTACATCGGTCTTGGAGAAAACTCACAAAAATAGGAAGAAAACTCCCTAACGAAATCCTTTTTCTTCCTCCTTGTAAAAAAAACTTCCACCTTTAGCCCTAGGAAGCAATCCTAGGTCTTCTCTACTCAAGGGGGAAGGTGAAGGAGAAGAAGAAGAAGAAGAACCCTTGAATTTCGCCTCTTCTCCTCGCCTCTCTTCCTCTCTCACGCGCGCGGCTCCAACCCTAGCCTCCCCTTTCCAACGCGACTTAAGCGGCTTAATATACCTTTTAATGAAAAGGCTTAACTACACTACAACATTATTTCTCTCCTTCCTTTTCTGTGCTTGATACCCTAGCCCAGCTGGTTTCTGCTTTAGCCCTGAACCGGAGAGATCGCGGGATCAAATCTCTCCACGACCACTTAACTCTTTCTTTTTTTTTTCTTTCTCTCCCGTGGCACCAGTCGACTGCCACGATTGCAGTCGACTGATACCCTGAACAGCCAACTTCCCAGCCTAAAATTTCTTCCTTTTCTCCTCCTATTTAATTTCTAAAAATACTAGAAAAATTTCAGTAAAATTCCTATTAATATATATGAAAAGTACTGGGTATTACAATCCTCCCTACCTTATAAAAAGTTCGTCCTCGAACTTAGAACAGCTCCGGATACTTTTGCCTCATGCTATCTTCTGCTTCCCAAGTTGCCTCTTCATGCTTCTGATTCAGCCATAACACTTTCACTAACGGTACCTCTTTATTCCTCAGCTTCTTAACTGCTCGATCTATTATCTGAATAGGTCGACTTTCATAACTGAGATCTTCATGCACTTGTACCATCTGTGGCTCAATCACTTGGTTGGCATCTGGGATATGCTTCTTTAGCATTGAGACATGGAACACATTGTGTATTGCTGACATCTCTGAGGGTAGCTCCAACTCATAAGCTACTTTGCCAACTCTTTTTGTCACTGGGTAGGGTCCTACGTATCGAGGACTTAGCTTGCCTTTCTTGCCAAATCTCATCACACCCTTCATAGGAGCTACTTTGAGGAAAACTGTATCCCCAACTTCAAACTCTAACGGCCTACGGCGTACATCGGCGTAGCTCTTCTGCCTACTCTGAGCAGTCTCTATTCTCTGGCGGATACTCCTTATGGCTTCTGTGGTATCCTCTATGAGATCAGTATGTGACCCCATTTCTTTCTTCTCACTACCTTCATACCAACAGAGGGGAGATCTGCACTTCCTACCATAAAGAGCTTCATAGGGTGCCATACCAATAGTGGCTTGGTAACTGTTGTTGTAGGCAAACTCAGCTAAACATAAATACTTGCACCAACTGCCCTTGAAGTCCAATGCACAAGCTCTGAGCATATCTTCTAGAACCTGATTCACTCTCTCTGTCTGTCCATCAGTCTGGGGATGGAAAGCTGTGCTGAATTTCAGTTTGGTGCCTAACGCTGTCTGTACGCACTCCCAAAAGTGTGAAGTGAAACGACCATCCCTATCAGAGATAATGGTCTTCGGGACTCCGTGTAGTCGGATCACTTCCTGCACATAAAATTGAGCTAACTTTTCAATTAAGTAAGACACTCTGATTGCCAAAAAGTGGGCAGACTTGGTCAATCTGTCTACTATCACCCAAATAGCATCATAGCCATTAGTTGTCTTTGGTAAACCAACTATGAAATCCATGGCTATGTCTTCCCATTTCCACTCTGGAATCTGAATGGGCTGTAGGACACCTCCTGGTCTCTGGTGTTCTGCTTTAACTCTCTGACATGTCAGGCAGGTGCTGACATACTTAGCTATGTCTCTCTTCATCCCTGACCACCAAAATCTTCCTTTCAAATCCTGGTACATCTTAGTGGAACCAGGATGCATTGAGTAGGGAGTTCCATGGGCTTCTTCAAGAATCTTCTTTCTCAGCTCTTCATGATTGAGGACACATAAACGGTCACCATAGTAGAGTATCCCACTGTCAGATACTCTAAACTCCTTACTCTCTCCTTCTTGCATCTCCTGCTTGATCCTCTGGATATCAGAATCCTCAACTTGCTCTTTCTGTATCTCTTCAAGCAAAGTTGACTCTAGTGTCAATAGGGCTAGCTGTCCATCAATAATCTCCACTCCATACTCTACTATCTCCTTCTGTAATGGTGGTGCCAATGATGATAAGGACATCAAAGTGGCACAAGTCTTTCTACTCAGTGCATCTGCTACTCTATTTGCCTTACCAGGGTGGTAAAGAATCTCACAGTCATAGTCCTTCACTAACTCGAGCCACCTTCGCTGTCTCATATTGAGGTCTTTCTGAGTGAAGAAATATTTCAGACTCTGGTGATCTGTATAAATCTTACACTGCACTCCATACAAGTAATGCCTCCATATCTTTAGAGCAAAGACTACAGCTGCTAACTCCAGATCATGAGTGGGGTAATTCTTTTCATAGTCCTTGAGTTGCCTGGAAGCATAAGCTATGACTCTACCTTCTTGCATAAGGACTGCTCCAAGTCCTAGCTTTGATGCATCACTGTATATATCAAAGCTCTTATCACCTTCGGGTACTGTAAGGATAGGAGCGCTTGTCAGTCTCTTCTTCAACTCAAGAAAACTCTGCTCACAGTCTTCAGTCCACTCATACTTCTTATTCTTTCTAGTAAGGGCTGTAAGTGGTGAAGCTATCTTTGAAAAGTCCTCCACAAACCTTCTGTAGTACCCTGCCAAACCCAGAAAACTTCTGATCTCACTAGCATTCTTTGGTTGACTCCAGTTACTAACTGCTTCAATCTTGGTTGGGTCTACCATAATACCTTCCTTGGAAATAATGTGGCCTAGGAAGGCCACCTGATCAAGCCAAAACTCACACTTTGAGAATTTGGCGTACAACTCCTTTTGGTGTAAGGTTTGCAACACTATCTTCAGGTGTTCTTCATGTTCTTTCCGAGTCTTTGAATACACTAGGATATCATCAATGAAGACAATAACGAACTTGTCCAGAAAATCCTTGAATACTCTATTCATTAGATCCATAAACGTCGCAGGGGCGTTTGTCACTCCAAAGGGCATAACCACAAACTCATAGTGCCCATATCTTGTGCTGAAATCAGTCCTTGGCACATCACTCTCCTTCACTCTGAGCTGATGGTAACCTGATCGCAGATCTATCTTGGAGAACACTGTAGTTCCCTTCAGCTGATCAAATAAATCATCTATCCTTGGTAAAGGATATCTGTTCTTGATGGTTACCTTATTCAATGCTCGATAATCTATGCACATTCGCATAGATCCATCTTTCTTCTTGACAAACAGTACAGGAGCTCCCCAAGGTGAATGACTAGGGCGGATGAAACCCTTGTCAAGCAGCTCTTGCAATTGTTCTTGTAATTCTTTCAGTTCTGCTGGCGCCATGCGATAAGGTGCTTTCGAAATTGGGTTGGTTCCTGGGGCCAACTCAATTTCAAACTCAATTTCCCGATTGGGAGGGAGTCCTGGTAACTCTTCAGGAAACACTTCAGGATAGTCACAGACTACCCTCACTTCTTCTCTCTTCAATCCTTCTCCTTGACTTGCATCCACTATATGAGCTAGAAAACCAGAGCACCCCTTCTCTAACATTCTCTGAGCTTGCAAGGTAGATAGGAACCTCTTTGTCTTTCTCCTTGGGTCTCCAATAAACTCAAATGAAGGTTCTGCTTCTGGTGTGAACTTGACTTTTCTCTTGCGGCAGTCTATAGAAGCATTGTACTTGCTCAAGAAGTCCATCCCTAGAATGACATCGTAATCCTTCATCTCAAGGACTACCAAGTCACTGTAGAGCTCTCGGTTGGAAATCCAGATTGGTACTGCCCTTAGCCTCTGAGTAGAGGCCATAACTTCTCCTGATAGTAGAGTTATTAGAAACTCCGGATTTAAACTCTCTGGTGGGATCCCTAGCTTTTTAGAGAATAGTATAGATACAAAAGAATGGGTTGCCCCAGTATCGAATAACACAATAGCATACTGAGATGAGATGAGTATTCGACCTGTGACCACAGTAGGAGTATTTGCGACATCTTCCTTGCTAATGGAGAAAATCCTGGCATTGGTTGTGGCTGGTGGGACTTCCATCCTCATCTGGCTGTAATAAGGTCCCTCCATAACCGGCTGCATCTGGTGCAGCTGAGCAGGTCCACCTCTGTACTGAAGAAACTGTGGTGGAGGTTGCTTTTCTTTAGGACAAGCCTTGGCCATGTGCCCTACTACTCCACATATATAGCAAGCTCCAACACTCGACTTGTTAGGGCAAGCCTTCATCATGTGTCCCTCTGCTCCACATATATGGCATCCACTCATGCCCTGACGACACGCTCCAGGATGTGTCTTTCCACACTTTGGGCAAGGAGGATACTTAGGCTGCTTGCTTGAGGTGCCTCCTTTATTTCCCTCAGAAGTCTTCTGGTCCCCCTGCTTTCTCTTGCTTGAATTCCCTTTCCAGTTCTGTTGATTTTGTGTACTCCCTTGGGACTTCTGAGCTGAGGTCTGTTGTTGTTGCGCACATGTAACCCTTATACTGTTTAAGTAGTGCTCAGTGATCAAAGCACTACTTACTAACTCCTCTGAAGTTTGTGGTATGTTACCACTGCCGGCCACGTTCAAAGCTATCTGGGGCCTCAGCATCTTGAGCATCAGCCTAACTCTCTCCTTCTCAGTACTAACTAGCTCTGGGCACAAGCGAGCTAGTCGATTGAATTTCTTCACTGCTTCATCTACAGTCAGATCTCCTTGACGGAACTCAGTAAATTCATCATAGTGCTTGTTTGTCACTTTCGTGTGAAAGTACTCTTCCAGAAATTCTGCTTCAAAGTCAGCCCAGGTCATCTGATTCACATTCCTCTTAGCTTTCACTCTTTCCCACCACATCCTAGCATCTCCAGTAAGGCAGAAGGATGTGCACTTTATCTTCTCCACCTCGGGCCAGTCCAGTAACTCCATTATACTTTCCACCGTTTTGAACCGTGCCTGAGCATCCCATGGTTCACTTGTGCCAGAAAAATTCTCGGGCTTCAGTCTCTGCCACTGGATCAGATATGCTTCCTGTCTCACTTCTCTTGTCAGAGGTACTGGGGGAGTCTCTGTCACCGCTGGTGTCACTACTTGTGCCACTGGCGCCACTGGCGTGGCAACAGGGGTGGCTTGCTGATTAGCCATCAAGGTAGCAATGACTTGCTGCTGCTCAGCAAGTTGCCTCTGAAGCTGGGCCACCACTCCTTGAAGATCTGTGGGTGGTACTGACTCAGTTGATTCCTGTTCTCTAGGAGCTTGCTCCTCGTTGCGGACAATCCTGGGATGTCCTCTTGCCATCTCTCTTGCTCTATGGTGTACAGAAAATAAATAAGAAATAAATGCTCATTATCTCTTACTAACTTACTTCACTATCTCCATGCACATATTAGTATATAATAATACTCACATACTTCCTTATCATCTTTCACTTTCTGACACTAGCAGTCAATAATGAAATGTATACAAAACTACAACATATGAACTTCTTCATCATGCACTTACTGACACTAGCAGTCAATAATAAAAAGCATGCAAAACTATAACATATGAACTTCTTCATCATGCACCTACTGATACTAGCAGTCAATAATGAAAAGCATGCAAAACTATAACATATGAACTTCTTACTTGGCAGGCGGCAGGATTGATGCTTGATGTCAGTGTGGCGGAAGGATGGAACTTTGCTCTGATACCACTCTGTGACGACCCGCCTTCTCTACCTTAGACGGATCGTTACTTAATTAACTAAGCTTTAAGTTACTACTACTTGACTTCCTTTAACTTGCTCTAAATTTTTTTTTCTTCCTTCTCTTTTTTTTTTAAAAAAACAAAACAACTTTCATTTTATTTGCTTTGCAAGGAATTGACCCCTAGACCTCTTAGTTGTAACACTAGAGCACTAACCAGCTGCTCTATACCATTTCCTTTCAAATGGTACCAGTCGACTGCTATATAGCCAGTCGACTGGTATCGGCCACAGCAAGTTTCTGGGCGCGGCACCAGTCGACTGGCCTCTTGGCAGTCAACTGGTGCATCGAACAGAAGCTACTGTTCGATAGGGCAGTCGACTGATCCTGTACCAGTCGACTGGCACGCCTGAAAACCTGCATTTCAGAATCTGAATTTCATCTCCAAACATTCACCAAACTTATACTTTCGAGCCATACAAAATTATGACACCATTTCTATACTCTATACTAGTTTTCTAAACAATTTAGCCAATCAAAACGAATCCATAAACTTGAAATTAGGACTTTTGCGAGATTTAACAAGTTATGAAAATCTATATAACTTTAGGCTAAAGTTTGTACCAACTCTTGACTTCATGCGGAATTAAAATAGGTTATTCATACTCAACACAACTAAGACATGAAACTATATGTTTCTAAACATTTAACTTTACTAATACTCAACCCAAACACTCTTCCACGGTTCCACCGCCACTGAGCACCAATGCAAGTCCTGTCGCCTCCCAACTTACACCTTTTCTTTTCCTTTATCTGCAATAGAAGGAAAATGCAACTAATAAGCACAATGCTTAGTAAGTAAATCCCTACTCACAAAAATCACATATCGATACTAAACATGCTCATTTCAAAGGATGCTTTAAAAACTTTACTTGCTCAGAATACTTACAACTAAACGTGCTTACAACTTGAAATACTTTATCATGCTTGCAATGTATCAAATTACACATGAACTAAAAACACTTACTAATAAAAGAAACACTCACACATATACTTATATACTTGAAAATATCATAATCAACTTTCTCTTAGGCCTTGACATTGTACCATGGTATCAATGTACCAATGCGCGCTTTTCTAATAAGTTGCGAGGTAGCTAGCCACCGCTCCCTATTAGAACTTTACTTTCTAACTTTCTATGGGCCTTACATTTGCCCGGTACATGTCTCTTTCTCAAAGTAAAATACTTTTCTTACTTACCATACTTAAACTTATCACTTTACTTATTTTTGCATATGTTTGCATGCTAAAAACCCTTACTTTTCTCACTTTAACTTTCCATGGAGCATCTTGTGTGCTCCTTAACTCAAATTCACTTTTAGGTCTTTTCGAAAGTATAAAAACTCATCATGCTTGGCCTACTTACATTCAATACAAACAAATTGAATTTCTAACATGCTAAAACATACAACTTCAATAGCTAAAACATAGAATAGCAAAATTCTCTCAACCATGCTTCTATTTTTCGAAAACTAGGGTTCTACAATGAGAATTTCGAAACGAAACTACTCCTATTGCAGGTGAGCGATTTACTTACATCGGTCTTGGAGAAAACTCACAAAAATAGGAAGAAAACTCCCTAACGAAATCCTTTTTCTTCCTCCTTGTAAAAAAAACTTCCACCTTTAGCCCTAGGAAGCAATCCTAGGTCTTCTCTACTCAAGGGGGAAGATGAAGGAGAAGAAGAAGAAGAAGAACCCTTGAATTTCGCCTCTTCTCCTCGCCTCTCTTCCTCTCTCACGCGCGCGGCTCCAACCCTAGCCTCCCCTTTCCAACGCGACTTAAGCGGCTTAATATACCTTTTAATGAAAAGGCTTAACTACACTACAACATTATTTCTCTCCTTCCTTTTCTGTGCTTGATACCCTAGCCCAGCTGGTTTCTGCTTTAGCCCTGAACCAGAGAGATCGCGGGATCAAATCTCTCCACGACCACTTAACTCTTTCTTTTTTTTTCTTTCTCTCCCGCGGCACCAGTCGACTGCCACGATAGCAGTCGACTGATACCCTGAACAGCCAACTTCCCAGCCTAAAATTTCTTCCTTTTCTCCTCCTATTTAATTTCTAAAAATACTAGAAAAATTTCAGTAAAATTCCTATTAATATATATGAAAAGTACTGGGTATTACACAACTCATCCGAACTCACCCGTTGGAAACACCTCAAGACAGGCGCCTATTACCTGTCAAGCGCGTGATATCTCGGGCACCTAAATCCTTTCAGGCTCCTGGGATGTAGAAATTACTACCTTTCACTCCTGCATCTAGGGTTAGTCCAAGAACAATATAATATAAACAATAAACATATAAATAACAACCGGAGCTATCTTGATTCTGCCTTTAGATTTCAAAATGAAACCCTAGGTCGAACCGACGCCTACTGTTCCCTCTTCCGGGGAACGCATCCTCACTACTCCTCTCAGGAGAAATTACCTTTTGCCAACCGGCTCCTCCGGTAGGACTTTTGCTCGGCCTCCGAGATTGCCGAATTTCGAAACGTCCGTACCTCGACCCACCTCTACTTCTGTCAGCAATCCTCGCTTAGTTAAGACTTCTGCCCAATCTTCCGGATCAAGACTTCGGTGCCCTGTCCTCGACCAGGACTTGTTGCCCAACCCTCGGCCAGGTCTTCTTCCTCGACCCTGCAGAAATAAAATAAATTTTCTACTCTCCTCATTGATCAGTACTCTCCCCCTTTTTCCTTTAGAGTATTTCAATATTTTGAAAAACTTAACAAAAATTCAAAAATATTGCATAATCTTCTTTTAATTGAAAATCTCCCCCTGAAGCTTGTGAAAATATGTACTTTTTCTATTTTGGAAGTTTCTTCGAAAAAATTTGAATACTTCTGAGTAAAGGAAATTCTTGAGAAAAACAATATTTGAAAATGTCTAACTTAAAGTTTTTCTCTAATAGAATTTTCTAAAAAGTTTTTTTTTGTTTTTTTGGAATAAAGTTTTCTCTTTTCAAAAATTTTGAGAAAAAACTTTAACTTTATTTTTTCGACAAGAAATTTTGAGGAAAAAATAATTTTAACTCGAAAACAAATATTTTGAGGGAAACAACAAACATTTTGAGGAAAAAAATAATTTTAACTCAATTTTAACTTGTCTTTTCCTTCTCTCCCCCTTTGCCATATATCAAAAAAAAATGAAAAACATGTTTGACAGGAAAAACAGTTGTGTATCAGAGCCTATTTATTTTGTAAAAATAATGAAAGAAACTAACTGACAGTAAATAATAGAAATGAACTAAGTTTGACCTAAGTAATAAATTGAACCTAGTTAACATACTAGTGAGTCCAAGCATAATTTTTTTTTAAAAAATGGATCAAATTAACTTCTTTCTGTCCCTATCTAACCTAGTTAGCTACTTACTAACTCTTATATAACAACAACTTTCACTTGAGTTAGTCAAGTTAAGTAATCTCATCAAGTTAGACTTTCTAAGCTTGAATACTTAACTTGATTGCTGTTCAGTTGTATTTATCACCCCAACTGCTCTTGATGCACTGACATAAAGCATCTTGAGTCAAGACATAAACCTAAGCATCTCAACTCAATCTAGGTTATCAATCAAAGTGCCCTAATGTGCTTGCGAGATGTTGGCTTCTAGATCTATAGGAGCATGCAATTCTAGGGTTAAGTCCTAAGCTAAGTCCATTGCGTAGAAAAACCCTAGTTTTGAAGGGGTAATTTTTTATAAAAAACTATGTCGGAAAAATATTTTTAAAGCAATAAACATTTTTAAAGAAAAACAATTTTTAAGATAATAAAATAGGAATTAAAAAAATAGTCCTATTCTACTAAGCACATTCCTAACTGTCAGTAACTCAGTAGGGAAGAATGCTAACATCTGAAGTAGATGATCAAGTCAACTTCTATAAATAAGGAAAGTCAGAAAACAAATCCCTAGTACAATATCAAGCTAAGAAGATGAGCCCGGATGCCAAGAAGGGCTTGGATACCATGAACGAAACATGGACATCATCTCCTCATGTCGGGCCTGGTCTGCTGCGAGTTTCTCATTATGTTGGGCCTGAAGGGCATCCATCTGCTCGACGTGATGGGCCTCCATCTCCTCTCGAAGACTATGAACCTCCATCTCTATCCGTGTGAGGCGCTGGTCCATAGTCATCAGAGGGGGTGGTGGTGGAGATTCTCTCAGTTGTTCCTCGATCTCGGCGGCGATATCTGTGACATCGATGTCAACCTCGTCGTCCGAGTCAACCTGTGGTGGAGCACCTCGTCATCTCCAAGATATGGCCCCGGTGGCCGAGATATCTACAACGGCTAGGGAAAAGTTCCTAATTCCTATTTTGTCAAACTCGATCATCGTGATGATCTCTCCAACAGAAATATCACGACCGGAATGATGGAAGAGTGCAGTCAGAATGTGACAGTAGGGGGTCCGCACTCTAGAGTGAGTGGAGATGCTAGAGGCATAGATGATCGTCCTAAACATATGTAAACCGATGTCTATGTCCAAGTGGTGGATCATCGCGTAAAGAAAGAATGAGTGAAAAGGTCACATAACCACTACATCCCGTGAAGTCAGGGGAAGAATGCAACGGACTAGGACTCGATAAAGGGTGTAATCCTGGATGCGCAGATCGATGGATCGAAAATTTTGAACCGTCGGATCTCTCTCACCTTTGAAAAATTAAGAGTAGAGAAGGCCGAGGGTAATGTGGGAGTAAGGGGCAGGAAAGGGAAGATCCATAGGAGGATAACTACAGAACGTGGACTGAGAGGGTTATAGTCCAAGAAATCTAGTAAATAAAGAAGGAGAAATGGTAAGTGGAAGGGTCTGAATAGTGGTGGTGTAGCAGAAATCATCGACTTTGACCAAGTCGTTATAAAATTTGGCACACAAAGTCATGTTTATAGAATGATTACAGTATACTAATTATTCTAGTTGGTAGTAAGTAATGACATCAATGACTGTGGGACAGGACTGGGTAAAGAATCCCCTATTCAGATAGCTGATTTTTAAAGGTTTGTACGTAGTGGTAGCAAACTTATTGAAAAGGGCTAATGTAGGAAACATAAGGTCAGGGCTAGGCTCGGTACCAAGATCGGTCTCGGTAGGACGACGTTTGCTATTATAATAATTGAAATTGAATAATAATAATAAATTGAAAAGAAAAAAAGCAATAAAAACATACCATGGAGGCATCATGGGAGAGGGGGAAGAAAGGAAGACTTGGGATGCTTGGAAAACTCTTAGAAGTGAAGAGGAGATTGTGAGTTTGGTGTGGAGAGGGTGCCATGGGTGAGGGCTTACATATCCCTTCTTGGGCGCCCGTGAGGGTTAATAGGCGCTCGTGGCAGAGGTGAGGCACCCGAGATCTTACTCGGGCGCCTGAGTTCAAGTTTAGATGAGGCGTGGCAGCCTTTGACTACCTCGTACGTTGGGAAATCAATGGGCGCCCGTGAGGGTCTCGGGCACCCGGTATGACCAATCTTTGATCAGGTTTAATTCAGTTCAATCAAAACCTAAGTTTAATTTTGTGGAAAATTTAAAGGTGGTTAAATTCAAAACTTAGTTTGATTGAAAGAAACATTAAGTTACTTTTGAAAGCATTAAGTTTTTGAAAATATTAAATTGTACTTTAGGAAATATTAAGTTCAATTTTTGAAAATATTATGTTAAATTTGAAAAATTGTTAAATTGAATTTTTTGAAAACATTAAGTTTATATTTGAAAAATGTTAAGTAGATTTTTTTTTAAAAAAAATAGTCAAGTTGAATTTTAAACAATATTACATTGAATTTTAGAAAAATATTAAGTAGAATTTTTGAAAAAATGTTAAGTAGAATTTTTGAAAAATGTTAAGATGAATTTTTGAAAAATGTTAAGCAGAATTTTTGAAAAATGTTAAGATGAATTTTTGAAACATGTAAAGTAGAATTTTTGAAAAATGTTAAGATGAATTTTTGAAAAATATTAAGATGAATTTTTGAAAAATGGTAAGTAGAATTTTTGAAAAATATTAAGTTGTATTTTTGAAAAAATTAAGTTGAATTTTTGAAAATATTAAGTTGAATTTTTGAAAATATTAAATTGAATTTTTGAAAAACAGTAAAGTTATATTAAAGGTAAAATTAATTAAATTGGTTGAGTTGAACTACATTATAAAGTCCTAAACATCTCATCCATTTCTAAGTAACAAAATAGGTATCCTTATCTGTTTTGTGAGATGTGTTAATTATCTTTGATTTTATGTTATCACTATGATTTGATTGAAACTTATGTTAGATTTAGGTTTAACAATTAGTAAGTTGAAAATAAATTTCGATAATTGACTTCCAGGTCTTGGCGAGGCACAGAGACCTTCTTTGGCCATAGCCTTATTGGATCATCAACCCTTTCCTAGACAGTCTTTTAAAGAAATTTTATTCTCAAACTACTTTTTGAGAAACCCTGGTCTAACTAGTTGAGGATTTGGTGAGGTAGCTTCGGTTAGTTCCACTTGACTAATAGGATCAAATAGGGTACGCCTTACTCTACCTGTCCTTTTTAGACAAGATTCCTTAACGTACTATCATCTTACCTCACCCTAATACTAGGTTGTGCAAGATTCAATTAAGTTAGATCCTTATCTAACCGTTCCTAAGTCTAAGCATAATATTTTGCAGAAGTAAAATAAACAAGCATCATACAGTAAAAAAAATAACAATAATTTAATTAACTATAAAAATAGTTTTTATATTGGCTCCCCCTGGACTAAAGCCTTGGTATGGGCTAGGCAAGATGTGAATCTTGTCCTTGGGAATCCAATATTGGTTTGGTCTAGCTTGATTTGTCAAGCATAATTTCGGGACCCATGCTTGGACTCGGGTTCTACTTGGGTTCAAAATAGAATAGTATAATCTATACCGTGAGTTGGTTCGATAACCAAGTCCGGATCGGTTTAGAACTAATTTTTGTTTTCTAAGAATCATGTCAAGATTCTTGGAACCCAAGAAAAAACATTCCAGTGCAACTCTAAGTTCCTTTACCTGAGATTTCAAGGAGGAATTCTCCTCCTCATGTTTTTGGGCTTAAGTGGAGGTTCCTTCCTAAACTGGTTCAGTTAAGGAGCTAGAGTTGACTCCCTCTTTTAGGATTTTGACTTTCTGTCGGAAGGATTCGACCCGAACGTTGACTTTGGCCAACTTATGAGACAGATAAGAAATTAAATCATAAAGTTGAGATTCAGGATAACCTCTTACCGTTATTTGCCCGTCTTCCAAAATTGAGAGCCTTCCGATTCTGACATTTTCTTCTGGTTTCAATTTTGATTCGATGTCAAGATTTTTTGATGCTATCAGCGCGAGGAGGTTGGCATGTGGTACTTCTTCTTCTTCTTCCGAAGATGATTCATCCCACGTAGTTTTGAGCGCCTTCTTCCTCCGGTTCTTCTTGTTTTCCTTCAAGTTGGGACACTCTGATTTGTAGTGACCCTTCTTGTGGCACCCGTAACAGGTTACTTCACTTTTAGCTTTTTGGCTGGTAGAAGGTTCGGTTGGATCATCTTTTTGTTGGTTCGCCTTCTTCTTCTTCTTTTGTCCCTTGATCATCTTGTAGTGGCTCCGGGCCATCTGGACCAGCTCCGGATAATCGATTCCCTCGTCATCAGACTCTGAGTCAGAATCTGACTCGGGTATCGGTTGCATCTTTTTCTTCTTTTGCTTTGCAGGGACTTTTCCTGCAAAAAAAGCTAACCCTTTCTTGACCTGTGAAGCGTTAGTCTATTCGTGGAGTTCTAATTCAAAAAAAAGTTTATCTAACTTAATATCTGAAAGGTTCCTAGAAACCTTGTAAGCATCTACCATTGATGCTCACAATGAATTCCTTGGGAACGAGTTTAGGGTATACCTGATGAGATCACAGTTTTCTACCTTGTGACCTATCGTGTGTAAACCATTCATTAGTTCTTGTATCCTTGCGTGATGCTGCGCAGCTGTTTTTCCATCTAGCATTTTGATCGTATACAACTTGTTGAGAAGAAGATCCTGCTTACTGATACTCGTGTCCGACATGCCTTCATGCAACTCGATCAATTTATCACATAATTCCTTAGCGCTGCTGAACAGGCCGACGCGGTTGAGTTCTTCCTTTGTCAATCCACACTGGAGGGTTTGAGTGGCTTTTGCGTCTGCTTCTATCTTCTTCTTGAGTGAAGCGTCCCACTCAGAGTATCCTTGAACTTCTCCTTGAGAGTTCTTTGGGATCTCCAGTCTAGACTGGGTGATGATCCACATTTCCACTTGAGTTTTTAGGTGAACTTCCATTATGCTCTTCCAGTAGGAGAAATCTTCTCTGGAGAACAATGGAGGGCGTGCAGTGTTGTAGCCTTCTTGCATGACCATTAAATATTCATGAAAATACAAAAACAATAAATTTGTTCCAAGACTTTATCTTGGATTAGCAGTGCGGTATAAAAAGAATAAACTAAAAACAATTAGAGTGGTGTTGCATCAACCTCGAAGAATGAGATTTTTTTTAAAAAAATGAACGAAAAATGAAAAAAAAAATATTCTAAAAAAAACTGCTCAGTTGGCGGTTTCACCAAGGTTGAGCAACCCACTTTGATACAACTTGTGGGATCATTGTAATCGATAGAGGGGGGGGGGGTGAATAGCGATTACTGAAATTTTCGGAAACACAGAACCACAGTGGAAGAATTACGAGACAACGCTAACACGTTTCTTTTTTACTTGGTTTGGAGTCTTTAACGACTCTTACTCCGAGGCCCACGGTCCTTGACCATTTTTGTTGGGCAATTCTATAAGTCGAATAAAAAGTTACAATTATATTTCGAGTACTGAATTTAGACAATGAATTTAAACTATACCAACGACACCAAAAATGTTGCAGAGCGTCTTGGGTGGTGTGTCGTCGATCATGATCGTTGGCGGTGCGGAAACTCGAGCACGGAGAAGATTTGGAGAGCGTTGGATTGCTTGAGTTGCACGAATGCTTTCTGAGATGATCTGAAAATTGTTGTGGGAAGCAAAGGGGTGAAGCCCCTTATATACATTGTTCTCGGGCGCCTGAGGCTTATTGGGCGCTTGCTACACGTAGCGAATCGGGCGCGTGCTTATCCGCAGACTCAGCCAAACCTCTATCCATAGGTCTTGGGCGCCTGGGACACTTGAAGCACCTGATGGCTCACGAGCGCCTGAGCTGCTGACATGGCACCCTGCCAGCTCAGTCGAACTCACCCGCTGGAAACACCTCAAGATAGGTGCCTGTTACCTGTCATGCGCTTGGTATCTCGTGTTGAGGCAATCTGTGATCCGGAGTGATCATGTGTTTTGATGTTTGGGCAAAGAGTTTAAGTTAGACTTTCTCTTGTGTACTAATATGTGTATGTGAGTGTGCAGGTTGTACAGGTTTACACATATTGACTTGGCTGGACGGCTTCGGTATGGTGAAGGGTTGCATGGAGACAAGCTGGAGGCTTGTGTGCACCCGAGGGACCTGATATAGCAGGGATGATGAGCCGAGGAGTGCGGACTTCGAGGCATACGTGAAGGATGACATGGAGATAAGATGGAGGCTTGTGTGCATCCGAGGGACGAGGGCCGAAGATGAAGATGGCGCGAAGGCAATAGTCAAGGCTGCTGGTGAAGAGTCAGCTGAGGTAAGGGACAAGAGCCGAGGGAGGAGGACTCCAAGGGCAAGCCGGGAAGTGGACTTCAAAGGGCACACATGAAGGGTGACAGGAGGCAAGTCTAGGACTTGCGTGCGCATCTGAGGGACGATAGCCGGTGAAAGAGGACTTCAAGGGGCAAGCCAAAGGAGTGGACCTGAAGGCACGCGTGGAGGAGGGTCAAGAGAGTGAGTGGGAGTGCTGTTGTAAGCTGGGCAGTTGACTGGGGGTTGTCCAGTCGACTGCCAAAACTCACAGTAGGTTCTGGACCCTATACCAGTAGACTGCCATTCTGGCAGTCGACTGGTAAGTCACCAGAATTCGAACGTTGGGGCTGTCAATGGTCGAATCTGAGTGGTGGCAGTCGACTGCACTGGGACCAGTCGACTGCCAGCGGGTTTTCCAGCCCGAGTTCTATTTAAAGAGGGCTCGATTAGGGCTGGGTTTCTTGACGAATCTTGTCTTGGTTAAAGACAAGATAGTAGTCTTTGTGCTCAGAGGTTTGCTTGGTGCTGTGGCGAGGTTTCTCCACCCACAAGGAACGACGAGGGCTAGCCAGAGGTTATCCGGGGAGTGATCCACCAACGGATTCTTGGATTAGTCACCCGTCCGGGGTGGATACCAAGTAAATAGGTTTGTTAGCAGTGCTTTCTTTGTTGTTTGTGTTGATTATTATTGCTTCCGCTTGCGTACACTAACAATGTAGGAAGAAAGATCCAAAAAATCGCTATTCACCCCCTCTAGCGTACGGAATCGATCCATTATCTCGGGCGCCTGAATCCTTTTAGGCGCCTGGGATGCAGAAATTACTACCATTCACTCCTGCAACCAGGGTTAGTCCAAGAACAGTATAATATAAATAATAAACATATAAATAATAGCCGGAGCTATCTTGGTTCTGACTTTGAATTTCAAAATGAAACCCTAGGTAGAACCGACGCCTACTGTTCCCTCTTCCGAGGAACGCATCCTCACCTACTCCTCTCAGGAGAAATTACCTTTTGCCAACCAGCTCATTCGGTTGGACTTTTGCTCGACCTCCGAGACTGCCGGATCTCGAGACGTCCGTACCTCGACCCGTCTCTACTTCTGTCTGCAATCCTCGCATGGCTAAGACTTCTGCTCAATCTTCTGGATCAAGACTTCAGTGCCTAGTCCACGACCAGAACTTCTTACCCAACCCTCAGCTAGGTCTTCTTGCTCAACCCTGCAGGTCAAGACTTCATGCCTAGGTGAACTAGGACTTTCCTGCACACTTGGTAAATCCATTAGATCACAATATAGACTTAACTTTGAACCCTTTACCATTATCAAAACTAGGTTCGATCTGGTGCTTCCGGCACCAACACGGGTAAGTTTTGATGTGGTCAACCGAGTCAAAATTAGGTCCTATTGGTATTTGATCCTTGTGTCTAACTGTGCAGAAGCTTAGCAGCACAAGAAGTCGAGTGGAAGATACAATGGTTGAGAAGGATGACATGAGAAGGGGGCTGATGAGCTCGGTACATCCGAGCGATGCGGAGGTCTATGAAAGAGTATGTCAGTGGACCAAGAAGGACGTGCACGGTATCTGATGGACGAGAAGCCGAGAGCAAGCATGTTTTGATGTGGTCAACAGAGTCAAAATTTGGTATTGGTTTATCTTGACCATAGAATTACACTAGTACACTTTGTGTGTATTGAACAAGACCGATATAGAGGTGATTCAATTTATACTGACTATATAATTGAATCAGACCTCAGAGATTATGAAGTACATGCTCTTAATCACGATATAATAATGGGCACATGTACTTAGTATTTATTTCTTTGATTCACCAATGGGCGAGATTTATTTGTTAAATCGATAGACTCGGTAATTTGAGAAATAATATTATTTACATGGTGTGCCGTTGATTATAGAAGGAAACTGTGTCTTGGAGAGTCGAGTTGATGATGCCCCCTTGAAGAACTCATAAAGTTCATCGTGTTAAATCCTGCAGGTGGACTTGGTCCGACATGATGATAAGGTTGACCGGTACTACTCAAGGGGTTAGATGTTAATTAATTAAATTGTCAGTAATTTAATTAATTAACGGATATTCGATATCTTAAACATGGGGAGAAATTTGTACTCATAATAGGTGGAACCCATATTTAAATATGTGGGTTGGTGAGGTAGATCAATGAGGATCTATTAGTGAAATGAATCTTCATTAATGGATCGGGCCTTGATCCATTAGGTGGCCACGACCCAACTCCTCCTCATGGTCCATATTATAGCCTATATATATACTGTTGGATTGGGTTGGACCGGCTAGAGGGGGGTGAATAGACGGGAAATTTTTTTTATAAAAGTGGAGGCACTCGTTTTTAAAAAAGAAACTTGGTTGCAACTGAGAACGTTGCTTCCAAGGCAGTGGACGCTCAATAAAAATCTCCTTGTGGCGGAGAAGCCTTACAAAAATAGCACGCTAGACTTTTAGAGAGTTTACAAGAAATGAATTAATTGAATGAATAAAAAGGTTGAAACTCTAAGCCTATTTATAGCCTAAGAGAATAAATCTGGATTGTTGATTGTTGAGGAATTTTCTCTTGGCCGTTGATCCATGGATGTAATCTGGATGGCTGATCTTAGATGGGATTAAACTACATCCATTGGATCTGATTAAAGGATAAAGTTATCCTTTAAGAGATAACTTTGTCTTCTGCTCGCAACAGATAAATAACTTTATCATTTGCTCACAACAACTTTAATCACATCTCTTCTTTATCTCAGTTGGTAAGATTGGTGATATATGTAGGCGAGGTTGTTGGTTCGAATCATCACAGCAAAAAATAAAATTCTTTTGTTTCAGGTGCCTGGTTTGACTTGGTCAAACTGACCAGTCTTTTGGTTCATCTTCTGGGTGATTTCCGGCCAACCGGAGTTAGGCTCACCCGAACCCGACTCCGGCCTTTCGCCCCTCGAGCGTCCTTCCTCCCAGCTTCTCGTCCCTCGGACACCACGCACGTCCTTCTCGCTCCACCGGTGTACTCTTCCGCAGCATCCGCGTCCCTCGGATTGTACCAAGCCCGTCGACTCACTTCCCCGCACAATCCTTCTCGTCCGCTACGTCTTACACTCGACTTCCTCCGTACCTAAGCTCCTGCACACTTAGCAGAGGGATTAAAACCAACAGGACCTAACCTAACTTGGTTGATCACATCAAAACCAACTGGGGCACCAAAAATCTCCCCCTTTTTGATGTGGATCAACCCAAGTTTAGTTAGGGTAAACCAAAAAAAAAACCAATAAAACTAAATTAAGCAGTTAAGCATAGAAAAAAAATATTGCAATCAATAACCACAACCTCCCCCTAAACTTAAGCTACTCTCCCCCTTTGATCACAGCAAAAATGGGGCACAAAAAATAGGGAAAGGAAAAATTTTAAGTGCGATAAAAAATATTCTAGGTGAAAAAAAAAACGCGTTGCCACAGATTTTTCAAATTTAAAATGACATATTTTTTCACAGCTGGTGAGTTTTTCATTTTTTTTGAAAAAAAATGACTTAAATAAAATCTAATTTTTTTTGATAAAATCCACAGCAGATGAGGAGTTGCAAAAATAAAATTGAATCCTGTCAAAATATTTTTCTATCAAATTTTGAAAAAAATCATATTTCGATAAATAATTCATAAAAAACAAAAAAAATCTGAATATTTTTCTTAAAGTCGAAGATGAAGATATGAGTTTGGACAAAAATTTTGAGTTTTAAATTCATTCGTCAAGTCCAAAAATGACAAACCAACACATAAGAGTTCTTGAACAATAAAATTTAAAAAATTGGAAACAATACTTCAAAAATTTTGAAAAAAAATTGTAATGAGTCTTTCCTCTAAACTCTTAATTTCAAATTTCGAGGGGAAAAAATATTCAAAAATTTTTGAAAGAAGTTCCAGTAGATAGACAGCATAATTGTGCATAAAAAAATAAAGGCATAATTTTTGTTAGAGAAACACAATGCACACATTTATAATAACAAAAAAAATTCAGTTTAATACAAATTTAGGAACCCAAAATAAGTTCTTGTCTACAGGATTAATTAAAAACTTAGGCGGAATATAGCTTTTGGGCACATTTTTAAATTGACCCTTATGATTTTTAAAATACCAATTTAAATTATCAGGAAAGCTATTTTTCTTTTGGCGTAAATGTGCAATATCAAGTTCTAATTTTTGCACTAAGTTTTTCAAATTACCATTTTCATTTTTTAAAATTTCAGAAGAGAAAGTAAGTGCCAATTCATTTTTCAATTTCAAATTTTCTTTTTCTAATCTACAATTAGATTTAAGCAAGGCTTTAACTCCTGCATATAATTGATCATGAGGAAGAACACAGACCTCGCTTACCGGGTCGCTTTCGAAAAGCGAGGTTCTTTCTTCGTCGTCAGTTTCTTCTGACATCTCTCCCCCTTCATCAGTGCTCCCTTCTTGATGATTTGCCATTAACGCAAGTCCCGGGTATTCTTGACCTTCTGATTCCTCTGACGAGGACT